>OX596363.1:11310200-11833726 GCA_951394395.1 Colostygia pectinataria
TTTGCAAGGGAATGTACACGGTTTGATGTAAGCACAAATGAAAAGAAAATTGAAATACTAAGATTGTTTATGGACAAAACTTGTATGGATTGGTACAGTTCCATGGTCATAAAGTTTACTATGGACTCGGAGTGGTCAATATGGAAAACTAAATTCTGTGAATCATTTGCAAACAAAGGCTGGAACCCGGTCACTTATGCACTATTGTTTAAATACAAAGAGGGTTCGTTGTTGGATTATACTCTGAAAAAAGAAAAACTGTTATTAGAAATGAGAAAATCAATTGATATGGGCACTTTGATAGATCTTATTGCTTCCGGACTACCAGAATTTATACTGAATAAGATTGATCGAGAACAACTTCTAGATACAGTAGATTTGTTTAATGAAGTAAGCAAATATGAACACATGGTGAACAAAAAAAGCTATTTGACCAAGAGAAAATTTGGAAGTGTAAGACCAAATGGCAAAAGCGAAGATCAAAGTCCATGTAAAATTTGTGAAAAATTAAACAAGGGAACTCGTTACCATGCCGAGGCCTCATGCTGGTTTAAAACAAAAGAAGATGAAAAAATTAAGAAAAATATAGTAAAACATGTAAATAATTCAGTGATAGAAGCCGAGTTAAATGAACAAGATCAAAAAAACGAATAGTCACACCATTAATAAAAGTCAAACTACTACTAAATGATAAATTAGAATTACATGGAATTTATGATTCGGGTTCAAATGTTTCTTTGATAAATTCTAAATTATTGAAACTAAAAGGAAAAGAAAACAATTTGAACGAAGCAGAGTTAGTAACGATTAATGGTGTTAAAAAGACAAGTGGTTTGACAACTTTGAAGATAAAAATCTTTGAATTAGAAAAAGATGTAGATGTGTACATTATTGAAGAAAATAATTTCAAATATGATTTTTTGGTTGGATTAGACATGATAAAAAAGTTCAAATTAATCCAAAATGAAGACTTACAAATAACACAGAAACTGAGCTTAAATAAAGTAAATAAAAACAAAACTGAAGAAATTTCAACAGATTTGAAAACAAATACTGAAATAAAAAGTACAGAAAACAAGAATAATAAAGAGGAACCAAGGATTAATTATAACGAACATGTTAAAGAAGAAGACTTTGAAATAAAAATGAATAATTTGAATAAAAATCAAAAAGAAGAGATATATGAACTGGTTTCTAAGTATAAATCAATATTTGCTAAAGATAAATATGATGTTGGTACTGTTAATGGATATGAAGCGAGGATAGACTTATTAATGGATAAATATTGCAGTAAAAGACCTTATAGATGCACAGTAGAAGATAAAAAAGAAATAGAGGAACAAATAGCTAAATTACTAAACAATAAACTAATAGAAGAATCCTACAGTCCATTTGCTGCACCGGTTACTCTGGCATTTAAAAGAGAGGAAAACAAGAAATCAAGATTGTGTGTAGATTTCAGAGACCTGAATAAAATAGTAGTACCTCAAGCTCAGCCATTTCCATTAATTGAGGATCTAGTTACAAAGACTAGAAACTGCAAGTTTTTTACAACAATAGATATTAACTCTGCATTTTGGTCTATTCCTTTGAGAATTGAAGACAGAAAAAAGACAGGATTTGTAACACAGGAAGGACATTATCAATGGACCTGCTTACCTTTCGGGTTGAAGACCTCGCCAGCTATCTTTCAGAGGATATTAAGCAACATATTAAGAAAATATAAACTAACTGATTTTGCTGTTAATTACATAGAAGAATAGAAGATTTTGCTGTTAATCAGCAAAAGTTTTTGATAGTATAAGTATATCATACTTATACTATCAAAAACTTTTGCTGAGCACATAACACATCTAACAAAGTTGCTGGAGGCAATCAAAACTGAAGGTTTCAGACTAAAGTTTACAAAATGCACATTCGCATCAGACTCGATAAAATATCTGGGTCATATAATTCAGAATAATTCTGTCAAACCATTGAAAGATAATTTGATTTCAATAAAAAACTTTCCAGTTCCAAAAACGCAGAAAAATGTAAGACAGTTTCTGGGAAAAATTAACTTTTACCATGAGTATATTCATAAAAGTGCAATAATACTAGATCCATTGCACAATTTACTAAGAAAAAATCAAAAGTTTATTTGGTCTGAGAAATGCCAAAACGCATTTGAGACAATAAAAAACCTGCTATGCTCTCAACCGATTCTGGAAATATTTGATCAAGACTTACCAATCAATATATATACAGATGCTTGTTTAGAAGGTGTTGGAGCCATTTTGAAACAGACACAGCCCAATGGAAAAGAAAAACCAGTAGCCTACTTCTCAAAAAAACTAAATGCAGCCCAGAAGAAAAAGAAAGCTATTTATTTAGAATGCATAGCTATTAAAGAAGCAGTCAGATACTGGCAATACTGGTTAATAGGTAAATCGTTTACAGTTTATTCAGATCACAAACCATTAGAGAACATGAATCTCAAATGTAGAACCGATGAAGAGCTTGGTGATCTAACATATTACCTATCACAATATGACTTTAAAATAAAATATGCGCCAGGAAAACAAAATTTAGAAGCAGATTGTTTAAGCAGAAATCCAGATGAAAATACAGATGAACAGTTAAAAGTTGTGAATATGGTTAAACTGGAAGATATTTTAAAAGATCAGAATAAAAATATAGAAATACAAAGTAAAAAAAACAAATTGATCAAGAAACATAACATATACATGAAGAAAATCAAGAAAAAAGAAAAAATTATTTTATCAGAAGACTATAGCACTGAACTAATAAAAAATATTCATGAAAACTTGTGTCATATCGGAATTGGACAAATGCAGAAAATGATAAGTTCGCAATATACAGCGAAAAACTTGACAAAAAACATAAAAAAAGTTTGTAGAGGCTGTGAAATATGTATAAGAAATAAATCAAGAGGATACAACAAATTTGGCTTAATGTCTCATCTTGGTCCCGCTACAGAGCCATTCAAAATAATCTCTATAGACACAATCGGAGGATTTGGAGGCACAAGATCAACAAAAAAGTATCTTCATTTGTTGGTAGATCATTTTACAAGATATGCATACTTTTTGACCTCAAAAACTCAAACTGCTAGTGATTTTGTAAAGCTAGTTAAGAACATCACAGAAAAAGAAGAAATAGGTATGATATTGACTGACCAATATCCTGGAATCAATTCAAAGGAATTTAAGGAGTTTTTAACTGACAAGAAGATACCAATGGTCTTCACAGCAGTAAATGCACCATTCTCAAATGGCTTAAATGAAAGACTGAATCAAACTTTAGTTAACAAAATCAGATGTAAAATTAATGAGAAAGAAAAAAAGAAAGCCTGGACAACTATAGCTAAAGAATGTGTAAGTAAATATAATGAAACAATTCACTCAGTTACTGGCTTTGCACCGAGTTATCTCTTATATGGTACAGACGTCACAATATTACCATGTGAATTAAAGAAACATAAATCAGAAAGTGACTGGGTTCAAGACAGGAAAGTAGCACTTGAGAATACCATAAAATCGCATAACTACAACAAAACATTGTTTGATAAAAATAGAAAACACTATGCATTGAATGTAGGAGATATGGTATTTGTGGAGAATGGAAACAGGCTGAACAGGAAGAAGTTAGATGAACTTAAAATTGGACCATATAAGATTGTTGAGAAAATTTCAAACTCAATCTATAGAATTGATACGGGCCATAAAAAAATAGAATCAAACCTTTTTCACATTACTAAACTAATTCCAGTTCTAGCACTGAAAGAAGAAGAAATTTCAAGAGGAGAAGAAGATGAGTAGAAATTTTCTCGTCTGGATGGGGGAGATGTAAAAATAAATGTATTATTTTAATTTTGAATTTTGCCGCGTTCTGCGCTTTCATAAAAAAACACTACACGCAAGATGGCGGACCGTCGTGAAAACTTTTACAATACATGGCCGCAAGGAAAAATATATTAAACAGGATAAATAACTAAAAGAATTGACAAATAAAGTTAAATGTCGTTTCTTTGTTTTTTACAGGTAGGTACCTACCTAGGTGTTGGTGTAAAGTGCTAATTTGTATCACGGGAACTAAAATAAAAACTTTGTTTTTTACAGAACAACACATTGTTTAATTTGTCAAGCAACAATAGAAACAACATTATATAGATTTTTTAAGTGATTTTTTATACGCAATGTGAAAGTAGATAGATAGAATTTTCCTTATGGTTTACCATAAAAAAAAGTTTTGACAAAAACAGTGACAGTGACAGAGAAAAGTACCACATATTACCGTCCCTCCGCCAGCGTCACTCGGAGACAGGGAACGAACACCAGCTAAACAAATAGAGGTCAATGCATTGTATAATGTGTGCACGCCTTTATGTCTGCACGTGTTCACTTGTTTGCAGTGCAGCTGTGTGTGGGAAGCTTTAGAGTTCTTTTAAGTTGATTGGCCTACTGGGGTTTCTGGTCTTTGCATCTCGTGAGAGTTGTTCGAAGCTATTTCAACTAGAGGAATATTCTATTTTGGTCATATGCAATCGGCTCAGTGGTTATAGAGGAACAAACATGCAAACATGCAAACATCCAAACTTTTGCATATTTATATACTTAATATTAGTGTAAAGTGCAATAGTTAGTGTAATATTAGTGTGATTAGTAGATATAGTAGGATAGGATAGTAGGATTATCCGGGTTAGTGTCAAAATCTCCTTTGAAAATCCCCTATGATGGGGATTTTAGGAATTTTAGAGTCAAAATCCCCTTTGGAGCTTGAAGCTCGGACTGAAGGGGATTTTGACACAATAAAGTTCCCAAAATCCCCTTTGAAGGGTAATTCTTATTTACTATTCTGTGTAATCTTTTAATAAAATACCTAAATTATTTCGACGACCAATGTGGCGCAGGTCCGCCTGCGACGCAGAGGCTGCGGGTTCGATTCCCGCCTCGGAACAAATGTTTATACGATCTACAAATATTTGTTCCAGGTTATTTTCTATAAAAAAATATCTATTTATGTATTGTATTGTATTAAATATATATTAGTCATCTAGTACCCATAATACAGCTCTGTTTAACAGCAGCTTACCTTGGGGCTAGATGATGCTGTGTGGATTGTCCGCATTATTTATTTATATATAAAAAAAACTATTAATTTAAAATGAAGCATCGATTACTGAACCCAGTCTCAGGTCAGGTCCAATAATCCGTTTTCAATTAAAAATTTCGTAACTCGTACCCAGTTGTCATAAAGGGCTATAAATAATAGAATTATGGCCAAATTATACAGCGACTGAAAGTTCCTACTCATATTTAGACGATGCCGTTGAGTAACTAATAAATAATGTATTATATCAGAAACAACTTGAGTAATTAATGGGTTACGGTGATTTTATTTATCCATGTAACTTAGGTGAGTTGAGTATTTATTATATTTTCAGTTATCTTTATATCTTAGCGCCCAACATAGCTTACATATAATTTGCAATGCCTGAAAAGGGCAAATAAGTTCTAAGTGCCATATTACTTTAAGACCTTTTGTAACACTTATTTGTGCAAATAAATATCTTGAAATCTTGAAATCTACTTCACCTAAAGTTTTTTGTTTCTAAATTCAAGATAAAAAACAGACGAAATATCTCTAGTACTATTTCACTTAAGCTTTTAACCAATGAGGTAACAGTTAATACAGTTAACCACAAAAGAAAAATATCGTCACGTGTTTCATCCCTCCACGGGACATCATCAGGACCATCGACTTGTTCTCCGGCAGACGTGTTCCTCCGTCTTTTCCGATTTTTCGTCTGTTTTTATCTTGTAATGGATTTCCGCAAAGTAACGCCTGAATCTATCAATTTATTTCTTCAAAATTATTTCTAAATTCGTAAAACTTTCATTGGTATACAAGTAGGTAAGTAATGTTTTAGCAGACTGCAGCTTCTCTATCAATTCGACGATGTCAAAATCGCAGTTGATAGTTAAATTCAAATCTAAAATTATTTTCAAATTAAATACATTTTTACGGTACTGCTTTCCTAATTTCCTATTCTTTTTTTAAGATTATAGCAGTAGCAATTCCATGTATAGTTCGCACAGCGGATCTAAGCTTTCGTGAAGTTAGCCGTTTGTGACGCGCAAAGACAATTTAGTTTGAAAAAGCTCCATTGCGCATCGAAACGGCTAATTTTACGACGGCCGAGATCCGCCGTGAGAATTATACCAGCAACACTGTTTTCTTGAAATAAACTATTTACATTTAAAAAAATCAAACGATTCTTTTAAAGTTCTAACTTTTAGACCTTCGAGCATACAGATTGCTTTAGACACATACTTTTCTAGTAGTCTGTCGTCGTCAGGTGACTTTTTTATGTCGTTGGCATAAGAATCAAAATGGATTCAAGACGTTTCTCTTGCGTATTGGTCATTCTGAGAATTGTGCATGTCGCGTTTGATGTGGTTGGTCAATTTGAAAATTCTGAATTATTGGTTACTATGTTCTTTATTCGTCAGAACTCTCTTTTCGAAAAGACCCGAGTCTTTTCGAAAAGACCCGAGTCTTTTCGAAAAGAGTACCGTTGAATATTTGATATTTATTTATAAACTTTACATATAATAAGAGTAGTAAAGTTCTCTGTGATAGAGCTCGTCCGGGGAAGGACTACCACCATACCTATTTCTGCCGCCAAGCAGTAATGCTCGCATTGCTGTGTTCCGGTGTAAAGGGTATGGTTTCCGGTGAAATTACTGGCACATGAGGTTTTCGATCTTAGCCTCAAGGTGGCAACCCGCGAGTGATACCTCTCGTATTGCAAGCGTCCATAGGCTGCGGTAACCGCTTACCATCTTGTGGGCCGTACGCTTGGTTGCCACTTCAGTTGTATAAAAAAAAATATTTAAGACATAGACATAGACATATTTTTATTTGCAGTTATGACACACACAAAGAGTACAAACAAAATGAAAGAAGATAAAAAGGAATAATAGAGATTGGAATACGATTAGCTGTATATTAGCACTTTTTGACAGTTCTGTACAAGCATACGTGCCAACGTTAAAAAAAATCCGCACAGATACATGTTTATCAAGCCCCAAGTCAGTTGTTTTTTTAATTAGGGTTTTCGTCTCAAGTTATTAAAAAAAAAAGCTGTCTATTTAGATAGCGGTAGCTCAACTGGCGAGCCCAAGAGAATGTAAGCACTACGTTTGGCGAGCTATGGTGAATGTGTAGGGAATTCAACATTGGTTGCTCCTGCTGTCACTTTCTGTCATACCTCTAGCTGGTGTCAAAGTCATAGAACGTACTACGTAGTACATTAACTTTGGTCGTACTGGAGTTAAATTATTTTGCCTGAAGCAGGACATGAACGCACAACTTTCCGCTTGACACGAGACGAAACAAAAACGGAGTTAACAACTGTTTTCTTGTTATAACCTTTCCCAGTATGGCAGTAGGGCAGATAGCGCCATCTGTCAAAGCAATCGGAACTACTTTTCTCGAATAGAAAACATCTCATTGACGTCAGCTCGCACCTATTTTGGTTGACAGCACCTGAAACAGACGAAGTGCTCCGCTGTGTCTATTCCTGTCTGTTCCATTAGTGTGACATGAAGTGAAATGACAATTGCATGCCACAACACAAATCAAATTGCATGTAAGTGAGTTTCGATCATTACGAGTATGTCATGGTCCTGTACGACATGGATCCTCCCATTTTAATTATTTTTCTCGTGTTTTTTAAATTTTATTGTGTAAATTTGGTGGCAGTTTATCCAATTTAACTTGTTTACTTAGCACAAGTGTAAGTAATTGAAATGGTTGGTAATGTTGGTTGGTAATTTAGTCAGTCTTTCCAAGGGAATTTTGAAAGAAAGGTCACCATTTCATTCCAAATTTCGTTTGTTTACCAAGAGAATGTAAGCACTACGTTTAGTTTGTTTGCGTTGCTAAGTGACAATCAAACTAATACACTTGACACTGGCAAAACTGTGACAAATAAGCCACAGAGTCCATAAACGAAGAAGAAGAAGAAGAAGAAATCAAATTGCATATAGGTAAGCTAAGGAGTTTCGGTCATTTTGCCGGTACAACATGTCTTCCCATTTTAATTGTTTTTTTCGTGTTATTTTGAGTTTTATTGTGTAAATTTGGTGGTAGTTTAACCAATACGACTCGTAGTCTTGGCACAAGTGATTGAAATGGAAGGGTGAAGTTGGTTTGTAATTTGGTCGAAGATTCTCCTAGATTTTGAAAGAACGCCATCATTTTCATCTGCACATTTAGATCAGATTTATTTAGATTTAAAAATTCGAAAGACTGTGCCATTCACCAATCCGCATTGGTTCCGAATGGTGCATTATGACCCAATCACTCTCGCCTGAGAGTAGGCCAGTGTCCCAGCAGTGGGAACATTAGAAGGCTGTCATGATGATTTATATCAGATATCAGATACAGACTTTAGATCTACGTCTCAAGGTGGCAAAGCGCAAGTGATATATCTGATGTTGCAAGCGTACATAAGCTACGGTAACCGCTTACCATCAAGTGGGGCATACTCTTGATTGCCACTTTAGTGGTATAAACAAAACAAAAAAAGTACCGTCCTGTGTTACACGCGAATGAAGTTGCGGCCTGCAGCTACATAAAACTTCAATGACTTTGCCATCTTGCTATCACTTTGCTATCACCTATTTAATTACACCATCCAATATGCAATATTGTTAGCTTCACGCTTGACCGCTTTTCAATTTTAAATGTTAGTAAATACTCCCGAGCCGTTATATATTGCGTTAGATAAATATATAAGCGAGGTTGTCTATTAATAAGGCTATAGAGCGCCCTTTGCAAGTCGTTATTAAAACCGTTGGATGGGCACATGCAATGCTGAACTAAATAACTCTATTTTATCTGATTGATGTTGCGCGGCGTGCGAAGTTCCTCCTGCGACGCAGAGGTTGCGGGTTCGATTCCCACCTTGGAACAAATGTGTGTATGATCTGCAAATATTTATTCTGGGTGTTCTGGTTATTTTATATGTTTAATAAAATATGTCTATCTATTTATTGTCTTGTATTAAGTATATCAGTCATCTAGTACCCATAACACAAGCTCTGCTAACCTTGGGGCTATGATGCTGTGTTTATTTGTCCAGCATTTATTTATTTATTTATTATCCGTGTATTCCCGATGTACTTGTTCCTGAGAAAGGAAGAAAGAAAGAGTAGTTCAGCATTGCATGCGCCCATCGAAAGATATGATAAATCATACAACTTATCTAATTAATCATCGGCTTTTTATTTCTTAAAGCTTAGAAACTGACCTTATAGAGGTAGTTAAAAGTTGAGTTAAAATTCACCAACTTACAATGTTAAAATAATTTATATATTCTATTAAAAGATGGTGACATGTTGCATGATCCCGTTCTATACCTAAGTTCCAACATCTGAAGTGAGGCAATGCGATGTTTATTGATCGATAAATCGCGCGCTCGCACAATGATGATTATCCACACCATTATCGATGTTGATGATGGTGTTTGTTTCGCGGATTCATCGCGAGGTGTTTGGCAAGATGCGTAGAATGTGGATGAGAGGGGGAACAATTAGGTTGACAACTTCAGCTGTTGCTAACAGACTAGCAATTCAGCGTATTAGATTTTTCTGCCCTTCAGGAACTAAAATGATACCTATAGTCTATTTTAAATAAGAAGTGTGACATATTTAGTATTTTATTGTTTTAATCAATAGTTTATAGTTTAAATTGCAAATTGAAACAAACTTTTCTTAAATATATATATTGTGGTTAATGGTTTGTATTTTATAATTTTGAAATTGCCGAATAAATGATGCAAAAAAGCAAAAACAGAAATCAGCACCCTTCCTATGTGAAATAGACTATAGTATTTTATTTATAGTAATAAATAAATAAATAAAATAAATAAATAAAGTAGATTGTGATCAAAAAATCAAATCTGGGTGGCAAAAGCGCGAGCAAAAAAAAACACGAAAGTTTTGTATCAAAATATTTTTTTTTTATAGAAAATACATGCACACTATTATAGGTACACTTGACAGAAACAATATTTTGCTAACAGGTATAGTTCTCTCAGCGGATCTAGGCTTCCGTGAAGTTATCCGTTTCGATGCGTAATGGAGCCTTTTCTAACTAAATTGTCTTTGCGCATCACAAACGGCTAACTTCACGGAAGCCTAGATCCGTCGAGAGAACTATACAATAGGTGGTCGTATCGCTACGAAGCGATATCTACCAGATAATTTATGGACGAATAAAATTCAATTGGAGCTAACCAACATCAATACTTGTAATTGGCTGTTGGATTGCTGTAATTTTGCAATTACTGTTTAGTTTGGGGCTAGATGACCGCCAGGATTTATTTATATTTATTTATATGATGTGGCGCAGCGGGCGCAGGTCCGCCTACGACGCAGAGGTTGCGGGTTCGATTCCCGCCTAGGAACAAATGTTTGTACGATCTACAAATATTTGTTCCGGGTGTTCTGGGTATTTTCTACATATAATAAAAAATATCTATCTATGTATTGTATTGTATTAAATATATATCAGTCATCTAGTACCCATAATATAGCTCTGTTTAACAGCAGCTTAGCTTGGGGCTAGATGATGCTGTGTGGATTGTCCAGCATTATTTATTTATTATTTATTTATTATAGGGATATGGTTAGCGTTATTTAATAAATAAATAATAAAGAAAAAACTTGTACATCATTAAAATTGTTTGAATAATGGCTAAGTGTGACTTACAAAAACCATGTGCATACCATTAGTACACTAAAACCTTCAAACCAAATTTTTCTCAAATATAACATAGCACAGAGGATTTAGTGCGTCGATATACTGGCGAGGTCACGTCTGTTTGTCTGTTCTCGACCTTATTATATTTGTTCAGTGCCAAGGGCCCAAGGGTATGTAAATAGATATGGACGATCTAGCTTCCGGTGCCTATTGTTTGAATTGACTCGGCCTTTTGTTCATCATCATCATCATCATCATGACAGCCTTCTAATGTTCCCACTGCTGGGACACTGGCCTACTCTCAAGCGAGAGTGGTTGGGTCTTAATCCACCACGCGGACCCAATGCGGATTGGTAGATGGCACATGTCTATCGAATTTTTAGTTCTTGGACATGCCGGTTTCCTCACGATGTTTTCCTTCACCGTATGAGAGCACTGGCATTGCGCACATAAATTTTTCGTAGCGAAAAATCACCTTATCACCCCGAGACATTGTTGTTAAGTTTCTTTCGCCCAGTAATTTCACTTGCCCTTCAAACCTAAACACAGTAATGCACACTGCTGCTTGGAGGTAGAATATCTGACACTGCGGTGGTACCCACCAAGATGGACTCATGCTGAAGAGTCCTGCCACCAAACACACATTATTACATTCATTATTTTTACTCAGAAAAAGATTTTTCAGTATTCAGTACATATTATTTTATTTAATGCAGTCATATTTTACATAGTTAGTGTTAGTTTAGGAATATGAACCCTATAAAGGGGATTTAGCATGCATTTTACCTTACCTTAGCTTGACAGGTAGGTTTCCCTAAAAAAATTATGTGATCAGTGGAAAAATCATCTTCTCACGACTATGAATACGAGCATAAAGCACAAATACAGTCGTTACCCACATGGAATAGATTATCATTATGTTAGTTTATTGGTGCATGTATCATTTTCTTATAAATGCACGTTATATTTGCGCGATGGTGTAAGTCGTTTTTAAAGGAGTTATCCACCGAAGTGCCGTAGTTGAGTGTTGTCAAGGCAACGTTAGAAAATTGCGTGTAATCAACTCAGGTGCTATTAGGACGTAGTTATATTGGTTGGTTGACTCGGCTCTCCACACATTACGTTCTACTCCTCTCCGCTTCGGCAGACGATGCCCCTAACACTCCACTTACAAAAGCTGCGCTATCGAAAAACAATAAAACGAAGGATTACTTCGTCATTTGATAAACGCACCAGCATTACAGGCGAAGCTGTCAAGAAAAGGTTTGTGAATCATTGCATTTTGTTTCTTATGCCGACGGTATAAGGTCACAGGCTGGCTCGTCTCCTATGAACGGCTTTGTCCTCAATTGGGAACAGTTGGGATGACCGGGATGACCGGATCACGTCCGGAGGCTGCTATCCGGACCCGGCCGCTTAACGGATCCTTGCAAATCCCTCAGGAACTGAGTTTTTATCCGGTACTTTTAGGGTTGAACTACAGCGCAAGCACTACAGCATTCAACTACGTGGTAAACAAGCATTCTACCTGATTGTAAGTGGTAACCGTAGCTTATGGACGCTTGTATCACCAGCCAGGAGTTACCACCCTGAGAAGTAGTTAGATAAAAGTCTCATGTGATTTTCATCATGACAACCTGCTAACGTTCCCATTACTGGGACACTGAGATACTCTCGAGCGAGAGTCATTGGGTCTTAAACCACGAAGATCCAATGCGGTATGTTTGGATGATACAAAGCTTAAAATTTTAGTTTCCTGACATGCCGGTTTCCTCACGATGTTTTCTTTGACCCTTTGATAGCAATACATTGCGCACATCAATTTTCAGATAGGTTTCTACGACGTGAGGGTCGGAAGGCGGAGTCACTACCACTAGGCCAATAGTGCATCGTCTGCCTGTCCGTTATCTAAAGGACTGGTCACACCGCCTGCGCATGCTCGTAAGCTCAGAGAGTGCGTACCATGACGTTGCAATGTATGAAACTGTGTAACATGGCACACCACTTGCGTGACAGCTCTCAAGGCGAACACGCACGTGCTGCATACGCATCTGTTGTGCCGTGGTTTGGCACCACACTGAAGCTTTATGATGAAGAGGGATCATCAAAAAAAGCTAGGAACCCAGCCGAGTTTGTTGCCAGATTCTTCTAGGCTGGGGCGCGTGGAACTGCCGTAAATTCACCTAGCTTTATGACGTTTCTTCTTCTTCTTAGTATATGGACTCTGTGGCATTTGCCACAATGTCACCAGTGTCAAGTAGTGAGTTTGATTATCGCATGGCAACGTAAACAAACACAATTTTGAAAGAAGCGGCGGCGTTTCTTTTAAAATTTCCTAGGAAAGCCTTTGACTAAATTGCAAACCAACATTACCCTTCCATTTCAATTATTTACACTTGTGCTAAACAAACAAGTAAGATTGGATAAACTGCCACCAAATTTACGCAAAACTTAAAATAACACGACAAAAATAATTAAATTGGGAGAACCCATGTTGTTCTGACAAGATAGCCAAAGAAAATCATAAGACGTTTCAAAATGATCCTTGTTATAGGGCTCACAACGGATCTCGGCCGTAGTGAAATTAGCCGTTTCGATGCGCAATGGAGCTTTTTCAAACTAAATTGTCTTTGCGCATCACAAACGGCTAACTTCACGGAAGCCTAGATCCGTCGAGAGATCTATACATGATTGAATAGAATCATTAAAAGAAGAAGAAGAATAGAGTTAATTGACTTTGACTTTGACATAATCAATAATAAGTTAATTGTGTTGATATGTAGTTAAGCCTTCTCGGATACCTTCCTCCGGTTTGCTATTCAATCAATGTGTGAGACATATTGGCAGTTTTATGTGGAAGATTTTTTAGTAAACCATTCTGCCTTCTCTATCTATGTATAAGCACAGTGTGCATGGTTCAGAAGCGCGATGTTGCGGGTTCGATTCCGATTTATACGATTATTTCAATCTGCGGGATAAATGTTTGCAAAGTAGCTGTGTTTTTCCAGAACTTAAGCCATATTCTAAATTTCATTACAATCGGTTTAGTCGTATACACACAGACTCGATAGACTGGTGACATAAAATGACCGCAGGAAGTCAAATCAAAAATGTTTTTTTTATACCACCAAGGTGGCAAACAAGCATACGGCCCACCTGATGTTAAGTGGTTACTGTAGCCTATGGACGCTTGAATTACCAAAGGAATCACTCGCGCGTTGCCAAATGCTCAAAATCGGTCGTCATGGCGCTCCTTGGGTGAGGCCTATGCCTAGCTGTCGTCTATCGTCTGATATGATGATGATGATGGCACGAGAGAAGACGCTGGCTGGTGCTAGTACAATAACAATGTAGCCAGAGTTACCTCCCAGGCTGTTCTCAGCAAAGCGTTCTCAAGTTTAATTAGTAAAATATGCTAAGTAGAGTCACTCTGCTTGTTTAATCTGGCTGGACCAGCAGCCGGCTGGAACAGGCCTTGGGAATCACAGCGAAGTAGATACTCACAGTTCATACAGTGTAAGATTTTATAGTCTTACTCAATGGTGACCTTACTTAGTTATGTAAAGTCCTCTTCATGCATCCAAATAACTTATATGTAAAATATGATAAATACGATTTAAAAAGAGGTGTATTTTGTTGTAAGATGTGTTTATTTAAAATACTTTTAGGCGCTACAGCCTGCTAGTCACTTAGATCTGTACATAATTACATTACATTACAAAATATACAAAATACATATGAAACAGTTGAGCCATCTAAAGACCGTTACAAACGACCTATAGATAGCTCAACTGATCCAAATCACTACCAGTAGGAAGCGTTCCCAACATACTTAGTTCTTGAGATGTGTTGTGCTGGACTGTGTTTAGTTATGTTATTGTATTATGCTTATGTTAAGAACTTTTAACAAAACAACATCAGGTAAGAGATCAAAAGACTATAAAATGTGACGACCGATGTGGCGCAGCGGGCGCAGGTCCGCCTGCGACGCAGAGGTTGCGGGTTCGATTCCCGCCTCGGAACAAATGTTTGTACGATCTACAAATATTTTGTCCGGGTGTTCTGGGTATTTCCTATATATAATAAAAAATATGTATCTATGTATTGTATTGTATTAAATATATATCAGTCATCTAGTACCCATAATACAGCTCTGTTTAACAGCAGCTTACTTTGGGACTAGATGATGATGTGTGGATTGTCCAGCATTATTTATTTATGTATATGGGAATCTTCTCTTTGACTTACCTACTTATATTCTTGGCATGAGCCTCACCTAGTTCGATTGGCACCAAACTGAAGCTTTATGATGAAGAGGGCTAAAAGCTAGGAACCCAGCCGAGTTTGTTGCCAGATTCTTCTAGGTTGTGACGCGTGGAAATGGCGTAAATTCACCTAGCTTTAAGACGTTTCAAAATGATCCTTGTGATTTTATTTTTTTTCCTTTTTTAAATGGCAGTCTGTCTGTTTAGACAATATTGCCAGTGTCAAGTAGTGTCGACGTATACAATATCATAGACGAACAAATTCGAATTTTGAATTTGACGAACAACATTTTGAAAGAAATGATGGCGTCCAAATTACAAATTCAAATTACAAACCAACATCACCCTTCCATTTCAATCACTTACACTCGTGCCAAGACTACGAGTCGTATTGGTTAAACTGCCACCAAATTTACACAATAAAACTCAAAATAACTCGAGAAAAACAATTAAAATGGGAGGAACATGTCACACATTTGTGAACATTTTAATTATTTTTCTCGTGTTATTTTAAGTTTTATTGCGTAAATTTGGTGGCAGTTTATCCAATTTAACTTGTTTACTTAGCACAAGTGTTAGTAATTGAAATGGAGGGGTAATGTTGGTTGGTAATTTAGTCAAAGACTTTCCAGGAGAATTTTGAAAGAAAAGTCATCGTTTCTTTCCAAATTTCGTTTGTTTACGTTGCTAAGCGACAATCAAACTAATACACTTGACACTGGCAAAATTGTGGCAAACTAGCCACAGAGGCCATAAAACAAAAGAAGAAGAATAAGAATTTGTTTATTTGACACACACAATTAGGAGAGCAGTACAGTAAAAAGGCAAGAAAAAAAAGGTCAAAAACAAAAACAAAAAAATTATACTTACACAAAAAAGAAAGAAATACCTGGCGTTAGGTCACATAGTCTCTCCTTGTGAGTGCGCTCAAACAGGTCTAGTCTCAGCTTTATGCCACTCCCGAACATAGTAAGGAAGTACATAGTAAGTAGTAAGGAACATAGAAGTAGAAGACAATGGAGGATCTGAGACTTAAGATGGTCGGTATAAAAG
The DNA here is from genome assembly GCA_951394395.1 of Colostygia pectinataria. Lineage (NCBI taxonomy): Eukaryota > Metazoa > Arthropoda > Insecta > Lepidoptera > Geometridae > Colostygia > Colostygia pectinataria. Next base: position 11,326,295 of record OX596363.1, read on the forward strand.
AGGGAGACCATAATTTTGTAACAAGGTGATTTGTTATTATATACTACTATATTATTATTTGCTTAGTAATGTTTGACACTTTTGGCTCGGCCGGTGGCAATAGTGACATGTACTTGTCAAGACGAACTTTTGCTGGATTCTACTCTTCTGCTTTAGATACTATTACTGTGCCTTGAACGGCTGACTATGCAAATCAAATCAGTTAAAATTATTTATTTATGTTACTTAAAGATTTGCATGAAACATCTGTTTTGAAGCCGACTTGCTGTTTTTAATTAAAATGCTTTTTTTTGTAAATACAGATGTCATTGCTTGTAATTTCCCCGGTAAGTTTCCGGTTGTTTGAAGCTGGTTGTAATCAAACCAGGTGCCTTCATCATGACAGCCTTCTAATGTTTCCACTGTTGGGACACTGGCCTACTCTCAGGCGAGAGTGATTAGGTCTTAATCCACCACGCGGACCCAATGCGGATTGGTGGATGGCACATGTCTTTCGAATTTTTAGTTCTTGGACATGCCGGTTTCCTCACGATGTTTTCCTTCACCGTATGAGAGCACTGGCATTGCGCACATAAATTTTTCGAAACAGAAAAATCCATAGGTGCACGACCGGGTTTGAACCCACGACCTTAGGATTGTGCACCAGGCGCCTCACTCAAGTACAAATACATATAATAGAAACACCCAGACAATATTTACAAATATTATTTGCAGATTATGCAAATTATTTGTTCCGCTGCGGGGATTGAACCCACAACCTCTCGCTTGTCAACCGTACAGAGGAGATAAGAGATAATAATAATAAAAGTTTTTCTATTCAGTAACAAAATATAACATTTTCACATAATATGGTTGGGACCTTCTTTTAAGTAAATAATATATACCTGTATCAGAAGATCCCGCTCTTCAATATCCATTTCAGATAGTTACAAGTGGGTGGTAGTTGCTCTAAAAAACCTAATTTATTAATTTATATAATGTTCATGCACTTAATATAAATAAGTGAATACATTTGAATTTTACATTTTACATTGCCGCTACCATGACGCTAGATGACATTCGAATTCGATTGTGTACGAATTCCTCGAGTTACCTGAGCTGTAGAATTTGTTTTTGAATTTAAATAATTAATTTTATTTTTAAATTAGAAAAATTTTGCTCATTATTTTTTATTATGGTTAATGACTTGTAAAAATAAATTATTGTATTGTATTGTATTGTATATAATATATAATGGAACTCAAATGGAGCTGGGCAGGACACATGGCAAGACGTGGTGATGACAGGTGGAGTAAGGCGACAACTGAGTGGTGGCCAAGAAGTGGCTACAGAAACGTCGGTCGTCCGTTGGCGAGATGGGTAGACGACATAGTGAAAGTCGCGGGCCGTAAGTGGATTAGATTAGCACAGGATCGTGGTAGATGGCACAAACTAAAGGAGGCCTATACCCAGCAGTGGGTGAAGTCAGGCTGTGGATGATGATGATGATGATTGTATTGTATTGTATTGTATTGTATTGTATTGTATTGTATTGTATTGTATTGTATTGTATTGTATTGTACACTCGTCCTCGCACCAATGAGGTCGTCGATATAAATAATCAAAGATAAACGACGTATTTTATTAAGTTCAACATTTTTCGCTCGTGTTAAATCCAGTGATTAGATACAATTCTTCATTTCTGCCCACGTTTCGGAGCGGGGTATATCTCACAATATTAAAATTCTAGGGCACAGCATCTCGTACGTTTCTGAATTATCTGTATTTATCGTTACTCACACACGTTACTCTAATTTTGGTGATGAGTGAATGTACCGAATGGGACAGATGGTACAGAACTATTAGAAAAAACCAACAAACCAACCTTTATTACAAATTTATTTGTGTATGTTGACGCCATGACCGCTAGCTACTATTCAAATACTTAGCCACCAAGATTCGAAAAACGGACTCAATTCACGGCTCTAGATACAAGTCATGGTGGTCAGAGATATACTAAATCAAAACTCATTAAATATGCAAATGGTAAATGTATAGAACTGGTTCAGTAGCTCTGGTTTAATATGCAACCGTTATCCACTCACTAAATTATTGGTTTAATGCCATGTTATACGTAGATACACCATAATCAAGTATAACTATAATTACTATTTTTTTCGAGAACACGTTCTATAATATGTTAGTTAAACTTTTAAACGAAAAAATTTAAACCGCCGCGCTTTTTTCTAAAACGATGACCAATTCATATCTTTAAAAATAAAATGAAATTGTTTATAAATAGGTCAGTAAGTAAGGTCATTTTTTTCTTCTCTTTTCTTTAAAATAAAAAGAAATTGTTAATAAAATAGGTCAGAAAGTAAGGTCAGTCATAAGAAGTTACCACCATACCTATTTCTGCCGCCAAGCAGTAATGCTCGCATTGCTGTGTTCCGGTGTGAAGGGTATGGTTTCCGGTAAAATTACTGGCACATGAGGCTTTCGATCTTAGCCTCAAGGTGGCAACCCGCGAGTGATACCTCTGGTATTGCAAGCGACCATAGGCTGCGGTAACCGCCTTACCATCTTGTGGGCCGTACGCTTGGTTGCCACTTCAGTTGTATAAAAAAAAAAAAAAAAGTTATTTTGGTATGTATTCCAGAAAAAAAACATTTATACTTACTTTCTTATTCATGATATTTTATTTAAACAAATAGGTACAAAGTAAAATTGGTTCAGCGCTTTTTGAAAATATCATAAAAACGTGTCAAAACCCAGCCTCTCGTGTCTCAACAATCCATCGAAATATTTTTTTAGTTATGGTTTGTACGTAGTAAGTATAGTCTTGAAGTCGATTCTGGTTTTTTTATGGTCTCAGGTGGACCCAATCACTCTCGCTCGAGATAAAGGTCAGTGTCCCAGCAGTGGATTAGAAGACTCATGATGTCATGATGATGATGATAAATTATTTTTAAAACGCTTCATTTTATGGCATCACTCAATTACCTATAACAAAAATAGAAGTTATATGTGGACGATCGATCCATTAATTTCAAGATCAATAGGTAGGTATTATTCGAGGCATCAATGTCGAGTGGCGCGTCTGTTTCATAATCTTTGAGATGATTTAGTCCAGACTTCGGTTATATAGGTCAACCAATCGAGCACACCCACGTATATAAAATTATCACTTAAATAATCACTGCGGCGGTTTAGATTCGCATGAGGAAAACAACTATTTTTATATCTGATACTAGTGAGACGCGCCGCGACTTTGTTCACGATGAGTTTTTCTTTTAAAGAAACTTTTTACATATGTTTATTATTTGTTCCGGGTGTTCTGGGTATTTTCTATATATAATAAAAAATATCTATCTATGCATTGTATTGTATTAAATGTATATCAGTCATCTAGTACCCATAATACAGCTCTGTTTAACAGCAGCTTACTTTGGGGCTAGATGATGCTGTGTGGATTGTCCAGCATTATTTATTTATTTATTTATTTATATGATACTCGAAATACCATAGAATAGTAAGATTTTTAAATAAATTTATTAAGTTATCTTCATCATAAATATAAAAATGAATTGCGGTGCGTTAGGCTCGCTAAAACTTGAGAACGGCTGGACCGATTTGGCTGATTTTGGTCTTGAACTATTCGTAGGAGTCCAGGGAAGGTTAAAACGGTGAGATTATTATGGAAAAATTGCGAAAAAAATCACGCGAGTGAATCTGCGCCGGGTTTTTTTTTTTTTTTTTTTTTATACAACTGAAGTGGCAACCAAGCGTACGGCCCACAAGATGGTAAGCGGTTACCGCAGCCTATGGACGCTTGCAATACCAGAGTTATCACTCGCGGGTTGCCACCTTGAGGCTAATAGTCGCTAATAATAGCTAATAATAAGGGTCTACTAGTAATCAATATTTTTCTTTTGTTACTTGTTTTAACGTAGGTATTAGATTAATCTGTTATGATAAATCTAAGTGTATATAGATTCAATTAAATTTATGTTTTCACTGTTTTTTCTTTGAGTTGACTTCATGGAATTTATTTTTCAGTGTACCCGGTACAATGAGGAACACAAACTGACGATTTTAGATCTATATCCATTATCATTACTTGACTTATCATTTAGACTGTGCGTACATAATAGTGTAATAATTGTGAGCACCGGTGGTCTAGTGGTAGTGACCCCGCCTTCCGATCCTAAGGTCGTGGGTTCAAACCCGGTAGTGCACCAATGGATTTTTCTGTTCGAAAAATGTATGTGCGCAATGCCAGTGCTCTCATACAGTGAAGGAAAACATCGTGAGGAAACCGGCATGTCCAATTGACCGGCAATTCGAAAGACATATACCATCCACCAATCCGCATTAGGTCCGCGTGGTGGATTAAGACCCAATCACTCTCACCTGAGTAGGCCAGTGTCCTAGCACATAATAGTACTAGTTTTAGTAGGTAGGTACTTTATAGAGACCTTACAGGCGCCTCGCGACTTTGTTTACGACTTTTTTCTTGGACACTTTCGCTTTCCACTCTGTCCTCTAGGAGTTGAGTTTCAGGAATTTATTTCTAGTGCACCCTTACACATTAGAAAGAGCCCTAAAGGCTCTACTACGGTATAGGCTTTGCGCTGATTGTCAGTCAGTATGAACCACAACTATTTTATATCATCTGATATTTAAATGAAATCAGTTTAAACTGGTTTGTGATAAATGATTCTGAACAATGCTGAATAAAATTTTAAACATTTTCTAAAAAAAACACCTAATTACCTAGGTAGTTTTTTGTTTGATTTCCTGAAGAATTCAAACAGTTGGTACATCGTTTGATAATGAGATTTATGCCGTATTCGTCCCGCGAAAGTTCGCCCCAGATAAAAAAATCGGCTTTCGTCCCACATTGTATGCCGTATACGGCCCAAAATATATTGTTGACAAAGATGAGATGATGATTCAGTAAGCCTTACTAGCTCATAACTGCTGTGATTTTCCCTGGTTACAGCTTAAAAAAGGAGTTTTTTTAATTAGCTAGCGACCCATCCCGTCTTCGCACGGTATCACACCTTGCGTATAAACCTTCCTCTTGATTCACTTTATCTATAGATGAAATCCGTTGCCTTTGCTCAGCTACATTAAAGACAGACGGAAGTGACTTTGAAGATTATAATATCCCTTTGGGATCCTTTGGGAATTGTTTCGCCTCATGCGGGATTTGAACCCGCAACCACCGCTTGATACACGGATGCTCTACCAATTGAGCTATCGAGACATCTCGCTTGAACGAAATAAACGGACGTGACTTTTTCATACTATGTAGAGATAGGGTTAGCAAATATCAACGAGCGAATAATATCTCTGGTATACCAGCTGGTCTTCAATACTATTTAATTCACAGGTGGGTAACTAAAAAAACGTATTATTGTGGGCGGAACATTTGTTTTCACGAGAATAAACATGCAACGAATAATATTTTGAAACTGTTTATGATTTTCAAAATTGTAGATATTTTATGACAATTCTAGTATAAAAGTAAGTTTGGCCAGTGATTAATAAAATTGGGTTGTTGAATTACTTTTGGCAACATTTGATTTTGCATGACAATGCCCTCTTCCTGTTGCCAGCGAAAATAAATTGAAAAACAAGTGGAGAATGCTCTGACGCAGGCAAGAACTCTGACGTCACTTCAGGGTGACCAGGATCATCGGAAAAACTGGATAAATCTATCACAAAAATAACATTACATAACGGAGATTGTGACTACTTACCTAGATGAGTGACCGCTAGTGGAAACTTTAATTAAACGCTTCCTTGCTTCGGAGGGTACAATAAGCAGTTGGTCTTTCAAAGCTGTTAAGCAATGACGGAGGCCTTATGGCGGCTTATTCTAACTTTGGTGACGGATAATGTCACCAAAGTTGGCCACTGACTACTAGGTACTTGCTTTAGCCAAAGAATCAGTAAAATGTAATAAAAAATACAAATACATGCCTGGTTATGAGTGTGGCAACCCTTTGACACCAGGAATTGGACGGTGGCCGTGACACCTTATTTACGAGAGTGCCACGAGAGTCGTAATAACATTATTTTTGGCGTTACAACGAGACGCGAGATGTGGCTCTATTTATTGATTTATTTATGTGGACTCCCTTTTCCGCATTTGGACGCGCATTTGGCCCGTTATGCGTGGGGAGCTGGCTATGCGTGAAGCCAGCCTAACTCCTCCCAGAAGCACAGAAGCTTCCTGGGGTCTTCACAGGCTTCGAGGAGTGACCTTGGTGTTCTGAAGATTTGTGTGCGTTGAGTGGCTACTCCCACGCATTCCAGGACTACGTGGGCAGCTAATTCTTCTTCGGCTATACAGCCTCTGCAGAGTGGGCTGTCTGTGGCACCTAAGTTAAAAGATGTTTTCAACACACTTGTTTAGAAAGTGGCTCTATGGTCATTGCAATTAGGCACAAAATGACACCCATAATCAAACTATGACTTTTTCATTGCTATAACTCACTAGTGAGTTATAATTTTTTTTTTGTTATTTTATTATGAGTTTATTTTGTTATTTTATTCACAAGTGTGTTGAAAAACGTCGTATGATACACGTGTGTATTGATGATTACCGTCCTCGGCTATCTTAAGACCAATGGCGCCTCAGCGGTAATCACCAATGTTACGCACTAGTACCATAATGTACTATTATTCAGATGTGTATCTATTATAAAACTACTAAATCTAGTGACCTACCCCTACGGGATACAGGCGTGATTTTATGTATACCTATGTAATTTAAAAACAGTCTTGCAGCATTTTTTTTGAATACTTAGTTACCTAACCAGCATAAGCCCCCCCAGCTGATGGTAAACGGTTACCGTAGCCTTATAGGCTTGCAATGGATTAATGTCAAAATCCCCTTCGACAACCCCTTTAGAAGAGATTTTAGGAATTTTAGTGTCAGAATCCTCTTTGAAGCTACTAGCTCAGTCTAAAATACATGCGAGGTTAGTGTCACTCGTCCATTGATAGATAGATAGATAGATAGACAGACAGACAGTCAGACAGACAGACAGATAGATAGACAGACAGACAGATAGATAAATAGATAGATAGATAGATAGATAGATAGATAGATAGATAGGTAGATAGATAGATAGATAGATAGGTAGATAGATAGATAGATGATAGAGATAGATAGATAGATAGATAGATAGATAGATAGATAGATAGATAGATAGACCGACAGACAGACAGACAGACAGACAGACAGATAGATAGACAGACAGACAGATAGATAGATAGATAGATAGATAGATAGATAGATAGATAGATAGACAGACAGACAGACAGACAGACAGACAGACAGACAGACAGACAGACAGATAGATAGACAGACAGACAGATAGACAGACAGACAGATAGATAGATAGATAGATAGATAGATAGATAACTCTTTATTGTATTACACCAAAAATAAAACTAAAATAAAACTAAAATTAACAAAAGTTTGAGGTGGTACAATGGGCGGCCTTATCGCTAAGAGCGATGTAGATCTACATATGTAGATCTAAAGACTCTGTGTTTCAATTGACTCAAACAAAGCAATGCAAGAAATACTGTTTGGCGGCAGAAATGGTGGTAGTATTCCCCGAACAAGCTTTATCACAAATAACTGAACTAGAAGTTTAGCGTATTCACCTCCTGAAAGTAAACGAGTATAACGGAATATCAAAGTTTCAAGAAACAGTAACAAAAAGACCCAGTAAAAGTGCCTATATCTAGGTACTAGATCTTTGAGGATTTTAGAGGGGTAATTTTAAAATTAGTCCATGACCACACCTGGTGGTAGGACTCTTCGGCAAGAGTCCGTCTTGGTGGGTACCACCGCAGTGTCAGATATTCTACCTCCAAGCACAAGTTTGCGAGCTGCGCTGTGTTTAGATTTTAAGGGCACTGTAGCAAGTGAAATTACTGGGCGAAAGAGACCTAACAACAATGTCTCAGGGTGATAAGCGCAGTGCAGTGCCACGCAAACACTTAAGAACTTTAAGCTTTGGGTGGCACTGCATCTGTAATAGTCAGGCGTGGTGCTTAACAGGTGGTCGCTTTGATTGTCCTGTCACTTGCTGACATAAAAAAAAATGCATTATCATAGGCCAGTTAACTCTAGTACCTACTTACCTAGAACTTTCGTTCCGAAGAAACTCTGCAAACGTGTTTGGAATCCGTAGCGCGTTTACGGAAGTAACTTGCGCTTGCCAAATAAATCTGATTTATATGTATTTTGTACAAAAATGTGATGTGATGTGAAAACATGTAATAATATGTGTATTATAATTATGTTAGTTGCTTATTTTACTTATCTAGTATCATTATCTATGTCTTTGTACCTAAGATTAAGTTTATTATTTGTATTAGTATTGTGTTTCAATCGTTCTGTGTTTGTGTGTGTCAAATAAAAAATAAATGTATTTCATTTCATTTCATTCATTTCATTTCATTTCAAAATCTCTCGTATATACAGGGTCATTCATTATCAACCTGACAAACTTAAGGGATAGGTTCCACACCTAAAAAAAAAAATATATGTACCTATATTTTTTTTTTTTTATGTATGTTTTGTCTTAAAAATCACAAGTAAACAAAAAAAAATCGATTACGTTTTTCCGCTCAATTATTATTTATCATTGTTGGGAATCGAGTAAAGCGACGTAATAATGAAATATTCGAGTGTGCGCGCCCCGTAGCGGGTCAAGGACACGCGCAGGTCAAGGACGCGCGGGTTAGTGACCCGCAGTTCATTGACGCGCGGGTCACTAACACGTGCCGAGCGCTGCCTTTTCGATTTCTAACAAGGATAACTTATTATGAAGCAGAATTACGTAATTTTTTTTTTAATTTTATAAAACAAAAACGTTAAGAAAAAAAAAAAAAGTACAAGTATTTTTTTTTTTATGTGTGGAACCTACCCCTTAAGTTTGTCAGGTTGATAATGAATGACCTTATATACCACCACAAGTACCGAGAATGTTGGCGCCAAGGGACAGACCAAGGCCTCTCTATTTATAATCGAAAACAATCTTATTTTTATCTCTGAAGAGTAGTAGAGTTCTCTGTGATAGAGCTCGTCCGGGGAAGGACTACCACCATACCTATTTCTGCCGCCAAGCGGTAATGCTCGCATTGCTGTGTTCCGGTTCGAAGGGTATGGTTTCCGGTGAAATTACTGGCACATGAGGCTTTCGATCTTAGCCTCAAGGTGGCAACCCGCAAGTGATACCTCTGGTATTGCAAGCGTCCATAGGCTGCGGTAACCGCTTACCATCTTGTGGGCCGTACGCTTGGTTGCCACTTCAGTTGTATAAAAAAAAAAAAAAAAAAACACAAGTACCGAGAATGTTGGCGCCAAGGGACCGACCAAGGCCTCTCTATTTATAATCGAAAATAATCTTATTTTATTCAAAAACATGATCCGCGTGGAACAAGACACGTGTACACCAAGGTTGCGTGGATCAGGAAAATCCTACTAATCTTATAAAAATAGAAGAACCTACAGAAATAGATAGATAGATAGATAGATAGATAGATAATTTATTCATCACAAAAAACTTTTTACAACACTGGTTAATAATGCCTAAAAACCTATGTTAGGTTTATCTAGACATTAGGTTCTCGATATCATACAAAAACAAAGACAATTCAAAGTGATCCTAACGATTGCATTGAATAGGAAGGTACATCTATATTACAATCTAAACTATTTATAGGTTTGGTGGTGGTCCTTCCCCGGACGAGCTTATATAGCTATCAGTTTTTATGATAATTAATTCATCTTACGGTTGGTTCTAATAAAAGTTGGTTCGAGAATTACCTAACTTAACGACTGTCTGTAAAATGCAAGTTTTTTAGCAAGTACAGAGGTGCACAAAGAAATAAATTCCTGAAATTCAACTCGTTCGTACGTTCGTATGAATCAGTGGCCAACTCTGGTGACAGAGTTTCTAGGCCGCCCGAAGGCCTCTGTCACGGCCTAACAACTTTGAAAAAGCCGGGACCGACTGCTTAACCCTCCGAAGCACGGTAGCGCTCATTTTAAATTGCCACTGGCAGTCACCCATCCAAATGATGACCCCGCGGAACAGTGCTTAACTTCGATGATTTGAACAACTTAGCCAGCTACGTCACGAGCGCTCCAACTCCAAGGAAATTCAACTTCTTCAGGGCGAAGGACGATGTAGGAAAGATGTAGTTTGGATGAAAAAACTAACGCAGTCGAAGTCGAGGAAAGTTTCACTGGTCTTATTACTATGATTTTATACAACTGAAGTAGCAACCAAGCGTACGGCCCACAAGATGGTAAGCGGTTACCACAGCCTATGGACGCTTGCAATACCAGAGGTATCATTCGTGAGTTGCCACCTTAAGGCATTGAAAGCTTCATGTGCCAGTAATTTCACCGGAAACCATACCCTTCACACCGGTCCACAGCAATGCGAGCATTACTGTTTGACGGCAGAAATAGGTATGGTGGTAGTCCAACTAAAAAATAAAATACTTTGTAATTTTTTGTCAAACCAATTATTTTAAACGTGTTTCAAAACTAGAAGCGTCTTCTCGCACCGGATGTGACATGCTTTTCTTAATTGAATAGGTACTTTTTCGACTTCCTGTTTAATTATAAAAGTGATTTGTTACGTTTATTGAAGAATACAGCGTTTTAAGATATCTATTACGATATTTCTTATATATTATTCGTGTTGAAAGAAGACTAATGTACCAAGTTTTTTTCTAAGTTTCATATCTTGTAAACTATTGCTTGGCATTTTAGAATCAATATTTTTTTAGACATTAAACACCTTCTTTACGTTAGTTGACCGAGCGAGCGAAGCGAGCAAAGCGTCTCAGTTTCGAGATTGGCCAAAAATGCTTTTGTCTGTCAGTCAGTCTGCTCCAGCTGTTCTAGCCTACGGGCGCATTTATCAACCAATCTGGTTGAAACTTGGTATACATGTTCTATGACTTTACAGAATTGGATTATCGTCAGGAATTTTTGATAAGGGACGTACTTTCTCTAAAAAGGGGCAAAAAGGGGGCTGCTGGATATCTCCACCTAATGTGATTTGATTTCGATAGTTTTTATTTTATTTCAAAGGTAAGTATTAACTTTAAATTTGTCTCATATTTGGTGAAAATCTGATGAGGATCTTCAGCGTGATGAGCAGAATAGTTCCTCAAAATGCAGTATGTTGCTCACTTTCAAAGCTCACTTTAAAAGTTTGTGCTTGCGAAGTCTACTGTTCGGAGAACTGCTTGTTACATTATGTGTCGACTTAAAACTTATTTTTATTCAAATGAAGATCAACGAAATCTAATGAACTAGCGTAATGAAACTATTTCTACAGCGCCACGTGCGAACATTATAGAGACTAGCTCATCCACTAAATTTAGGCAGTGTGCAATAATAATATATTAGCTAGAAGTACTTTAGTAGGAACATTAGCGTCTGAATAACGACTGGACTCTTTTATTATGTTATAAAGATAGTAGGTAGGTTAAATCTAGGTAAGTATATAAGTAAAGTATTATAATTTCTGATAATAATAATAATAATAACCATCTTAGCCGGTTTCGGCTACAGGGACTTGGCTTTTTTGACTATATTTTTATTATTTTATTTAGCTCGCATATGGCTAATATATCCTATCTTTGCGCTAAAAGTTCGACCACAAACAGCGCATGTTAACGTGCCATTAACAAAATTATAATTTATATTGGCAGGCGGTCTATTTTTGAGTTGTTCTCTTTTAGCGTCTAGTTCTCGCCTCCTTCCTTCTTCAAACTCGTTCACTTGGTTTTGAACTTGACGTCTCCAGGTCGTTTTGCAGCGAGAGACTCCCAGTCCATAATTTCTGATAATCAAAAATGGGACAGTAATAAAAATCAGTTTTTCTTTATTGCGTTAGGGAACTCCTGAAATTCAACTGAAAAAGGCCGCATTGGAAAATGTTTTCATGACAAAAAGTCAGCGCGGACATAGTCGCGGAGCGTAATACTAGCTTTATTAGATACTTTACTGTTATTATTAATTATAAGTTTGATAAAATATTTAAAATTAAACATTTCTAATGATAAAACGTGGTACAATAAAATTGTTTTAAGATCAATAAAACTTTTTATCAATATAGTTATCAACTTTCGCCTGAATAAATAAAATAAATTAGCCTAGACAGAGTTTTCGCCGGGCTCATCTTGTATTCATACCTTTATCAGATGTCACATCAACAATTCATCTGGCACTTTCACATGGAGCGGGTCGTTGACCCGGTGACGTCACTGCATCAGAAACCCACTTCACCCACTTGTGTTGGTGACAGTTTGGTCAGATTTCAGCAACGTCACGCGAGATTTGGGGTAAATAAGTAATTTGTACACGTTGTACAGTCTTTAGTAAAAAAAACACGGTAATTAGAGGCAAAACAAAAAGCAAGGATGTAGGTAGGTACCTACTTAGTAAAAAGAATAATTAGCTTAAAGTGGAAATGGGCAGCCCCCCTAGCATGGCGATTTCATCTCTACTCTACAGTAGAATAGACAATACAGTTTCTTGTCTTCTGATTTTCTCTTTCGCGCGAGCATGGCGTTACAGAAGACAAGCCCTAGAAAAAGTTTCTTCGTAGACAAGCTTTCTCTATACCAACGGGAACGAAACCACCCAAGAGATTAAAAGCACTACGCGAAACCACTCTTTGCGTTCCGTTACTGACAAAACATGACATAAGACTAATAAAGGTCCCAATTCCGTAAAACGAAACGTTTTATGTTGACAGTATTCTAGTAATCACATTGACAGATATAATCATGTGACATGAGGGCATTTTTTTCGCGGAGAATAAATTGTAATTTTTCCTGAAATTCATTTTAATTTCACAATTATTCATAGTTTATTATTTAATAAACAAGAGATAATAATTATTATCTTTTTAGAAAGATATTACTAAAAAAACGCAGAGTTATAAGCTTGTCTAGGTCTCAGGAGATGTAGACAATTTCCGAAGAAATGTTTCTATTCTCGAATGTCAAAAATAGAGAAAATTGAACGCCATGCTCGCATTTGTAGACTCATCTCTAGGGTAGAATAGAGAAGTTTCTTTCCGCTCATTCTTTCCATCGCCATGCTCGGGACCGAAGTTTTTTTTTTTTTTTTTTTTTATACAACTGAAGTGGCAACCAAGCGTACGGCCCACAAGATGGTAAGCGGTTACCGCAGCCTATGGACGCTTGCAATACCAGAGGTATCACTTGCGGGTTGCCACCTTGAGGCTAAGATCGAAAGCCTCATGTGCCAGTAATTTCACCGGAAACCATACCCTTCGAACCGGAACACAGCAATGCGAGCATTACTGCTTGGCGGCAGAAATAGGTATGGTGGTAGTCCTTCCCCGGACGAGCTCTATCACAGAGAACTCTACTACTCTTAAAATAATCTCTTAAAGAAATGTTTCTACACTACCTATACACTTACCTGTCATTTTTCTCTACTCTACCCTAGACAAAATCGTTGTCTACGCTATGCATGCTAGCCCCGCAGGACACATACAATGAATACAACCAAATACCTAGATGGGCTTATATCGTTACGAACTGGATACTCGTAAACATGAAAAGGAAAAGAGAGACCATTTAAAAGGCGGAACGAGGAGACAATCCAAGTGGCAGGAAAACTATGGTCAAGAAGTGCAAGAGAAAGGGACATTTGGTTGGCGATCTTTGGAGGAGGCTTAAACCGCCAGAGGCGAATTATAAAATCTTACCAAAATTTTTATTTATTATTTTTATTTCTTTATTTATTTTACAGTCTGTAGGGCTAAGTTCTGTCCCGCGCGGTTTCACTTGCGTTATTTTTCCATTAATTCCTTTATTAAGCTCTATGGATATTCATTTATTATCTATGCCGTTTCGTTAGTTCGTTAGCTAACATAGGCAAGTCAAATTGTACATTTTTTTTTAATGTTTTTATTCTTATTCTTGTAAGTATGTCACTGTCGGATGTCATTAAGTACCTACCCATCATCATATTTATTATTATTACATTTCTGCCGGCAAACAGTAATGATTGCATTGCTGTGTTCCAATCCCAAGGGTATGGTTTCCGGTGAAATTACAGTCACATGAGACTTTCGAACTTCTCAGGGTAGCAGCCCGCGAGTATACCTCTGGTGTTGCAAGCGTCCATAGGCTGCGGTAACCGCTTACCATCAAATGGGCAGTACTACGCTTGGTTGCATCTTTAGTTGCATAAATGTTTCTTGTGAAAATAATATTGTTAAGTAAAACAAAATAATGTCAGCAACCTACGTTAATTAACTTACTTACTTACTTACGATAATTAACAGAAAATGTTGTTTGTTAATAATTTCATTTGCGACACACGGTCAGTGTAGTTAATAAGTTCCACCCGCGAGACCTCTGAGAGCCTACTCTTGTGAACAAAAGCTAAATATCGTAATACATTTCGTGGTTCAGCTTATGTCCGTGAATGCTCTGAACTTAGTGATCACCGGTATAAGTTGAACTACAATATTTGTAACGAATATCGTTCGTCGCTTTTAAGAGTAGGCCCTCGTAAGTTCCATAATTAGTTGGTGACTGTGTTTCCGGTTTAATTTATGAAGTAAAAGTTTTTAAAGGATGTAAATATTTTATTATCATCAGCAAGCCTCGGTAGATGGTGAGTTTAATTTTAATATTATAATAAGTAATAAGTAATTCCGAGTACGGAACAGCATACTGCGTTCAACTACTGGTATTACTGATGTGGGTACAAAAACGGCCAAGCTAAAGTGGGACTGGGCAGGTCATGTGAGCCGGATGCCTTCAGACAAATGGGCACATATATCAACATCATGGCAGCTTGATGGAAGGCGCCGTCGTGGTCGGCCATGAAGACGTTGGCGGGACGATCTCGACTCCTTCGAAAGAGGATGGAGGGACATTGCGAAGGAGAGAGATGATTGGAGAGATTTGGGGGAGACCTTTGCCCAGCAGTGGGACGAAACAGGTTAACAAAGAAAAAAAAATGAAGTAATTATTGTAAGGATTATTATTATAATAAAGTATTTGCATAAATAAAAACAAAATAACCTATTATTGTAAAGTTTGGGATAACAAAAAGTTCTTCGGCGATTCGCACCGCGGTCCGAATCGACCCGTTCAAGTAGAGCTTTTGGGCGATTCGCACCGCGTTTCGAATCGCTCGCGGTGCGAATCGGCGAAAGACCCGTGGAGGCAGGCCCATTTTGCATTCTAAATTCGCAGATGTTTTTAGCATCCTTCTAAATGTTCCCACTGCTGGGACACTGACTTACTCTTGAGCAAGTGTTAATCTACCAGCAAGCCCAATGCGGATTAGTGGATGGTATGGTACGTGTCATTAGTTTTTTTAGTTCTCAGACATGCTGGTTTCCTCACCATGTTATCTTTCACCATTTGAGAAAAGTACTGATATTGAGTTGCGCACATAATATCCATGGTCTTCTGTTTTTCCTGACAATTACAATCCGGGCCTCTTCAAGGCTAGAGTGAATAGGTGTCTCATAGACCTTCGTGCTCCACCGTCGGCCACATCATCGCTTTCCACCAGGCGAGAACGTGGTCAAACGAAGGTCTATTCTTGATAAAAAAAAAAAAAAATGGTATACGACTGGTTTCGAACCCACGACCGTTGAAAGAGAGTGGTCTAAGTGGTAGCCCATAATGTATTTATGATTTCCTTTCCTAAAAACCTTCAAAGACGGAAACCTAATTAATAACTTAAGTTTTCATAATAATTATGTCATCGCAAAGCGAAGATGGAGACATCAAAAGAAAATAATTACGCTTCGAGTTCATAATTACTTAATTCATAAAAGTCAGAGATCAAAGAATTTTCAGCTTATAAAGCCATTTCCAATTATCTGCAAATTTTGTTCCTGCTCTGAATGTTTGTGATGCGTAGTTCCATTCCTGATTATTCTGACAGCCTTCTAATATTCCCACTGCTGAGACATTGATCTACTCTCGAATGTTTTCCTTCATGGCACTGCCGATGTGCACAGGCAGTGCCAATGTGCACATAAATTCATTGGTGCACGACCGGGTTCGAACCAACGACCGTAAGGATAGGAAAGCATGGTCACTACCACTAGACAGTGAAGTTGTTTAAATCTGATACTGACAGTAAATCTTAAAGAGGGTTCAAAATAAAGACAAAGCGTCGAATTTAGAACCTTTGCGCTTCACTTGGCTCGTGTAGGCGAGGCCACTGCTGTAGCCCTAGATTGTAGGAGCTTACATTAACCTCTGCTGCGCTCAACTTTGGTGCTTACTTTTAGTTCTGAGACTTATGTTTATGTTCAGGTGTATTTCCCGATGCATTAAAGGTGTCTATAATAAAACCAATTCATAAAAAACAGAGTAAGGAAAAAAATTAAAATTATAGACCTATCTCTCTCATCCCTGTATTTTCCAAAATATTTGAAAAATACATATACAAATCAATAAATAATTACCTCGAATTACACAAAATTTTATGTACTGAGCAAAAGGGATTTAGGCAAAACATGACAATAAATATGGCTTTATATGATTTTATATATAGGGTTTCAAATAAAATAGATAAAAGAATACCTGTATGCTCAATTTTCTGTGATATGACACAAGCATTCGATTATATCGACCATAATATTTTATTTAGAAAACTTGACAGTTATGGAATTAGAGGTAACGCCTTAGAATTAGTTAAATCTTATCTCAAAAATAGAAAACAAATTACTGAAATAAATAAAATTAATTATAAAACTAGACGCGAGGAATCACATTTTTCTGAAGAACGTATTATGAAATATGGGGTTCCCCAAGGAAGTGTCCTAGGACCACTGCTCTTCATAATATATATAAATGACCTACCTAGAGCCACTATTCAACCAATGTCGCTATTTGCAGATGACAGTACAGTAACAATACAATGCAATAATATTGAAATGTATAAATGTGACATTAATTTGGCGTTGACATCAATTATGGTTAGAAAATAATAATTTACAAATTAATTTACTTAAAACTAAAATTATTCATTTCCGACAACGCGACACTGCTGCATCTACAGACTTTGACATTCAATATAATAACAATAAAATAGAAAACGTTGATAGCCATAAATTTTTAGGAATATATATTGATAAAAAAATGGAATGGAAAACACATACAGAACATCTTTGTAAAAAAATAAACAGCTCAATATTTGTACTTTATAAACTATCATCTATAGTAAATATAGAAACAATACTCATTGCTTACCATGGACTCATTGCCTCACAAATCAGGTATGGCATAATATTTTGGGGAAATTCTACTAACGCTGACATAATTTTTAAATACCAAAAACGATGTATTCGTTCCATGTTTCACCTTAAGGTTACGGACTCATGTAAAACTTATTTTAATAAACATAAAATTTTAACATTTCCATCGCTATATATTTTAGAAACGGCAATGTTTGTGAAAAACAATCCTGATCTGTTTTGTCGGCTGTCTGATGTCGTAGATCGAAACAGACGCGACCAAAGTAGAGTCTGTATTCGCAACTCTAAGACTGCCTTTATGCGCAAATCCATTTTCTGTATGGCTCCTTTCCTTTATAATAAACTCCCACAAACATTAAGAGAAATGCCATCTTCAATATTTCAAAGGAAGTTGAGAACCATATTATTACACAAAACGTATTACACCGTAAATGAATTTTTAAATGATAAAAACTTTTTTAATTAATTAGATAATGATTATTTTGATCTTGTATAATTCTATTAATTTGTTGTAAGGATATCATTTTATTCTCTTACTAGAAGCTCGACTATTTTTAATTATTTTATTTATTTTTTACATCAATTCTCTTTTGACATTTACCTATTGATTATTTTATTTTTTATTTAATTTGTTATGTTTTATTCTATATTGCATGCTTTGATAGAGGCAGAATACATTGTTTCCATTTATTATCTTTCCCACCATCTGATCTGTACATGTATTTCTAGCAATAAATATACTTTGACTTTGACTTTGACTTTGACTTTGACTTTGAGACTGCTGGCACACATACCTATTTCTGCCGCCAAGCAGCAATGCTCACATTGATGTGTTCCGGTTCGAAGGGTATGGTTTCCGGTGGAATTACAGGCACTTGAGACTTTCCATCTAACGTCTGGACGGTAACACGCAAGTGATATATTATTTTGCATACGTACATAGGCTACGGTATCCGCTTGCCATCCAGTGGGCCGTACGCTTGGTTGCCACTTTAGTGATATAAAAATAACAACCCAGCGCCGTCAAATTTACACGGCACGTGTGCAGTGCTGGATTCAACTAATGATTCGGAGTTGCCTCATCGGTGACGTCATCGTATTGTATAACTCCTATGTCATTATGTGGCGGTGGCAAACCTTTCCGACACAGAAGCGCTGTTACGGTACAAGAGCCATTGGGGACCATTAGCAGCGGTGGCCATGCTTCTGGACGTAATTAGGACAGTGATGGAACGGTGGTGCTGTTAGCGAACTTTTGACAGATCGTAAACCAAGTCCAAGTAATCTAGAGTTCTTTGTGATAGAGCTTGTTCAGAAAAGTACTATCATACCTACCTATTTCTACCAATACTTAGCAAGCAGCTGAAATTACAGTTTGTTTTATGAATAAGGAGGTAAGATTCCCTCATCATGACAGCTTTGTAATGTTCTCACTGTTGGGACACTGGCCTACTCTCGGGCGAGAGTGATTGGGTACCACCACCACGCGGACCCAATGCGGATTGGTGAATGGCACATGTCATTCGAATTTTCAGTTCATGGACATGCCGGTTTTCTCACGATGTTTTCCTTCACAGTATGAGAGCCAGTGCATTGCGCAAATACATTTTTCGAACAGAAAAATCCATTGGTGCAGGACCGGGTTTGAACCCATGACCTTAGGATCGGAAGGCGGGGTCACTACCATTAGACCACCGGTGCTCTTGGTATGATTCCCTATACTTAATAAATAGTAAATAGTGCAATATAAATGCTTTTTCAAAGTGGTTAGGCCATGACAGAGGCCTTTGGGCGGCCTAGAAACTCTGTAACCAGAGTTGGCCACTGACTCATACGAACTTACTTACTTAGTGTAATACAAAAAAGTACCGTGATAACACATTACAGTGTCCGCTTGTTGAAAAAATAAAATAAAAACGTACTCAATTAACCATAATCATTTTAATTTGAAAATGTAGCCAACTATACATTTCTAAAACATTTTCAGTTATGTCCCTGTAATTATTTAAATTATTCATTAGATATGAACACCGCGCCCTGCCTCGCTTGATCAATGGCAGCTCAAGGTACAGAAGCCGTGGTCACCCTAGCCATTACAGTGTTAATGTTATGTTATGAAAGCAGAGCTATGTTGTTTATGTTTTTGTACGAAACCATAGACAATTACCATATAAGTATTATCTATATCTATATCTATACTAATCTATATCTATACTATTATACTATATACTATAATATTATAAAGAGAGAAGATTTGTATGTTTGTATTTTTGTTTGTTACAAATAAACTCAAAAACTACTGGTTCAATTTCAAAAATTCTTTCATTATTAGAATGCAACATTATCCCTGAGTAACATAGGCTATATTTTATTTTAGAAAATAATAGGGATTCCTACTAAAACTTCAATAATGTAACCCAAGGTGTAAAAAAATTTGCCATAAAATGTCTTTCACCGCATGAGCTGCGGAAACTATTGATGATAGAACAAAAAAATGTTCTAAAATATTAAAGAACATATGGATATCTACAAAAAAGTCAGCGATACCATATGTCCAACTATTGTAGTTATGTAACTATAACTACTTTTTTACATTTTAAAAGTTGATAGAAATGACGACCAAAATCAGACCATGTATTCCATACCTTTATATTAATACTTATTCAAATAAATCAATTTCATATTCAAGACTGTTTCAATACCTGTAGATAACTGTTTTAATTATTGAAATCAGACATTCCATTCAAAAGTTATGACGAATTATAAAAATATCAATCTAAACAAAATACTATGCGCACCCGCGCGCGCGCCGTACCAAGAGAGGGGCGTGCACATGAACTATGAAATAGGTAGCCGCGCGGCTAAAACGTGCGGTCGGCTCCTACCTTATGAATGACTAGCGACCCGCCCCGGCATAGCACGGGTGCTTAAATTTTTATTGCACCCGTGCGAAGCCGGGACGAGCCGCTAATGTATTAATATTTCCTTGCGCTTGAGCGTAGAGTAGTTACCCATCAGTGGGAACGTGGCAGTTATTAGACGACTAATATATAGGTACATATATTATTCTGAGGGTCTAAAAGCGATAAGTATAGTGACGTTACTTTACGGAAATCCATTACAAGATAAAAAACAGACGAAAAATGGTTAAATGGAGTAGGTACCTAGTACTAGAGATTTTTCGTCAATTTTTTATCATGAGACGACTATAAAAACTTTACAAGTGCGAGTACCATTGACAAAATTACGCAAATCTCTCGTACTCTATAATTTCGTAATAAAAGTAATACGGTCATATCGAATCTAACATCAGCGCAGCAATATCCAACGCACAAACTAGAAGTTGACACGCCTTCGGGTTAGTTCGGGCGTGTTCGGGCGCGCTCGCACGGGTCATCGATCTGACCTAGATCTGCGCGCGCGCTGTTGCTACGCGAATGTTTTACGGCTTTGTCGCGGTCTCCGAGGTAAACCGTCGACTACCGATGTGCCTGGCGTTTTAGTCTAGTGTACTGTCTTGGTGACCAGCGCAGTGCAGTGCTTTACAGTACCTACTTTTTATCAGTTTTTGAATAATCTTTTGTGCCCTTAAAAATAAACTGTCATTTTAAGCGGCTCGCTAAGTACATAATTAAAGTATTCTTTCATTTTGTTATTATAATGCAAGGAGTCGATCGACTTCCTTGTTCTAATGATAATAAAAGTGAGTAAGTCTGTATGAGTCAGTGGCCAACTCTGGTGACAGAGTTGCTAGGCCGCCCGAAAGCCTCTGTCATGGCTTAACAACTTTGAAAAAGCCGGGACCGCCTGCTTAACGTGCCCTCCGAAGTACGAAAGCGTTCGGTTAAAATTGCCACTGGCGGTCACCTATCAAAATGGTGACTAAGCGAAACAATGCTTAACTTCGTTGATCTGCTAAGAATAACATAGCCAGCTACGTCACGACTCACGAGCGCTCTCACACAGTAATGCTTGCACACTGCTTGGAGGTTGAATTACTAAAATGTCCTATTTTGATTTTGATTTTGACCACAAGTAAGTTCTTAGAATACAGTAAGTAAGTTACTTAAGTAGTAGAGTTCTTTGTGATAGAACACGTCCGGGGAAGTACTCCAACCATACCTATATCTGCCGCAAAGCAGGAATGCTCGCATTGCTGTGTTCCGGTGTAAAGGGTATGGTTTCCGGTGAAATTACTGGCACATGAGACTTTTGATCTATGCCTCAAGATGGCAACCCGTGAGTGATACCTCCGGTATTGCAAGCGTCCATAGGCTGCGGTAACCGCTTACCATCTTGTGGGCCGTACGCTTGGTTGCCACTTCAGTGGTATAAAATTAATAATAATTATAATAATAAATAAATAAATAATACATATAAATAAAATTACAATTTATTCTATCCTTACTACTAGGCCACTACTAGTTCTTAGGATACAGTAAGTAAGTAACTTACTTAGCGGTGGTTTCAAAATGAGTCAGTTTCTCATTATAACTGTAACATGATCATTCTGTTGGTAGATTGTTGCATGTCAGATAAACGCGGTAGATGGCGGTGGTGCCGATTCAACGTAGGAATGGTAACTTGATGGTTTCTTCAATATTTCTGCCGTCAAGCAGTAATGCTCGCATTGCTGTGTTCCGGTTCGAAGGGTATGGTTTCCGGTGAAACTTTCCATCTAACGTCTCAGGGTGGTAACACGCAAGTGCTGTCTATGATGTTGCAAGCGTAACCGCTTACCATCAAGTGGGCCGTATGCTTGGCTGCCACTTTAGTGGTATAAAAATAAAACCATTTAAAATCAACGGTTTCGCTTGCATGGTACCTAAATAGTAGCCTTTGATACTCCAGATCTAGAACTATTATTATTCAAAGTTTCATTCAAATCTGTTCAGCGGTTACAGCGTGATCTACAGACAAACACAAATATTCAAACTTTCCGAGTTCGCCAATGGTTAATTTTATTATTGTCTTGTCAATAGAAATATGTCAAACATTTTGTTGAAACAATTTAAAAAAAACAGACGAAAAATCTCTAGTACTATTCCGCTTAACCTTTTAACTGATGAGGTCACACAGTTACCACAGTTAACCTCTAAAGAAAAATATCGACACGTGTTTCATCCCTCCACGGGACATCCTCAGAA
Organism: Colostygia pectinataria; assembly: GCA_951394395.1. Classification (NCBI taxonomy): domain Eukaryota; kingdom Metazoa; phylum Arthropoda; class Insecta; order Lepidoptera; family Geometridae; genus Colostygia; species Colostygia pectinataria. The sequence continues at coordinate 11,348,751 of OX596363.1, forward strand.
GTCTTTCTAGACAGAGTTTCTAGGCCGCCCAAAGGCCTCCGTCATGCCCGGCTAAAGCCGGCACCGGTTATAATAAAAATCAACAAAAATAGCTGATCAACTTTTAAGAGTAGTAGAGTTCTCTGTGATAGAGCTCGTCCGGGGAAGGACTACTACCACCATACCTATTTCTGCTGCCTAGCAGTAATGCTCGCATTGCTGTGTTCCGGTGTGAATGGTATGGTTTCCGGTGAAACTACTGGCACATGAGGCTTTCGATCTTAGCCTCAAGGTGGCAACCCGCGAGTGATACCTCTGGTATTGCAAGCGTCCATACGCTTGGTTGCCACTTCAGTAGTATAAAAAAAAAAAAAAACTTCTGTGGGAGCGCTCGTAACGTAGCTGGCTAAGTTGTTCTTAACATATCAACGAAGTTAAGCACTGTTCTGCGTACACCATTTGGATGGGTGACCGCCAGTGGCAATTTATACCGAGCGCTCCCGTGCTTCGGAGGGCACGTTAAGCAGTCAGTACCGGCTTTTCAAAGTTGTTAGGCCATGACAGAGGACTTCGGGCGGCCTAAAATCTGTCACCAGAGTTGGTCACTGAGTCATACGAACTTACTGTGCGATCAACACTATGCCTTATAATATAAAAATGAACTGCTGTACATTAGTCTCGCTAAAACTCGAGAACGGCTGGACCGATTTGGCTAATTTTGGTCTTGAAATGTTTGTAAAAGTTCAGGGAACAATAGGGAAAATATACAGGGTGTAAAAAATAAAAAAAAATAACGCGATTGAAACGCGCCGGGTCTACTTGTCATTAATAAATAAATAAACACCTCAATATTCAGTGAACCATCAGCCCCGTATAAACAGTCGGATGTGACGTAGAGGCGAGATGTCAGTTCGTATCGCGACAGACTGACAGACGGAACATGTTTGTACGTCTAAACATGGCCAGACAGCTTTGTACCGTATGTTGTGTTGCTTTAGTTTTATTTGTGGCCTTAGCAAACAGAACGGTATCGAGTGACGTTATAGTGAAGACTAGTTGCTGGCCGCGGCTTCTCACGCGTGCATACATGAAATAACCTGTCCTTCCTCGGAATTTAAACGATCCTCTAGCAAAATTTCAATCAAAACGGTTCAGCTGTGAAAATGTAACAGACTGACAAGCTGCTTTCGCATTTAATAAATAAATAAATAATGCTGGACAATCCACACAGCATCATCTAGCCTAAGGTAAGCTGCTGTTAAACAGAGCTGTATTATGGGTACTAGATGAATGATATATACTTAAAGAAAACACCCAGAACACCCGGAACAAATATTTGCAGATCCTACAAACATTTGTCCCAAGGCGGGAATCGAACCCGCAACCTCTGCGTCGCAGGCGGACCTGCGCCCGCTGCGCCACATCGGTCGTCATTTATATTAATAGTATGGGATATAGCGCAACGAATTGAGCTTTTGTATATTTTTGTTAAGTTTAGGGTTGATATCCACTAAAGCTAAGCGAAGAGGAAATGTTTGGTAAGTAGGTACCTATACGAGATTTCTGAGTTATTTTTTTTATGTCAGCAAGTGACAAGACAATCAAGGCGCCCACCTGATGCTAAGCACCACGCCTGACTATTACAGATGCAATGCCACCCAAAGCTTTAAGTTTTTAAATGTTTGCGCGTGTCACTGCGCTGCGCTTATCACCCCGAAACATTGTTGATAAGTCTCTTTCACCCAGTAATTTCACTTGCTTCAGTGCCCTTCAAACCTAAACAGTGCAGCTTGCACACTACTGCTTGGAGGTAGAATATCTGGCACTGCGGTGGTACCCACCAAGACTGACTCTTGCTGAAGAGTCCACCAGGTAAGTTCAAGGTCAGTTGAGGCAGTTGGTAGGTAAGTGAAAACTAAAATGTCTTGTTGATAAAGTCGCCGGTTGAAAAAGGAAAATATTTTTTTAATTTGTTTTTTAATTTAAGACTTGAAACACCTAATCATTTTTTCAATAATTGTGTAAAGGACCAATTTCATAGTGGCCTAGGTCTTTGTAACACCATAGAAAAATTTGAAAAAATATAAGACTAACAGTAACAAACAATTTTATTTTTAAGTAGACAAACAAAGTTCTAAAAGAAAAAGGTTTATTGTGTTGCGTTTCCTAAAACGGGAACACTAGAGGTCCGCCATGACAGCTATTAGCCAATAATCGTGACGCATCTTGACTTTGACAGTACCTAATAACCCAGTTGTTCGTTAAAACCGCCATGTTGTTTTGCATTGTGTTGCACTCCTTCACAAAGATAAACTTACTTTAGATTATGTAAGAAGCCAAAATAAAATAAATAAACTGTGATAAAACGTTTCTTTAATGATTATCTAACTATCTAGACCCCTACAAAAGACCAGGGACCGGCTCCATACTGCGTGAAACAACTCCTTTATAACAAAACTTCGCATAATAAAACATTGAATTTGTGAGTCTATAAAACACTATACACACAGTACTAAGAACTTATTTGTATAGCTACACCCTTATTTTGCGAATAAATCATTCATTAATTCATTCATTATAATAATAATTATTTGCTTGTCAGATGAAAACGTCAGATGAAACAGGACTGCATTTTTGGAACAATTGACTTTTATAAAAAAAAAAAATTATGACTATCCTAAATGTATGCCAGATTTTTAACCACCTACTTAAATACTTAAAGGCAGGTCATGTAAAAGTTTTGGAAAATATTGCGGTTAGATGCAAACAACTTTCATATTGTTGTACATACTTAATGACGCCGCCTGGCGCCACACTGCGCCTGCGCAGAGCTTTCTAATATCGACTTTTTGGTACAGGTGAGAGCACGTGGTGGTGTGAGATCACTGGTGGTGGTGGTGGTGGTGGAGGTGGTGGTGCTATCATTTAAGAGTAGTAGAGTTCTCTGTGATAGAGCTCGTCCGGGGAAGGACTACCACCATATCTCATTCTGCCGCCAAGCAGTAATGCTCGCATTGCTGTGTTTCGGTGTGAAAGGTATGGTTTCCGGTGAAATTTCTGGCACATGAAGCTTTCGATCTTAGCCTTAAGGTGGCAACCCGCGAGTGATACCTCTGATATTGCAAGCGTCCATAGGCTGCGGTAACCTCTTACCATCTTGTGGGCCGTACGCCTGGTTGCCACTTCAGTTGTATAAAAAAAAAATATTTACTGCCATTCAGGTGCCTTGCTCTTGAATCCAATGACAATTCCGATCCAATACCAATTTCTATTTACTGCTTCCAAGTTTTTGTACTTTGGAAAACAAGGTTGAATTTGGCGCTAGGTTTGCTGTCAAAAGTACAAAATGTAATATTCCAATACTTGTCCAATAGAATACAATACGGATTGTCTTTGGCTATCTTGTCAAAACGACATGGGTCTTCCCATTTTAATTATTTTTCTCGTGTTATTTTAAGTTCTATTGCGTAAATTTGGTGGCAGTTTATCCAATTTAATTTGTCTACTTAGCACAAGTGTAAGTAATTGAAATGGAGGGGTGATGTTGGTTGGTAATTTAGTCAAAGACTTTCCAAGAGAATTTTGAAAGAAAAGTCATCGTTTCTTTCCAAATTTCGTTTGTTTACGTTGCTAAGCGACAATCAAAATATTACACTTGACACTGGCAAAATTGTGGCAAACTAGCCACAGAGGAATACAATACAGAGGAAGAATACAATACAAAATAATGTTCCATAGTAAGGTAAGTAATTTTTAGGCTACAAACATAAATATCACCAACGTCATCCACAACCTGACTTCACCCACTGGTATAAGTTTATGCCATCTAAAATTCGACGACCGATGTGGCAAAGCGGGCGCAGGTCCGCCTGCGACGCGGCGGTTGCGGGTTCGATTCCCGCCTCGGGCAAAAAAAAATGGATCATACGCTAATATTATCCATTTTTCCCGGGACTTTTGAACATTACCATTCGAAATAAGGCACCAACATTATAACAGTAAAAAATACTACCTATATTCGTCCGCGTCGCGGTGCATTATCACGAGGCGGAGGACGCGCGCAATGAAGACTCTCGAAATTGTGTCGGTACCTCTTTAGTACCGGTACTTAAAATGAATGATATAGTATTATGAGTAAAACTTATTACTATGCTACACATTCAACAAGAATTAGTCCCTGCCCTGGCTTCACGGGTAATTATACTATAAGGTATACGCGTAAAACTGTCTCTTGCATCACTCTATCTATTGATAAAAACCGCATTTAAATCCGTTTCGTAGTTTAGAAGATTTAAGCGCACATACAAACAGCGGCGGGAAGCATTGTTTTATACTATGAGGTACTATATCTGTACCTACAAGTCTAAAGCGGTAATTGGTTATTTTACTTCGTGATAAGGCCACTGAGAGCCAAAGGTCGAGTTAGTTCAAAATTAATATTTCATTCTTGCAACATTGTTCATGACATTTAGTCAGTAAATGGGTTGTGCACTTACTTTTGATAAACAAGTGCATAAAATTTTGCAACTTAGAACTAAGGGCACCAGTTTTTGACGTTATCGATACGTTCATCGTTAATACGTTACGTTCGTCATACGTTATTTTATCATCCACCAATTCGCATTGGGTCTGAGTGAGGGCATGTCAGTCAAATTTTTCTTTTATGACAGATCGATACTGGACCACACTCTATTAAGTCACGTAAAATACGTAAATATGTATCTTTATACCTAATACACGTAACCATTACCGTAGGAACTGTTACGTAATCTGCGAATTACATGACCACACACTACATACAATATATAACAAGTTAATAACGCATTAGGTATTATGAAAGTGACCTAAAAAGAAAATGGCGGACAAAATGACACAGCTAAATGCCACCACTCGGAAATACTTATATTTTCCACATTGGGGTAGGTTCAGAGATACCTACAGAGCGCAGGTCGATGACTCTACATAGCCACTCACACGAAAACAACCCAGTTTTATTGTACAAGTCAGCACTACAACTTTATTCCAACCAAAACACCTTACCGTCATAGGAATAGGGACTAAACCAGCGAGAACACACCTCTAGAAAGTGAACCAGCTTGGTCGAGCTAAATCGAATGCAACCTGCACATGTGTGCGTGCCGCTCGAAAGATAATAATAGTGTTGAGAAATAATTGCAATTTTTTTTGTCGAAATAAGTTTAGGTATCGTTCGATCGTACAGTTTTGATTGTTTTACGATTGCTGGTACGTGATAGGCCGGGATTTTGAAATCTATTAAAACTGAATGCATGTAATTTGTTTGAATAAACAGGTGGTTTTCTATTGTAAAGATCGATGTTGCGATAGTAAGTGCTATTGGTAAAATTATAACCATTCACAATTGGGTCACTGTGTAATTTTACTTTCAAAAGGGCTTTATCATGCCTAAGTACCTACTAGTAGGTAATTATCTTCATGAAATGTGTGCTCTTTAATTACAAAATCATTATTTTTCTTTTAACGTTTATGTCGACAACTGAAATAAGTATTTTTTGTGTTTAAGTAAATTTTTGTATTAGCTATGTTTATTTTAAGTTATCAAATGATTACTAAATTGTTAATAATTAACTTATAGATTGGTATCTGGTATTATGTACTGGCACAATAAACTCATTTAATCGATAGAGTCGATAACCTCTCCAGCCCACCACTACGCCCCGGGCAGTGCACTCACTCACACACGCACAGCGCTCGGATAGCAACCGATGAAGGCAGAAAGATCTGCAGCGCAGGTCTTACCACTTCCATTTTCAAAATGAACTCTCCTCACCTTCGATATCCATTGCTGTTTTAACTAGAGACTTATAAAATTGATGGGGTATCAAAGAACGATGGATGCTGAAATACAGGTAGAGTCGTTTTTAAAGGGTTTCGTTGTGGCTTTTCATAGAACTGCATCCATTTTCTAGGTTATCTAGCTGTGGCTGGGCAAAAACAAGTTGGCACATGGGCTTATATTTTAAATGACGGATGCATTCGCCATGTAGGATAGGCTAGGTTTTCTTAAACGGTCTAGAAATGCATTCATAATGGTTGAAAAAATATGTGGTACTGGCAAGTGACGATGAACGGATTCAGAACTTTTTGGAGGGTTCTTCAAAGTTGTCAGGTCAAGTCGGAAATTTTGTGCGATTCGTACCATTGATCGGCCCCGAAGAAGGCACGTGACAGTGACATAAATTGTATGAAACTTTGTGGTATGTAGCTCAAAAGTGTGTGTGGAGTCACACAAAACGAAGAAGAAGAAGAAGTGCTTCGTTTTCTGTTCGCGTTTCGTTCGACTCAGAAGTTACGGGCAGAAACTTTCATCGTCGAAAAAGAAGCTAGGAAGTAGCCGTGTTTGTTGCCAGATTCTTCAAGGATGGAGCGCGTGGAACTTAGCTTTAATACATTTCAAAATGATTGTGATTTTCAATACTTACTTACTAATTTTAGAAAGAGGAAAGATTTGTTTGTTTGAATTGACTGAATAGGCTCCGAAACTACTGGACCGTTTTGATATATATTTCACCGTTGGGAACTACACTATCCCTGTTCTGATTATGAATGCTTTTGACGAATTTTTAAACGATAATTTCTAAGTTTAACTTATATGATTAAATTTAAATATTTTTTTACCTACCTATATTGTATTTGTATGTGAAATGTTAATACGCCATGAAGGCAGGACTAGTGATACTTATTTTTAAGTTACAACACCAAAATGTACCTAGGTTCCATAAGCAATAAATATATTTTATCTTGTCTTATCTTATCTTCCTAGTCCTGAATCCCTCCCTGCCGCCCTCTAGATTTGTTTTTACAGGTTTCTGTTTAGTTCACATTTGAAATAGGTATGGCGTCTAATTTGTATGGTGTTTTGGTTTTAATGGATAGATGAAATGTCTATGGTAGAACGCACTACCTAGATATTGTGTACGTAATCAAGTGTTTTTAAGACAAAACTGTCCAATTAGTAATAGGGGGACAGATCGGACATTTTTATCCGGTCAGACATCCTGGAAATAACTGGGTGAAAAATGAGAATAATTCATAGGAAATACAATTATTAAGTCCAACAGAAGACTGACAAAGCTATATCTTGAACATACCTGTTACCTCACGATGTTTTCCTTCACCGTTTGAAAACAGTGACTACACATTATGGATACCTTTTTATAGTAGAAATACCATTGGTACACGACCGAGTACGAACCTACGACCTTCAGATCGGAAGGCGGGGTTACTACCACTAGGCCTAGTGCCTTAACATTAACCTTTTGTAAAATATAAATTGAATAGAAATATATAAATCATACTTCACTCTAATATTATATATATGCGAAATTTTAATAGTATGTTCCTCTATAACACAGTAATTTAAAACATAGATAGATAGTGACCGGGATTATGTCATAGGCTGTGGCAACCTTTTATCAAATATTTACCTCCATTGTTACGACAAAAAAAAAAACAAGACTGTCACTTGGCTCTGGACTTCATCGTGACAGCCTTCTCATGTTCCCACTGTTGGGGCACTGGCCTACTCTCGGGCGAGAGTGATTGGGCCTTAATCCACCACGCGGACCCAATGCGGATTGGTGGATGGCACATGTCTTTCGAATTTTTAGTTCTTCGACATGCCGGTTTCCTCACGATGACCTTCCTTCACCGTATGACAGCACTGGCATTGCGCACATAAATTTTTCGAACAGAAAAATCCATTGGTGCACGACCGAGTTTGAACCCACAACCTTAGGGTCGGAAGCCGGGGTCACTACCACTAGACCACCGGTGGCTCTGGACTTACTTACACTATCTACAGTTTTCCTCCATCTACCACGGTCTTCGGCTTGATGGAGGGAGACGTTGACGGGTGTCTCAAGCTAATCCGACACCTGGTCAGACCATCTCTGTAAATCACTTCATCTAATCCGAGTTTGTTGCCAGATTCTTCTAGGCTGGGGCGCGTGGAACTGGCGTAAATTCACCTAGTTTTAAGACGTTTCAAAATGATCCTTGTGATATTGAATAAAATTTTTTTTTTCTTAACTTTACTAATAACCTCGTTACCATAGAACACGAACACGACTCTACATCGTAAAACTATATTTCATGAAATTCTTATCACTGAGTCCGTTATGACATTATGCTGTAAATGTTTATGCCCTTATTCATAAAAAAAATACATGCAGGCTTGCTAAGTATTGCCTTTCCTTGTCATTCATTGTCATTGAACAAAGACGACAACAGATTTGAAGACACATTATTACTGAGGCTTCTAATACGATTGTTTCAAATTCGCCTCGGGTCAAATGTTTGTACGATCTACAAATATTTGTTCCGGGTGTTCTCGGTATTCTCTATATTTAATTAAATATATCTATCTGTGTATTGTATATCAGTCATCTAGTACCCATAACACAGCTCTGTTTAACAGCAGCTTACCTTGGGGCTAGATGATGCTGTGTGGAGTGTACAGCATTATTTATTTATTTATTGTACTCTCATACGCTACAGGCAAACATTGTAAAGAAACCGGCAAGAACATAGAATTCAAATATCACTTGCGTTACTACCCTGAGACGTTAGATGGAAAGTCACATGTGCCTGTAATTTCACCGGAAACCATACCCTTCGAATCGGAACACAGCAATGCGAGCATTACTGCTTGGCAGTTGATTAACTTGCACTCGTGGTGAACTAGACAGGTGAGCCCCATCATAGAAACAATAGTATTTTATGATAAAGCACCCAGCCATAAACAATTCACGCCTTGTAAATATTATCTTACGACATCATGACAAAGTGTCAAAAATTTACAGCTAAACCCATATTAAACTTATTATAAACGTGACAGTATGAGAAACAATTTGCCTGCTGACTAAGGGAGCAAGCATACGGACTTTACTGGTGAAGGACCGCATGAATGCAGTAATTAACCCAGCTGGAGTTCAAAACCCAATAACTTTATGATAACAACAGCTGTTATCGGTACGCTCGCGCGGAATCAGGATAAAGTACTCATCGTTTTCTGGTATTTATCAAGGTAATAATTTTACAGGCACATGAAACTTTAGATCTACGTCTAAGAATGGCAAAGCGCAAGTGATATCTGATGTTGTTAGCGTACATTGGCTACTGTAACCGCTTACTATTAAGTAGTTCGACGCTTGGCTGTCACCGTTTATCTTTTGTAACTAAAATGAAAACAATACAAGTGAGTGATGTATTTTTTAAATTGTTCCTAGACTGTCGAGAAGCCATAAATTGGTCGACTTGTCGTACTTTCACGTCAGAATAGTAAAATAAACAATGGAAAGGGAACCTAAAGCATTATTTATTTCACTACTTACATATTGAAAAACCTAGAGTAAATAAACTCATGCGTACAAACCACAGATAACATAATACTAGTATAGATTTATTTGGAGATAATCGTCATTGTACTGCGAAACCGCATGGTGTGCGAATTCGCGGTTTTTGCGCAACAGATTCCGCTAAAACGCGCAAACTGCGTCGACAGCAAAGAGGATACGTAATAATATACATTATTATTATTTTGTGTGCGTTTATAGTGTCATTCACTATTACTTTATTAATCCCCTGTACCTCCACCGTCTTTGCTCACAACAGCTGCACTACGTCATAGAGTGCAGTGGGTTTAGACTGCAACTATGCAGTCTGTCTTAATTAGTGGAGTGAACTGCAAGCGCGGCCGAAACATTGTAAGTGGATATTGTTGCGGCTGGTCGTGGTATATCACGTTTCTCCTGATAAAGCATTATCAATGACATTAATACATATACAAGACCGTCTAATAATAAAACCGACTTACTGGCTGAATGTTCCACTTACAAGTGGTGTTCCACTTACTAGTGGAACAGTCAGCCAGCTGTAATACTATACTTTTTTAAAGAGGAAAGATTTGTATTTTACATGTTTGTATTTTGGTTTGTTACGAATAAACTCAAAAACTACTGGATCGGTTTCAAAAATTCTTTCACTTTTTGAATGCTAAATTATGCCAGAGTAACATAGGCTATATTTAATACTAGCGACCCGCGCTAAGGTGGGATAATCTGCCTTGTAGGAATCAATAGAAAGATAGAAAGAAAGAAAGAAATTTTATTTTTTATTTTTGTGTTTTGAATTCTATGTTCTTCTACATGCCGGTTTCTTCACGATGTTTCCCTTCAGTGGAGAGTACATTAGGTGGTATTGCGTGCATACATTTTTCCATGAATCCGTTGGTGCAAGACCGGGTTCGAACCCACGTCCTTACCGAGTGAATCTATGTGCTAGCATATTGGCACGAACAGACAACGCCCTGCGCTCCCTCTCAATATCCTGGTCGTCCCTTAAGTCTTCAGTTACAATCGTTCGTTCGTTCGAGTCAGTGGCCAACTCTGGTGACAGAGTTTCTAGGCCGGCCGAAGGCCTCTGTCATGGCCTAACCGACTGCTTAACGTGCCCTCCAAAGCACGGGAGCGCTCAGTTGAAATTGCCACTGGCGGTCACCTATCCAAATGATGACCCGTAACAGTTATACTCAGTTACAATGTGACCAAGGTATTTAAACTGAGAAACACGGTTCAAATCAACACCATTCAAGGTAAGCGCTGTTAACTGTGCGAACTAGCACAGCGGATCTAGGCTTCCGTGAAGTTAGCCGTTTGTGATGCGGAAAGACAATTTAGTTTGAAAAACCTCCATTGCGCATCGAAACGGCTAATTTCACTATGGCCGAGATCCGTTGTGAGACCTATACATGACTAGGCTGGTTTTATCCTGTATATATCATAAATTCACTCTTCTTGACATTGTACTTTAGACCGTGTTCTCCATAAACTTCACACAGTTTTAAAAAACCATTAATTTAAAGAGTTGAAACTATAGTGGTTAGAAATCGCCAAGCAACCGTCAAACGCGGTCGCGGGCGGTGCTCATGAAGAAGAGCTTCTAAATAGCTTCTTCCTGATCGACTAAAGTTGAATCTTATTACAATCGACTAAGGTTTTTAGGGGGTTGTTTTTTGTGGCACTGTAGTACCAGGGACGTATGCTGGCAAAAAACATTGTGGTACTACAATACCCACGAACGTTCAAGTGGCTATGGGCGCTTGCAATACCAGAAATATCACTCGCGGGTTGCCACCTTGAGGTTAAGATCGAAAGCCTCATGTGCCAGTAATTTCACCGGAAACCATACCCTTCACACCGGAACACAGCAATGCAAGAATTACTGCTTGGCGGTAGAAATATGGTGGTAGTCCTTCCCCAGACGAGCTCTATCACAGAGAACTCTACTACTCTTACCAGTTTACCAGGAGTATAGTACTAATACCTGTTCTGTGCCAGGAGTGCAAGTAATACTTGGGTATTCAGGCGACACTGCAGATGCTACTCGAGTAGAAAAGGCTCGGATTGAGCAACTGACCGCTGGCTGGTCCAAACAAGCGGAACTAGCGTATTTACTAGAGTCATTGCCGTAAGCACAGAATAGACTACGTCCAGAATGGCCACTCCCTACCTCCCACCGGTTTTACTTACCCCACCCCGTTCACGAGTTTGCCCGCACCACACAGCACCTTTCGCCTGCACTGAAGCTAAGAGCCAAGGCACGCGTTTATTTTCATTTTGTATAGGTCCAAGCGCGCGCATGCGCGTGAAATTTTTCTATCTCGGTCTTGCTATAATTGGGTGGGGACAACAATGACACTCACAAATACAACGGCACCGTTTACGTACACAGACCATGCATGTGGTGAATGCGAAGCGTTTGCTTCATACATTTTATTGAAAGTGTCCGGGGTGTGCCGTAAGTAGGTAGGTATAGTTGATTGAGCGGCTCTTTAGTCAACTCATCCTGTCAAACTTATCCCGCGGGATGAGTTGACCTAATGAATATTTTGAAACGGGCATCTGATCCCAATAATACATTCAAGTGAAGCGAGCGAAGCGTCTCAGTTTTGAGAATGGTCAAAAAATTATTTTCAGTTAGTCAGTCTGTCTGTGTGTTCTCGCAGCTATAGTCGCATTTCTAGGGTTGGTATACAGGTTCTATGACTTTTATAGGTTTTTTTTTTCGTCGGTGATTTTTGATTGGAGAGGTACATCCTCTAAAAAGGGGAAAAACGGGGTTTTTTTTTATACTACTAAAGTGGTAACCAAGCGTACGGCCCACTTGATGGTCAGCGGTTACCGTAGCCTATGTACGCATGCAACATTATAACTTGCATGTTACCACCCTGAGACGTTAGATGGAAAGTCTCATGTGCCTGTAATTTCACCGGAAACCATACCCTTCGAACCGGAACACAGCAATGCGAGCATTACTGCTTGCCGGCAGAAATAGGTATGGTGGTAGTCCTTCCCGGACGAGCTCTATCACAAAAAACTCTACTACTCTTAATACTGGATACTGGATAATCGCCTTATGAGATCCGATTTCGATGATGTTTGTTGTTGAAATGCACATAAAAAAATGGTGCATATCTGATGGGTCTTCAGCGTGAAGAGCAGAATAGCTTCTCAAATTTTTTATTTTTTTCATATACAACTGAAGTAGCAACCAAGCGTACGGCCCACAGTAAGCGGTTACCGCAGCCTATGGACACTTGCAATACCAGAGGTATCACTTGCGGGTTGCCACCTTGAGGCTAAGATCGAAAGCCTCATGTGCCAGTAATTTCACCGGAAACCATACCCTTCACACCGGAACACAGCAATGCGAGCATTACTGCTTGGCGGCAGAAATAGGTATGATAGTAGTCCTTCCCCGGACGAGCTCTATCACAGAGAACTCTACTACTCTTGTATGTATTCGATTGCTCACTTTTAAAAGCTAGAACTAGTTCTCTGAACAGATGACTAGGTCTTCGTTCAGAGAACAACTAGTTCTAAAAGTTATTATGGACCTTTGGTACTTATACGGATATCTTCGTTTCTTAAAATTACAGAATGTAAAGAACTATTTACTGAGCACTGGTGGTCTAGTGGTAGTGACCCTGCCTTCCGATCATAAGGTCGTGGTTTCGAATCCGGTCGTGCACCAATGGATTTTTTGCTACGAAAAATTTATGTGCGCAATGCCAGTGATCTCATACGGTGAAGGAAAACATCGTGCGGAAACCGGCATGTCCAAGAACTAAAAATTCGAAAGACATGCCATCCACCAATCCGCATTGGGTCCGCGTGGTGGACCCAATCACTCTCGCCCGAGAGTAGGCCAGTGGCCAAACTTTTAATAAATAAATAAATTAAAAAGAAAAAGCCGTGAATTTAGCCGTTTCGATGCCTAATGCAGCTTTTTCGAAGTAAATATCTTTTGGTAACCTGGTGGTAGGACTCTTCAGCAAGAGTCCGTCTTGGTGGGTACCACCGGTGTCAGATATTCTACCTCCAAGCAGTAGTGTGCATGCTGCATTGTGTTTAGGTTTGAAGGGCACTGTAGCAAGTGAAATTACTGGGCGAAAGAGACTTAACAACAATGTCTCGGGGTGATAAGCGCATTGCAGTGCCACGCAAACACTTGAAAACTTTATCTTTGGGTGGCACTGCATCTGTAATAGTCAGGCGTGGTGCTTGACATCAGGTGGGCGCCTTGATTTTCTTGTCACTAGCTGACATAAAAAAAAAACTTCATTTATTTATTTATTTGATAATTAGAACGGCACAAAAACACCAATTACACTAATTATTCATGACAGCCAAGATCCGCTGGCCAGGGGATCTTCAAAGGGGATTTTGACACACCCATACTCTGTGGTGTTGTGGTGCGGGTTAGATTCTCGTACGAGAACTTGCGTGAAGTGTTTGCTCTGGGTCTAATGGCGTGCTAATTGAAGCAACGAGAGTTTTTTAATTTATTATCTTACCAGCTGCTGCATTAACAAGCTGCACCAGTAAACAGGAAGCGATCCCGCGCGCCCTCGCCCGAAGCCGGATATCCATCCGCCATGCCGATGAGGACGTGTTTATTGCAACAGATTCATCGGAAGTTCTGCTGGTTAACATATGGTTAAGGCAGCATACTAGCTGATACAAATAAGAGCACCGGTGGCCTAATGGTAGTGACCCCATCCGTTCCTAAGGTCGTGGGTTCAAACCCGATCGTGCACCAAGATTTTTCTGTTCAAAAAATTTATCCGCGCAATGCCAGTGCTCTCATACCAAGGAAAACATCGTGAGGAAGCCGGCATGTCCAAGAACTAAAAATCGAAAAACATGTGCCATCCACCAATCCGCATTGGGTCCGCTTGGTGGACCCAATCACTCTCGCCCGAGAGTAGGCCAACGGCCAAACTCTTAATAAATAAATAAATAAAATCAATAAATAATGCTGGACAATCCACACAGCATCATCTAGCCCCAAAGTAAGCTGCTGATAAACAGAGCTGTATTATGGGTAGTACTAGATGACTTTGTCCCGAGGCGGGAATCGAACCCGCAACCTCTGCGTCGCAGGCGTACCTGCGCCCGCTGCGCCACATCGGTCGTCTAAATAGCACATTTCGACTATTAAGATGTAGAATAATTAATTATTATACCACACATATATTTCAAGAGTAGTAGAGTTCTTTGTGAAAGAGATCGTCCGAGGGAGGACTACCACCATACCTATTTCAGCCGTCAGGCAGTAATGTTTGCATTGATGTGTTCCGGTGATATTATAGGCACATGAGGCTTTCGATCTATGTCTTAGGGTGGCAACCCGTGAGTGATACCTCTGGTATTGCAAGCGCCCATAGGCTGCGGTAACCGCTTACCATCTTGTGGGCCGTACGCTTTAGTTGTATAAAAAAAAACACCATTTAGGTATAATAATCGGTTATTCGGATAACATATTAGTAGAAACACATACCTATCAAAATTATAGAAATAATTCTCAATTTCTCAGAGTAGATTTGCTCACTTTCCATTAGCGTGGTAGGTGGTAGGTGGTGGTGGTAGGTGGTAGGGGAAGACAAATGCGTTCTACGATCGACAGGCTTTTACTAAAACCACGCCTTTTACAGATGCCACAGAAAAAACATTCACAGTACCATACCAACAAGTCGTTAAGGATCCCTGAGCACCGGTAGGCAGGGGCCTTAGGCTACAGAGTAATACTTAGGCTGCGTTTCCACAGAGTTGTGCGAGGTGTAGCGAGGGATGTGTTTGACAAGAACAGGTGCTTCACTCTTGAATCCAATAAAAATAATCATAATCATCATCATAATATTTATTGGCCATAGGAACACTAGGTACTCCTGGTTTCGTTGTAATAATAATAATTATTAATAATTATGTATGTAGGTATACATATGTATGTAGGTATACATATGTATGTAGGTATACATATGTATGTAGGTATAAATTCTGATCCAATCCCAATTTCTATTCACGGCTGTCAAATTTTTATACTCTTGAAAACACGGTTGAATTTGGCACCAGGTTTGCTGTTAAAAGTACGAATGTCATATTCCAAGATCGCGTTCAAGAGTAGGGCCCCTGTTTTCCCGTGCTCATGGTGCATGTAACTGCGCCGAAATATCGGGAATCAATAAAACTTACAAATCATGATAAATATACCGTGTTAGTGAAAAATATGATAAAAACCACGATACTTTTAAAAACTATATCATAAAAGCGTGATCCAAAGGCTGGTTCATATCTGGCTCAACGTATTAGCATTGCTATTCAACGTGGCAATGCAGCCAGCATGTTGGGAACGCTTTCGTCTGCTAGTGATTTGAATCAGTTGAGCTATCTATAGGTCGTTTGTAACGGTCTTTAGATGGCTCAACTGTTTCATATATATTTTGTATATTTTGTAATGTAATGTAATTATGTACATATTTTATTTAAAAACTATATCAAATATTTTATTAGTACTATCGAAATCAAAAATAAAGAGGATTTTTAAGAATTCGTATTGTTAATGTTGGAATATTATAGAAAAGACTGTTTCTCACGAGTAAGGAACAATTTCACTGTTGAATCGATAGCGTTCTAGTCGGTGCTAACTTGCCATTATTCCGCAGAGGGCGTGCTCTAATGTTTCGGAGATTTATCTTCGCATTTTCTATGATTTAGGAACTGTTTAAAACGGTGAGGGAAAACATCAATCGCATGTTTCATCTAATCAAACAAATTAAACGCGGACAAAACAAGAAGATTCCTAACACAGCATTACTTAGAGAAGTTACAAAAGTGTAGTAGAGTTCTCTGTGATAGAGCTCGTCCGGGGAAGGACTACCACCATACCTATTTCTGCTGCCAAGCAGTAATGCTCGCATTGCTGTGTTCCGGTGTGAAGGGTATGGTTTCCGTTGTAATTACTGGCACATGAGACTTTCGATCTTAGCCTCAAGGCAACCCGCGAGTGATACCTCTGGTATTGCAAGCGTCCATTGCGGTAACCGCTTACCATCTTGTGGGCCGTACGCTTGATTGCCACTTCAGTTGTATAAAAAAAAAAATTATGTATCTAGGAGAATGAAGTTTTGATTGATTCCCATTAATAAAAAAACTGTAATTATTTAGTTAGGTGTATTGACAAGGAAACGAACATAGATTTATTATTGCATTATTGACAAATTATTAGAACTAAGTAAACTTTAACTGACTTGCATGCAACGCCCTTACAGGGTCCATGTGAGGCTTTCGGGCGGCCTAGAAACTGTCCACTTAAAATGGTAATTCCATGCTAGTGTTTCTTCTACACTGCGTTTTTATAATCGCCGTCCATTATGCATGTTTGCATAATCCGTCGACCATTTTTAGATCCAAATATGGATTTATCGGCCCACTGGTGGACATAGATTTATGGAGCTTGCGACAACCACGGAATTGAGACATAATGTGGCATGTCGTGACGGCAATCAGTGGGACAGTTAGCGACAGAACTGCAAGCACAGAAGATACCATGGTTTGTGGTAAGTATTTACAAAAAAATATACTTTTATTGACCTCTCAGTCTCAGTTTCAAGATTGACCAAAAATGCTTTTGTCCGTCAGCCATGTCCAACTGTTCTCGCTTACAGGTCGCATATTCAACCGATCTGGTTGAAACTTGGTATAAAGCTGTTTCTATAACTATGAGATCCGGTTTCAATGGTTTTTTTTTTTTAGAAAGGTAGCAACTATAAATTGATCTCATAGTAATTTGGTGAGGATCCAGCATGATGAACAGAATAGCTCCTCAAGATGCAGTAAATTTCTCACTTTTAAAAGTCTAGTTTTTTTTTACCACCTTTTGGCAAACAAGCATACGGCCCACCTGATGTTAAGCGTTACCGTAGCCTATGAACGCTTGCAATACCAAAGGCATCATTCGCGCTTGGCCAACCCTTTAAAATTTTTAAAACGCCCTTTTTGAAGAACCTCGTGCTGTGGTAGTCTCCAGAGAAAACCTCAGCAGGGAGATCATTGAGCATTGGGAGGAGCCGAAGTGTTTGCGGAAGGAAGTTCCTCTGAAACGAGCATTATTTATTTATTTATTTACTGTGTTGCGATACCAAGAGACTGTAGCAAGTAAAATTAGACGGTGAACGACACTATGTTGTAATAAGCGCAGTGCAGTGTTACAAAGCTTAAAAGCCGATGTTATGGTCAGGCGTGGTGCTTAACATCTGGTGTAACGACTTGACATTCTCGTCACTTGCAGACATAAAAAAATTATGCTTTAAAATTTTCAGATCCACGCAAATAATTTGTCCTAACGGGAATCCAACCCGTAAAGCTCCTGTCAAAGCTTGTATCACACTCAATGCCAGCAGATATACTGACGCATTGATTTTTGTTGATGACTGTCCGATTTTACCAATCTGGGCAGTATGCATTTTGAATAATGTTATGTAACATGGCGTTATAATTGAATCGTTTCTGCCACACAAAGTGTACAGGCTAGAGGTACTCGTAGGTAAATTATCCTACAGACTTTTACTTAGGATACAGAACAAATATTAGTATGTTTAGGTACAGACTTTATTCCTATTATATTTGACTCGAATGGCGCGGTGGTAGTAACTAAATGCATACCTTATTCATAATCATATAAAAAATGTGATGAGTCTAAAGTGGTATCTATGATGTTGCAAGCGCACAACCGCTTTTTATCAAGTGGGCCGTACGCTTTGTTGTCACTTTAATGGTACTTATAAAAAAAAAATCATCATCTTTGTACATTACCTCACAGGCCGGCATAAAAACGGGATATTTATCATGATTTGTGAGTTTTATTGATTCCCGATATTTCGGTGCAGTTACATGCACCATGATCACGGAATGCGCCGAAATATCGAGAATTAATAAAACTCACAAATCATGGTAAATATCCCGTTTTTAGTGAAAATAATGAGATACAGAGTAAAAAAACTTATAGACTTGTTAATGTTTCAAAACATTAACAATATACAGCTTTAGAAGTAATAAAACAAGCATTGTAGTTTACAAGCTATTTCACAAAGCAGAGAAATCAAAAACAGAAAGCTTAGCACTTAATGCTAATGAAAACCTTATTGGTAATATCATCTTATCCTAATTATTAAAATATTTCTCATAGTTAAGTTGCATAGGTTAAGGCATAAGTTGAACTACGATATTAGCCGCGATTATCGCTCGTCGCTTTCAAGAGTCGACCCCCAGGGGTCGGTGCTGGCTGGCCAATGGGAGCGGGGCGGTGCGCGGCGCGGCGCGGGGAGCGGGGCGGGGAGCGGGGCGGGGCGGCCGCGTCAGTCGCGCGCACACCGCCACAGCGTGCACGTTTGAACATCAAGTGTACCTTGCGTTTATGTCTCATTCCTACTTTACTGTTTGAAACTAAGTAATTCAAGTGATTGTGTGATACTAAGCAGTAATTCAAGTCAATGCAAAGGTTCGCCGAGTCACAGGACGAGCGGCTGTGAATGCTATCGAGCGATTGTTACTGCTGTGTACACTGTGGATCTTACGTCATCGGAGTAGCAACGGAGCGGACCGTATCGATCGTGCCGCGGCGAGTGCGAACGTGCACAGTAAGCAGTTCAGTGTAACAGAGTAATAACAGACGTAGCCGTGGCGGACGCTAAAAGGTAGGACCCTACCTAAGCACAAGCGTTTACATGACATGTATCAACTTAAAAATTCTAGGTTAGTATTATCGTTTGGTTGTTTTGCTAGCGCGGCTTTTGAAAGAAAGAAAGAAAGAAAGAAAGAATTTATTTGACAGCACAAAGACAAAGACAAAGACAACAGAACTGAAATGACACAAATATAAAAAAAAATAAAAAAAAAACAATAAAAAACATACTGCTTACAGTACCTACTTAAAAACATGAATTTGAAAAATAATAATAATAATAATAATACTAAAAACAACTTTTGGAGTTTTATTCGATTAGATGTTGTTTATGTTACATGGGTTACATGTTACATGTAACTTTCTCTGAACTCTTATAACACTCAGACAAATCTGTCCAGCCGTTCTCGAGTTTTAGCGAGCCTTACGCACAGGAATTCATTTTTATAGGTGTATTATAATTATAATCAAAAGAGAAGATTTAAAGATTTTTTTTTATTGTCTGATACATTTTATTAAACTATTAAACTAAAGATGAAACATTAGTCAAATAATATATTAGCGGACATTTTTCAGAAGCGCCATCTAACTTCCAAGCTTATTAGCCTTTAGGATGTTTAGGTACATCCTAGCTTTAAAATGATCCTTGTTTTTTACTTTGACTTTGATTTTAACCATAAACTAAGTCATCATCATCATGACAGCCTTCTAGTTCCCACTGCTGGGACACTGGCCTACTCTCAGGTGAGAGTGATTGGGTCCTAATCCACCACGCGGACCCAATGCGGATTGGTGGATGGCACATGTCTTTCGAATTTTTAGTTCTTGGACATGCCGGTTTCCTCACGATGTTTTCCTTCACCGTATGAGAGCATTGCGCACATAAATTTTTCGAACAGAAAAATCCATTGGTGCACGACCGGGTTTGAACCCACGACCTTAGGATCGGAAGGCGGGGTCACTACCACTAGACCACCGGTGCTCTAAGTAAGTAAAGCTTGTATAAGCCTTGTTCTATCATCATCATCATCATCATATTTGCATCATGCGAACTATTTGTCTCGCAGCGTGAATCGAACCCGCAACCACTCGCTTCTCAATCGAGCACTCCCCCGCTGCGCCACCGTACTTAACTAATAAGTTCGTATGAGTTAGTGACGCCTTCATCGTTCCCTCCGAAAGCATTCTTTGACGACCGATGTGGCGCAGCGGGTGCAGGTCCGCCTGCGACGCGGAGGTTGCGGGTTCGATTCCCGCCTCGGGACAAATGTTTGCACGATCTACAAATATTTGTTCCGGGTGTTCTGGGTATTTTCTATATATAATAAAAAAATATCTATCTATGTATTGTATTGTATTAAATATATATCAGTCATCTAGTACCCATAATACAGCTCTGTTTAACAGCAGCTTACCTTGGGCTAGATGATGCTGTGTGGATTGTCCAGCATTATTTATTTTTATTTTTAACCGACGCAAAACTGAAGAGGTTCTCAAGTCGATGCGCATGTTATGTATGACCACTCATAACTTTTTAAACGACTTCAAAAAAATATGTTATTATCAATTCAACTGTAGGTACGTTTTTGTATGTTGTTACGCAATTATTCCGCCAATTATGAATTGATTTTGATGTTTTGTGTTTCTCAACTTGCACCATTCCTGGTGGTAGGACTCTTCGGCAAGAGTCCGTCTTGGTGGGCACCACCGCAGTGTCAGATATTCTACCTGCAAGCAGTATTGTGCAAGCTGCACTGTGTTCAGGTTTGAAGGGCAATGTAGCAATTGAAATTACTGGGCGAAAGAGACATAACAACAATGTCTCGGGGTGATAAGCGCAGTGCAGTGCCACGCACTTAAAAACTTTAAGCTTTGGGTGGCACTGCATCTTTTATAGTCAGGCGTGGTGCTTAAGATCAGGTGGGCGCCTTGATACATTAATAAAAAAAAAAACACTCAACTTTTGTTGTAGATACTCGAACGAGACGATGAACCTGGATACAGTGGAGTTGATCAACGAGATCATGATCCGACCAGAGATATGGATGTCGAAGCACCCCGCCAACAAGAACAAGTGGAAGACCCTCAGGAAGTGGGAGGAGATGAAGAACAACAGGTTCCCCTTATACACAGGTACTACTCACTGCTACTGTTGAGGGATAAAGTTCATAAACTATATGCGATTTTAAACTCTTCTGGCCTAATAGGAATATTCTATTTATTCCACAAAGATATTGAGAATGAAAAATAACTTAATACATTTCAGAGTAGTAGAGTTCTCTGTGATAGTGCTCGTCTGGGGAAGGACTACCACCATACCTATTTCTGCCGGCAAGCAGTAATGCTCGCATTGCTGTGTTCCGGTGTGAAGGGTATGGTTTCCGGTTAAATTACTGGCACATGAGGCTTTTGATCTTAGCCTCAAGGTGGCAACCCGCGAGTGATACCTCTGGTATTGCAAGCATCCACAGGCTGCGGTAAGCGCTTACCATCTTGTGGGCCGTACGCTTGGTTGCCACTTCAGTAGTATAAAAAAAAAAACAAAGTTTCTATGTAAGTATTCCATAAAAAAACAATCTCGATCAGCGAGTGCTTCGTTAAGAGAATAATAGGATTTTCCTAATTAACATATTTCTAACCTTTACACTAAACTCTATAGGATTAGACTGTTGCAGTTCATGGGTCAATTTATTAAATAGTTTAATACTTACACATAGAAAGCTACTTTCAACTTTAGTTAGTCTATGCTTTGGAATACAAATATTATATTTATTTCTAGTATTACAATTATGAATGTCACATTTTAAGCTAAATTTATCCAAGTTCAGTTTAACAAACATTAGATTCTGAAAAATGTATTCTCCTGTCATCGTCATAATTAGCCTGCAAGATTCCAAGTTCTTCATTTGCAAAATGGAACGAATTGCTCTCTTTTGCAATATGAAAATTTTATTAGACTGCGATGCGTTTCCCCAGGCGAGTATTCCATACACCATAATGGAGTGAAAATAGGCATGATACACTATTTTCGTAGTTTTTATGTTACTAAGTTGTCTTATTGTTTTTATTGCGTATACTGATGACTTTAGTCTACTAGCGGTGGTGCCAATGTGCTTAATCCAGATTAATTTACTGTCAATAACTAAACCTAAAAATTTTATGTGGTCAAGAGTTGTCATAAAATATTTATCAATTGTATTCTAACTATTACATCATTATTACTATGTCCATATCCTAAAAAAAATCTTACTATATTAGTTTTTTCTACATTTAGCAATAAATTATTAGCATCAAACCATGACTTAATATTATATATAAGCTTATCCAATTTCACACTAAAGTCATTTTTGTTTTTATTACTTACTACTATAGTTGTATCGTCAGCAAAAAGTACCATGTTCATTTCGTTTTCAGCACAAACTACAATGTCATTTATATATAGGATGAACAAAAGTGGGCCTAAAATAGACCTCTGTGGTACTCCCATAGCAATATAGTTTGCTTTGACCTTTGTTCATTGCATTCTAAAATTTGTTTCCTATTTTCTAAATATGACCTAAATATGGATAGTTCTCTATTTTTGACACCATAATGCTTTAGCTTTAGCAAGAGAATCCCATGGCTAACACAGTCAAAAGCCTTCGACAAATCACAGAAAAGGCCGTATGTACACTTACTTCCATCTAAATCCCATAAGATTCTCTCAAGCAAGGAAGCTATTGCCTGACCAGTATTCTTATTTCTCTGAAATCCAAATTGCCTATCGTTTATGATTTTGTGTGTTTCGATGAATAAGTACAGTTCATTTGCAATATATTTCTCAAAGATCTTCCTGAACACTGGTAAAAGAGAAATAGGAGTAATGTCTTTAAGTATAAATGAATTAGAATTAGGTGATGTAAATTTATTGATATATTTAATGGATTCAATTTCTGACTTTACAAGGTCTTTAGTCAAAGTAGAAGCTATTTGGGCGAAAAAGTCATTAAAATGGTTAGCGATTTCCAAAGGTGATGAGTTTCATTTTGAAAACCTGTTATATTTTCTATTGTTTTGAGACTCATACATCCCTTTCCAGTTTCTTGTCTAATAATAGTCCAAGTTGATTTTATAATGAATTTGTCCCGTATATCAATACATATTGCCTTATGGCAAAAAATTAAATTTTTTAAGAAATGCTGCTTTATAGCAGCATTTCTTAAAAATTTTACTATAGTGACTGCCCAAATGGCAGGATCTAGAGCTCATATTTTAGCATTACCATCATTTTATGTTACCTAGGTTCGCAAACAATAAATGATTATGATTATTATGATTATTATGTTAGGGTTAATTTATCTGTGACACTGGTCTACTCTCTAGCGAGAGTCCTGAACACAACGCTAAAAAAATACATAACTGTTTCTCCCATCATGGCTCCTACCCATCTTAGCCCCTAATATTAGGCTTCATTTCAGTGGACGACCTAAAAAAGCGTTGGAAGAACATAAAAGACCAGTACCGCAAAGAACTTAAGAAACTTCCCCAATCTCGCCCGGGAGTTCCCCTAGAGAACATCACTTCCAATTGGAAGTACTTCGAATACCTGGCTTTCATGAGGGACGAGCTGGTGGTCTTCAAAGATGCTGCGGATACTGAGACTCTGGATATGGATCATGAGATTCTTGGAGAAGGATCCTCTGGTAAGTTTTAGAATACTCTAAGAGATAGGACTACAAACATGATAGATTCAGGAGAGCAATCCCGCTATTTTTGAAAGGTTTCCTTTAGAATGGAATGTTTACCTACAATACCTACCACCCTACCTGTTTTAGTATTAATTGTAGTGTACAGTAAAGTACTTAATATTATTTTCCCAGGTGGTGCCTCTCAAGATTACAGAATGATCGAAGTGTCAGAAATAAAAAATGAACAGCAACCAGAATCGCCTCAGCATTCCGACCTCAAGTCAGACGACGAAGATCCCACAGAGCCCCACATCTCTTCCATTCCCATGAACAAATCACGAAGCAGTCAACCACAGAAGGAGATGAGAGAAGAACTCATCAAAATAGAGCAACGTAAGCTCCAAATACTAGAAGCAGAGATTGTCAAAAGCACAGCTTTTATGAAATCGGATAACTACCAGTTCCTGATGAGCCTTTTGCCAGAAATGGAGAAGCTTCCTACAGTGCATAAGATGAGGCTCAGGATGAAGATAAGTCAGGCGGTGCTGGATGAAGTATCGTCATATGAGCAGCAGAAGTTTAACAATATTGAGCTCAGTCATATCCAAGACGGTGGGATGAACACTATTAGTGTTGAAATTAAGGAGGAACCAATAAATATGTACGACTGAGAAGTATTAGTGATAGTAGCTTGCAAAAAGTCTAGCCTAAAAATTGCATTCCTAATAATTAATGTTAAAATAAGTATTTTTTGTTGTTTTTTGTAAGTTTCCACAGTCCCGTTTTTCCGAATTGTTAAAGGATCGACGGTTTTTCCTTACATACCAAAATATGTGTCACTTTTACTTAAAGATGATTAAGAAAATCGTCTTTTTCAGTCTAATGGTGGTTTCAGTCCTTGTCGGGTTTGAGACGATATTAAAATAGAAGTAAAAGGTAATCATGTGTTAAACGTGTTTTTAAAATAAATGATTAATTATACCTAGTGATATTGTGTTTTTTTTTATTTAAAACTACTAAAAGACAAAGAACTAACTGCACTGGTGGTCTAGTGATAGTTCGTTCGTTCGTATGAGTGGCCAACTCTGGTGACAGAGTTTCTACGCCGAAGGCCTCTGTCATGGCCTAACAACTTTGAAAAAGCCGGGACCGACTGCTTAACGTGCCCTCCCAAGCACGATAGTGATAGTGACGCCGCATTCTAATTCTAAGGTCGTAGGTTCAAAACCGGTCACGACCCAATCACTCTCGCTTGAGGCCATTGTCCCAGTAGTATGTAACATTATAAGGATGTGTTATCGAGAACATTATTTGGACCAAAAATTTTTTTTTAGGTACCTAAATGTATCATCAAAGAGGTGATAAAACAACTCGCATTTGTTCCGTACTCTCGCTGGCGAGTATGATAGTGTCCCAGCAGTAGAAACAGAAGGCTGTCATGATGATGATGTTTATCATAGAGGTGGTAGGAGGTACATAATGTTGCGTTATCCTGCAGGTGTCTCGCCATGAACCGTAAACGGCCACCTTATTCAAATACTTTCAAATGTATGCGTTGTACACCATCTATCACTTACATCATACATCACATATAACTAGAATCGTTCGTTCGTTCGTATGAGTCAGTGGCCAACTCTGGTGAGAGTTTCTAGGCCGCCCGAAGGCCTCTGTCATGGCCTAACAACTTTGAAAAAGCCGGGACCGACTGCTTAACGTACCCTCCGAAGCACGGGAGCGCAAATAGAGTAGTGTAATGCCTTGTGACTTTGTCAACTCTGCCTTTTTTCATGCAACTTTACCTGTATATTGAATTTCAAAAACTCTTGCTCACTTCTAGTCAATATCAAATGATCTCGCCTCAAGCGGGGTTTGAACTCCTTTTTTTGAACCATCCGCTTGATACGCGAGTCTACCAATTGAGTTATCGTGACATACCTGGCTTGCTCGAAATATTCCTTGAGATCATTCATTTTAAAAACGTGTGTTTTTACGTACCTTGATGAAGGCTCTGGAAATTGAGGCGAAACAGTGTCGGTACCTCTTCACCGATATACCGGTACGTGAAAACATACGTTTTTAAAATGAATGATATTATAGTTCACGATAGTCTTATTAGTGAAATCCTTGAGATGTTAATAAAGTCGAGATAATTTTGGGATTTTATTGGATTTTATTGTTATGCAATGATTTCAATTGAGAATGAAACTCTTAAATTCCTTATGGGAATATCATTATGACTATGTGCTACTTATTGATTGATGTAAGTATGTTAACTACACAAGGTAGGTCTACTAAAAAAGTAAGTAAGTTCGTATGAGTCTAGAGTATGTTCCATTTAGTAGTGTTGCAGTTGTAGAGGCTTTGTCAAATTGTAAAAATACTTATGAAAAGTAATGTCAGTAATAGCCATATAAATAATAATATAATAGTGAATACTCGATGTCAATAAAGAATATTAAATAATTATGTAATTTTGATTTTTTTTTATGTGGAGACAGAAGTCAGCTAAGCGTTAGTATCATTTATTTAGTATAGTATCATTAGTATCATAATAGCAATGAGTTATAACTTAAAAGAAGCTAAAATATTCACACGAAAACGCATGCTTATTTTATAAAAGACCCATATCAATTAACGCATAATCAACCCTTCCGAGCCATGGCTAAGTCCTAGAACAACAAGCGAGCCACAGCTGTGGCAACACGCAGGAGGAACCGCGGGCCAGCACTTGTCCTGAGTAAACAGTACTTACAAACTCTGTTTACTTCCTACCCTGAGTATTTAATAAGGTTAGAGATTTTAAGACAGCAACACTGGGCTATTTAATCTTGGACTTCTGGCAACAATCACGGGGTGTGAATTTAAGGTTTTACTACTTTCATACTTCCTGACGACCTGACAACTGGCATAAGTACTTCCTGACGTCCTCAAAAACCAATGCTACTGGCAACACTTATTTGAAATTGCTGTAAGCTTAGGGTATCTGGCCATTTTACTCGACGTCCTCTAAACTCAGGGCTACTGGCAACACTCATTTAAAAATGCTGTCAGGGAATTAATAATTGTCTAAAAATATGTACAGCAAATTATAATTAAAATGCACTTTGGTTTGATGATCTTTCTAGGCAAAGACCCGTAGAGGTAAAAACCTTTCGAGGTATTGATCGTTTGAGGTAACGAACCATCGACGTAACGTACCTTCGAGGTAGAAACCATTCGAGGTAACAATTGTTTGCGGTAACGACCCTTCGACGTAACGTACCTTCGAGGTAGAAACCATTCGAGGTAACAATTGTTTGCGGTAACGACCCTTCGACGTAACGTACCGTCGAGGTAGAAACCATTCGAGGTAACAATTGTTTGCGGTAACGACCCTTCGACGTAACGTACCTTCGAGGTAGAAACCATTCGAGGTAACAATTGTTTGCGGTAACGACCCTTCGACGTAACGTACCTTCGAGGTAGAAACCATTCGAGGTAACAATTGTTTGCGGTAACGACCCTTCGACGTAACGTACCTTCGAGGTAGAAACCATTCGAGGTAACAATTGTTTGCGGTAACGACCCTTCGACGTAACGTACCGTCGAGATAATGAACATCGAGGTAACATCGGTATAGAGTCCGATACCCATCTAGCAGTATTACTCGACGTCCTCAGGCCTACTGGCAACACTGATGCGAGTTTAGGCTATTTGGCATAAGTCCTGAACGTGCTCGCCCAGAGGTACTGGCAACACTATTGGACGTCACGTGTCGAGGTCTTTGCCCGGCCCTTGCTTTGCAAATCTGCAGTTGTTAATATTCAGTGGCCGACTGTTCCTACATTATTCATTCACTTACTCCATTTTGAATGGGCTATTCATTTGTATTGATTTACTTGTACCCAAGCCTGAATTTACTAATAATAAGTTCGTATGAGTCAGGGGCCAACTCTAGTGGCGGAGTTTTAGGCAGCCTGAATGCTTTGTTTTATCCTAACATTGAAAAACCGAAACCAACAGCTTATAATTCGACACCCACTGAATCGATTTGGCTGAAATTTAAAACATTATAGACATTGTTTTTTTCTTTTTTATACTACTGATTGGTCCTTAAAAGCACATGACCGTACTATATGGAAGGGGGATGGGGAATCCTTTGCCCTGTAGTGGGATGATACAGGCTGATAATAATAATAATACTACTGAAGTGGCAACCAAGCGTACGGCCCACAAGACGGTAAGCGGTTACCGCAGCCTATGGACGCTAGCAATACCAGAAGTATCACTCGCGGGTTGCCACTTTAAGGCTTATATCGAAAGCCTCGTGTGCCAGTAATTTCACCGGAAACTATACCCTTTACACCGGAACACAACAATGCGAGCATTACTGCTTGGCGACAGAAATAGGTATGGTGGTTGTCCTTCCCCGGACGAGCTCTTTCACAAAGAACTCTACTACTCTTAAAACTACTGCTCATGACTGGGAATAGATCTACTTTTTATCCCGAAAAAAGTACGGTTCCCGAGTTCCACGCGAACAAAGCCGCGGGTGACAGTGACAGCTAGTAAAAAATAAAATAAATATACTCGTATTACGCTTATTTTTTTAGCTATAAATTAATGAAGGACGCACGAGTTGATCGAGACGTCAGTATTATACGTCATTACTCTCAAAAACAACATGGCTGCCAAAAAAATTACAGGAATACTATAACACGTGGCTAAACAGATTATTTTTTACTAGCTGTTGCCTTAGACTTTGATCGCGTGGTACACGTTTTGAATCACTCTATTTATTCTTTATAGGGACAAACGGCTAACAAGAGACTTTGTTTTGTATGTCATCATGACAGCCTTCTAATGTTCTCACTGTTGGGACACTGGCCTACTTTCGGGCGAGAGTGATTGGGCCTTAATCCACCACGCGGACCCAATGCGGATTGGTGGATGGCACATGTCTTTCGAATTTTTAGTTCTTGAACACGCCGGTTTTCTCACGATGTTTTCCTTCACCGTACGAGAGCACTGGCATTGCGCACATATTTTTTTCGAATAGAAAAATCCATTGATGCACGACCGGGTTTGAACTCACGACCTTAAGATCGGAAGGCGGTCCGTACCACTACCACCAGTGCTCACCAGACCACCGATTGAATAACCTACACGTGGAAATCAATTAAAAAGGTACAGTAAAAAACAAGATTTCAATCCAAGGTAAACTCATTAGATTAAAAACAACATGTGAATGGTAAAGTTTCCTCAAAATTTTCCGGAAAACATTTTTACAATACAAAAGTTAACGAATTGAGAAAACACGTGTTCGTTGTACTAATTAGCCGTTTAACCGCTTGTAGTTTCATGCCCGGGAGGGGTTACCACCATCTTTGTAAACAAAATACGAATTGTTAAGAAGAAGAGCAAGCTTACACAAAGTTGTGGGTGACACTGCAGCTGTTATTATAATCATAATAATAATAAAACTTTATTTCAGGCAACATTAGAAAAGTTACAATGAAAAAAACTTACTATTCGGTTATTCTATTCAATAATTTAGGTATTTATTGAAAGATTTCATAGAATAGTAAATAAGAAATACACTTTAAAGGGGATTTAGGGATAATTTTTGTTTCAAAATCTCCTACTGAGCTTGAGGCTTCAAAGGGGATTTTGACACTAAAACTCCCACTAACCCTAAAAGAAATAATAAAAATGATACTATTGGGGAAGTCAAATTTTTAGGATGTACACTGGACTCGATTTTATGCTACGATATCAATATAATTTGTAAAAGGTTATCTAGTGCATAGAGTTTATAACAAACTCCCATTAGAAATTACTGAGCTTCCTCTAAGTCAATTTAAAAACATAATTAAAATATTTTTAGAACAGCATCCATTCTATCAATGAATATTTGATTTGTTCATTTTCTGATTTGCAAACATAGCAGACTCGTAAACTATTTTTTAATCTTAGAATAAGAACTTAAAAATGTACAATTTGACTTGCCTATGTTATGCTTATAACGAAAAAAGGCTTAATAAAAAAAAACCTTAAAGTAAGAATAGCATATTTTACAATATTAAAACGAAACTAGTTGCTAACACGTAAGGACTACTAGATGTCCGATATATTAATACAATACAATACATAGATTGTTAAGGAACAAACGGAATATAACCTGCAACCGTCTGAGTTGTGCGTCGGAGGTGGAACCCACCTCATATCGGTAAATTATTATTATTTATACATACAAAATACAAATACAAAAATATTTATTAAAGTTTTTACAAGTTTTTCATAAAGATTATAATATCCCAAAAATTATTTTGCCTCAAGCGGGATTTGAACCCGCAACCACCGCTTGATACGCGGGCGCTCTACCAATTGAGCTATCGAGACATATCTCGCTTGGACGAAATAATCATTGGGATGTCTTCGGCTCGAAGCGCCGATAGCTCCACCTACAGGGGAAACGTTGCACCTACAGGGGATATTATAATCTTTAGTATTCCCCTAGTGTGATGGTTAACACTATAAAAACAAAAATAACCAAGTTTTTCATAAATAATAAATAATAATGGGATATTTTTGTATTTATATTTATATATTTCGTTCGTTTAAAATTATAACAATACTAGTTTATAATAATAGCGATGGTGGTAGCCCATATTATAAATAGTGTTGCGCGTGTAGTGTGTTGTGGATTGACGAAAAACACGCCGCTGGCGAAGTGCCAGGCGTAGGGCGATCATCGACTTGCGAAATACTACATGTCTTTAGAACTTGGTGCGTAGTCATGGCGCAGCTGACTTGAGCACGCAAGGGCTACATGCACTTGAAAAAATCTCTAGTATTTTTGGTAGTAATTTTTTTTTATGCCAGCAAGTGACAAGACAGTCAAGGCCTGATGTTGAGCACCACGCCTGACTATTACAGATGCATTGCCTTCCAAAGCTTAAAGCTTTTAAGTGTTTGCGTGGCTCTGCATTGTTGAGACATTATTAATTTCACTTGCTGCAGTGCCCTTCAAACCTAAACACAGTGCAGCTTGCACACTACTGCTTGGAGGTAGAATATCTGACACTGCGTTTGTATCCACTAAGACGGACTCTTGCTGAAGAGTTTTACCGCCTGGTAAAATCCGTTCTGTGCCTCTAGCTAGACTATGGTTAGGTCTGATTGTGCGACGCTCAAAACAACCTAAGGACAAAACTGTAAGAGACTTTTCGCGTCTTATTGAAAAATCCATTGAAGAATTTATTGATTTTTTACTATTTTGACAAAGGGTTCCCAACTTAACTATCAAAGTCAAAGTCAAATCTCTTTAATCAATCATAATCTCAAGGATCATTTGGATTGTCTTTGGCTATCTTGTCAAAACGACATGGGTCTTCCCATTTTAATTATTTTTCTCGTGTTATTTTAAGTTTTATTGCGTAAATTTGGTGGCAGTTTATTCAATTTAACTTGTTTACTTAGCACAAGTGTAAGTAATTGAAATGGAGGGGTGGGTAATGTTGGTTGGTATTTTAGTCAAAGACTTTCCAGGAGAATTTTGAAAGAAAAGTCATTGTTTCTTTCCAAATTTCGTTTGTTTACGTTGCTAAGCGATAATCAAACTAATACACTTGACACTGGCAAAATTGTGGCAAACTAGCTACAGAGGCCATTAAACAAAAGAAGAAGAAGAAGAAGGATCATTTTGAACGGATCCTAGCAGAATAAACTGGATAATATAAACAAAAAAACCGAGGACTCTTCAGCAAGAGTCCGTCTTGGTGGGTAACTGGGTACCACCGCAGTGTCAGATTTCCAAGCAGTAGTGTGCAAGCATTACTGGTGTTTAGGTTTGAAGGGCACTGTAGCAAGTGAAATTACTGGGCGAAAGAGAATTAACAACAAATGTCTCGGGTGATAAGCGCAGTGCAGTGCCACGCAAACACTTAAAAACTTTAAGCTTTTGGTGGCACTGCATCTGTAATAGTCAAGCCTGGTGCTTAACATTAGGTGGGCGCCTTGATTGACCTGTCACTTGCTGACATAAAAAAAAACCGGTCCAGTCATCATCTTGACGTCACCAACTGTCTTTAAACTCTATTGACCTAATGCTAGGTGACATACAAATAGGTAAACACTTGACGATAATAAATTATAGTTGTTATTCAAGCATCACAACATGTTTTCGAGCCAAAATAGCATCATCTACGAAACGAAATATTTTTCTAATTTTTTGCAATAAAATAGCAATAAAAATGCAATAAAATATGCAATTTGTAATAGTTATAATTTTGTTAATTTTGTTGTTTAAAAATTGTCAAAAAAAAGTCATGTCGATTCATCGCTTTAAACCTCTCACCTATACACCTATACACCTATATACCTATCTGTGCTAGAGGTGGGTGCCCACCTTACGAGTCACCTCTCTTTAGGCATGGAAATGATTGCTACTTTTAAACCATTAATTATCATTTGATGATATTATTAAATTTGGTCACTGCAATTCATATATGATATTTCACTGCTACTTATGATATGTTCCATGCCTACCTCTATTACGTGTGGCAGTTTGTTGGCGTGTTTCCACACACGCAAACATACACGAGTTTATCTCAAGCTCCATGTGCACTCATAGTTTACATAACAGTATACATAATAGGTATATACAAATGTCATAATACATTATGTACTGCTAAATTAGATTTGAAATAGATAAACGCTTTATAAATTGGCATATTGGTTTTACACGAGAGTAAATTATTTTTAAAATGGTTGCCGTTGATAAAAATAACGACGTTTTATCGTAACTTTTTATGAAATGTAGAGCACTGGTGGTCTAGTAGTAGCCTTCCGATCCTAAGGTCGTGGGTTCGAATCCGGTCTTGCACCAATGGATTTTTCGCTATGAAAAGTTTATATGTGCAATGCCAGTGCTCTTAGACGGTGAAGAAAAACATCATGAGGAAACCGGCATGGCCAAGAACTAAAATTATGTGAAATCCACCAATCCGCATTGGGTCCGCGTGGTGGATTACGACCCAATCACTCTCGCTTGAGAGTTGGCCAGTGTCCCAGCAGTGGGAAAATTAGAAGGCTGCCATAATGATCGTAACTTATACAGTTATGGCGATGTTGATTTGACTGGTTAGCTTATATTTGAGTATTTTTAGTTTTCCATGTTAGTTTTTATGTAACTTAGTTTTAGGCCAACCTCTACTTTTTCACCAGATATGGATGACTGGTAGAAAATGCTGCATAGCATTCCTCAGCAGCATTTGCAATTGTACAAAGGGAGCAGGTCCTCCCTTTGTACAATTTTGTTTATTGTGCAATAAAGAATTAAATAATAAATAATTAATATAGAAATACTATATGTTATTGTTTGCGATCTTTTACTGTATTGTATTAGAAAGAAAGAAAGAAAATAGTTTTATTTGTGACGAGCATAAGTAGGTACAATATACAGAGCAGGTACATACAATTATAATAAAATAACAATTAAAAAAAAAACGAAAACTAAAAAACTAAAACTATATTAAGAATCCTATCCATGATAGCCCGTGAAGATCGAACACGATTGTGGCTCGTGTGTTGGAGATATTTTAACGAAAATAAAAACATATTAAAGCTTCATCCCTTAAAATTTAAGTAAGTAGGACAAATATTAATAAACTCAAGACACAACTGATTAAAAAAATAATTAGTAACGCACATTTACGTAAAATGAGCATTTTCAGTCAACTTTCGATCATGATATCTATGAAACAACAAGGTCTAACATATTTCCAAAAATGTAATTCAAATAATCATAGTTTTAAAATTTAAGTAAGTAGGTAAAAAACATCACCTTAGTTCAATATTTTTGAAAAAAAAAGGTCTAAAAACGCGTACTTTTCCCAATTTTACGCTCGTTGTTTCTTCGAAATTAGAAAGTTTATAATAAAAATATACCTACTACATTAAAGTTTTGATATTTATTTACAAAATAAAATTAAAAAAATTGTCTAAAAGTTTTAATTTATTTTTATACGATTTTTTAAAGAATCCTCCGAATCCACTTTATAGCTTGATGCAAAACGCGGCTGCTCTCACTACGCGCTAAGCGCTCGTGGAGGGAGGACGTATCGCTGTTTGTCGCGCGAGCTGTTACGTATAATCATAGGGAGCTTATACAAATTATAAAGCGATCGTGTGGTTTTGATCCGTGATAGTTAAATCTCTAAGTAAGTACCTATGATATAATAATGTA
This sequence comes from Colostygia pectinataria, assembly GCA_951394395.1. NCBI lineage: Eukaryota > Metazoa > Arthropoda > Insecta > Lepidoptera > Geometridae > Colostygia > Colostygia pectinataria. Next base: position 11,382,687 of record OX596363.1, read on the forward strand.
AGTAGTAAACCACACTGGTTCTAGAGAACTAGTGATACGAGTAAGTAGCTTACAATGTTAGTAGTAGTACATAGTAGTAATACATAGTATTATTAGTAGTAAACTTTTATGACATTATTAAAATTACCTTCTTCGTGGTAGGTACATAATCTAGCACTAAGTAGTAGGTAAAATTTCTACCTAGATACAGATACCTACCTACGTACCTACTTAGTAGCTAAATCGTGGGTATCAGAAACTCTAGTACCAACCTACCATGGTAATACAAGACCCAGACAGAAGAAGCAATTACGTGTCAAGTAAAAGTATTTATTTCATTTCAAGTTCCTAGTAAGTTCCTAGGTGTTTGCAGGACACGTAAACATTTTTACCACTGCAGAATTCGAACCCGCACTTCTTGCATCTCAGCTCAGTTCAGCTGCTCAGCTGAATACTTGCCAGCTAGGCTCTGTGACCTAGATCAGGTACTAGGTAAATTGTTTTACGTAAGCTTACAAAGGGCACGGATGTCCCTACGTATATGGGTACCTATACCATAGGTACTTACACAATCTAGTTACCTACTAAGTAGGTAGACACTAGACCTAAACTAAACTTACCAGACCTACTTTGACGATCTCGGTGACGTGGCTGGCGAGTGTCCAGTTGAGACGCATGAAGTGCGGGTTCGATTCTTGCAGTGGTTATTATGTTTGCGTGTTCTGCAAATAGATACCTAGGAATTTGAAATGAAATAAGTAGGTACCTACTTTTCTATTTGCGATACAATTGCATTTATCGATTTACTAACTAGAATCTAGTTAGGAGAGCTGGTACCAACTTTATATAAGTACAGGTAGGTGTATCTGTAGGTAGGTATGCAAAATAATGAACCTACCGTAACTATACAAGTACCGATAGGTATGATGAATAACACGTTATTCGAATGTTAGTTTTTAGACATAGGTACTGTACCTACTGGTTTCCTCACGATGTTTTTCTTCACCGTGTGAGATAGATCATTGAGAAGCGATTCTAAGTTTTTATCTATATATGGTTTTTATCTTTTTATGGTAAGTAGGTAAAGATAGACAATTAAATTCAATGTCATTCCAGCACCGCTGGACTTAGGTTGTCTTTCAAATTTGGACTCTATTGTCACAGGTTATGGTATGTTATTATTTGCACTTACCGAGCTCGCTAACTCTTGATAAAATCAAAACTTTGAATCGCCTCTTTGACCTGATGGCATTGCGCACATTATTATTACGAATAAAAAAATCCATTGGTGTGCGACCAACCGTCTTCAAACCCACGACCTTATGGTCGTCGGTCGGTTCGAAGCGCAGCGCAACTCTGTGGCGCAAGCCAGAAAAAAGCGACCGGCGCGCATCGGGCGGGCGCGCCGCACCACTTCATACAAAATATAGGAGAGGGAGAGGGACGTGGTGCAAAACAGATAGAAGAATAATGTGCGCTGGCCGATGGCGGGGCGCGCCCCCGCGCGCCCGCGCGTCTTCTATCTGGCCTGCGCCTTGATCACAAGACAGGGTCACTCACTACCACTAGAACACCAGTGCTCCGGCCAAATTCTATGTAAAAAAATGTAAACATAGAAACGACCACGGAATGACAAACTCGGGTCAAACCCTTTTTTTTTTCACTAGCTGGGGTCTCTTTCCCGTAAATCATGTAGGTAGGTATTTATTTATTATTATATACTTACTAGTAGGTACCTACCTACCTATTTAATTATTATTAGACTTACCTACCAAAGTAACTACTTATGTAAGTATCACCCTCCCTATGTACTTACCTAGGTACTAATAAAATTATTGACAGGATAGATGAAGCAGTTGTATAAGTAGATAGCCTCAATTTCTTTTGAATCTAATAGAAAACAGAATCCTTTATGGTAAAATGCGAAAGTTTGTGAGTTAGTGAGAGTGTATGTTTGTCTGCGCTTACTCCGTAACGGCTGAACGGATTTGGCTGATACTTGAAATACACATAGTTTATGTCTTGGAATAATACATAGGGTATGGTATGTTTTGTTTTATGATGGTGTATGGTATGGTAGAATGAATGAGAACACTTACTTAGTTAGTTTAAAAAAAACATAAGCACGACGGTATGGTACGGTATGATCTAGTATCATACCGTACACATAGACGTGTAGGTAACAAAATGTCCCCATAAACCCGAAAGGGGGATATCCCGCCGAAGCACGTATAATACACGTCGTCATCGTGTATACTTTGACGTGTGCAAAAGTTGAATAGGTACATCATAAATTCGTAATTCATTTATTACCTTACAAAAATTAATGTAACATTATTAATTAACTTGGAGTTTACACAGATAATTTATTTATTATTAATTTATGAATGAAAAATCGACGTCGTCAAAAGTCGTTGAAAAAACATTGTTCACGAAGACCTGTGGAATAGCCTCTTTTCGAGTTTATAGTGACATTATGATACACCGTGTATGAAGTGAATACCTACTCTCGAACGCCCTTTGTGAGTAAAATCTAAACGGTTTAAGAGTAGTAGAGTTCTCTTGATAGAGCTCGTCCGGGGAAGGACTACCACCATACCTATTTCTGCCGCCAAGCAGTAATGCTCGCATTGCTGTGTTCCGGTGTGAAGGGTATGGTTTCCGGTGAAATTACTGGCACATGAGGCGTTCTTAGCCTCAAGGTGGCAACCCGCAAGTGATACCTCTCTGGTATTGCAAGCGTCCATAGGCTGCGGTAACCGCTTACCATCTTGTGGGCCGTACGCTTGGTTGCCACAACAGTTGTATAAAAAAAAAAAAACGGCTATAGATATGGAAAAATGTTGTCGTTTAGATTTTACCCTCAGCGGGCGGTTGAAAGTACTCACTCTGTAGATAGTAAAGCAATAAAAGCAAAAAAAGTATAGCATAGTAGTGCATCAAGTAGTAACATACCTATAGCATAAAATATTAATATACATAAGTACTTCTTTCAATAAAGTACAAAGCAGTTGGTATAATGGATTTAAATGAAAATGTAATAATATAATGGATATAGATGAAAATAATTGTCATTTTATTTGTGAAATTATGTAATTACGTAAATAATAACATATTTATGTTTGTAACTTTCAGATTATTCCGAAAAATTTGGTTGCGTTAAAAGAAAAAAAAGGTTTGAAAAACATATTGAAACTTTTTTTTTATTTTCAATTTATTTGTTATGTACTTTTCGATAATAGTTCGCTGTAGAAGTAGTAGCACTTTGGTGAAACCTTTGTAGTTCAATAAAGTTTATATCAACTTCACAAAAAAAATATGGATCATCATCCAAAGCCCATAAACCACAGCTGAGCTTCCCCATTCATTCTTGGTCTAGTGAGTGCCCAATGCACTTAAAAGCTGTAGTGACCTCCGATCACTTCCAAATTTTCGGAATTTCAGATATTGTACCTAACATTTCTGTAGAATTATAGGTAAAATTATAAAACGAATGTTCCTTTATAAAATGCTACTTGTATTACAGACTCTTGGCCCCTGATACTGTGAACTGTATAGCCACAGAAAATGTGCGCATATTGACAAATGAAAACGTCGTTGGATTGATTATTCATCAGAACAATGATGGAATGGTTTTTGAGAACGACAGTGGATTTATTCACCATAACAATATTGGATTAGTTCAGGAGAAATATGATGAAATGATCGATGACACGGATGATTATGACACAGTTATTTCGGATGAAGTAATAATAAATTGCATAATACAAGTTGATAGTTATCTGTAATCAGTATATTAAAATCCACTAAGCAAAGGTTTTTTTCGTGTCCTCGATAATATTTTCCAACGTTTAGGTTTCTTCAAGAAACCAACATAATATTGCGTTTTAATAAATACGTTTAATAAATACTCTGTTTATATAAATAGTCTGCGACACAGATGAGGGGTTATTTGATTTTTTGTTTTAGTGTAAAATAACCTTATGAAAGTACAGTCAAACTGTTCTTGTTTATTTGTTTTTGCAAGAAAAAAATTCATAATTATTATGAGGTTACCTACTTATTAGAAAAAGAAAATACTCAAAATACAAAATACACAGCGTGTAAAAAAACGACTAGAGATAATTATAAAGTTGTGATCTTATTTTGTTGTACTATGTGTATGAAACTAGAAAAAAACGAAAAGGACGTAAACAAGACAACATTATTTTTTGCGTTTTTTTCCGCTAAATATTTTCAGAATCATGGTCTGATCTTTCACACCTGATTAATCACGGTAGAAGTCTTTTTACACACTGTATAAGTACATGGTGTAACCTAATGTCCTCTATGCCCGAAAAGGGGGTATTCACAGGTCTTGCCAAAATTTGGCAAGATCTGTGGAATACTCTGACAGCTTTTGATCTGGAAAGCTTTTCACTCTATACAAAGCACAAGTCCGGTCAGGTATGGAGTATTGCTGCCACCTATGGGATGGTTTAGCTCAACACCAGCTGCCTTAGACTCGATTGAGCGAAGGGCTTTGAGACTTGTGGGTGAGCAACAAGTTGCGGAGACTAAGTTCCAGAGTCTCGAGCACCGCCGCAAAGTTGCGTGCCTATCTATCTTCTACAGATTGCATTTCGGTGAATGTGCCCAGGAACTGCATGATCTTATCCCACCATCTCCTTTTCATCAAAGGAGTAGCAGACGTACGGCGCAGTACCACCCGTACCTTGTCAGCATACCACCCATTCGCACCAAGCGTTACAGCTCAACATTTATTATGCGAACTGCCAAGGTGTGGAATACTCTGCCGTTTTCTGTTTTTCCTGACAATTACAATCCGGGCCTCTTCAAGGCTAGAGTGAATAGGTGTCTCATAGACCTTCGTGCTCCACCGTCGGCCACATCATCGCTTTCCACCAGGCGAGATCGTGGTCAAACGAAGGTCTATTCTCGATAAAAAAAAAAAAAAATACCCCCAATGTTATTTCAATTACTTTTTTTTTATACAACTTAAGTGGCAACCATGCGTACGGCCCACAAGATGGTAAGCGGTTACCGCAGCCTATGGACGCTTGTGATACCAGAAGTATCACTCGCGGGTTGCCACCTTGAAGCTAAGATCGAACGCCTCATGTGCCAGTAATTTCACCGGAAACCATACCCTTCACACCGGAACACAGCAATGGGAGCATTACTGCTTGGCTTCAGAAATAGGTATGGTGGTAGTCCTTCCCCGGACGAGCTCTATCACAAAGAACTCTAATACTCTTTTATGCACTATGACTTTTGAAATTTTAAAGTTTTTCATTCATGAAATGCGTACTGTATGCGTAGGTAAATGAAATGAATACTTACTTACTAATTGGACTTTTTAAATACGATATACTAATTCAACTTTTGCACCGTCAAAGTGTTCACGTGCATGGGTGGAATACCCCCCTTTCGGGATTATAGGTACATTATGTTACACGTTTTAAATAATTAGATATCATACATCATCATACCAGATTAATTAAATTAATTAAGAGTAGTAGAGTTCTCTGTGATAGAGCTCGTCCGGGGAAGGACTACCACCATACCTATTTCTGCCGCAAAGCAGTAATGCTCGCATTGCTGTGTTCCGGTGTGAAGGGTATGGTTTCCAGTAAAATTACTGGCACATGAAACTTTCGATCTATGCCTCAAGGTGGCAACCCGCGAGTGATACCTCTGGTATTGCAAGCGTCCATAGGCTGCGGTAACCGCTTACCATCTTGTGGGCCGTACGCTTGGTTGCCACTTCAGTTGTATAAAAAAATAATAATAATAATACTAGCATCCGTTCGCGTACCTACCTGGTTTATGTGTTCTTCCAAATCATAAATTATGGCATGTGTATTTTAAAACATTAGTAGGTACTTAGATAATAATCAGTACGATTTTGTTTTTATCAAGCGCATCATAAAATAGGTAGGTAGGTAATGAACTCAAATATTTCATGACCATGACTAAAACTGCACTCTCTCAAGAATTGGACTACCAGCGATTCCAAGCTCTATCACAGTTACCCGAAAGTTTATATTGCTCCGCTCGCATAGTACGGCGGCTATAGCACTCGCGCTTTTCAACCGCACTTATTTACTATGCTGCCGCCCTGGCAGGCAGTTGTATACGCTTCAAACTATTTTATCTCGTCTCGTCTCGTCGAGATAAATAGTTTTAGGTAACTACCTAGGTACTTACTGTTAGTGTGATTTCAAATTAGCCGCAAAGTGCCGCGCGGGCACTTTCATCAAGTCACCCTTATTTGTACCTCTAACCACAGAACAGGTATTAGTACTCTCCAACCCCAGCCCTGCCTGTATGGTAGCCGCGCTACACGCGCTAATACAATCAAAAGTAGGTAGGTATCATGTGCTTGTAATTTCACCGGAAACCATACCCATCGAACTAAAGCATCGAACTAGAGCACAGACGCGAGCATTACTGCTTGGCAGCAGAAATAGGTACTACAGGGTATTACCTACCTACCTACCTACCATGTAATGGTTTCTGTTTGAGGACAAAACTGAGAGTAGGTAGGTATAACGTTGAAAAGAGCGTGTGGTCCCCAGTCATAATAATAGGTAAGTAGGTACCTAACCTAGCTAGAGTAGGTACCTAGGTTTTAATAAAAAAAAGTAAGTAGGTAGGTACTTACATATATATTTAATATGTATACCTACCTACCTATTTTTATTCACGTCATTATCTGTTCAACAAGTAGAGTTAGGTAGGAACATAAGAGTATGCAGTAGACATCTATTTTTAAACATAATCACCCAGTCGACATGACAAAGGATCAAATGTATTTGTCCTTTACTTAGTTGTGTAAGTTACTAACGCACACAACGGTGAGCCGCGCACACGTAGAGCCTCGCGTCGCGCGCCCGTAAATACCTAAACTTGACAGCGCTGGATCTTGGAACGGACTCTTAAGTCATCTAGTACCCAAAACACAAACTCTAGATGATGTGATGTGATGACTATACCTATTTCTGCCGCCAAGCAGTAATGCTTGCATTGCTGTGTTCCGGTTCGAAAGGTATGGTTTCCGGTGAAATTACAGGCACATGAGACTTTCCAGCTTACGTCTCAGGGTGGTAACACGCAAGTGATATCTATGATGTAGCATGCGTACATAGGCTACGGTAACCGCTGACCATCAAGTGGGCCGTACGCTTGGTTGCCACTTTAGGGTATAAAAAAAAAAAATGTTAAGGCGATTGTCCAGCATTATTTATTTATTTATGTTTATGGTGTGGTTTAGCTCGTTGTTCTAAGTATAAATTAGAATAAGGTTTTGGTTTGGGATTCAACAATAACGCTCAACTTTAAAGTTCACGAAAAATAACATCATAAAAACATCATAAAAACAACAGATTGGACTGAGACAAAAACCAGTTAATATAAGCATCAGATTTTCCTCAAAAGCTATTTTTAAACAAACTAATTGAGTGTGGGCTTGTGTAAAGTAAGTTAGTATGAGGTGACCTACACATTGTCTACACAATAGGTACCCCAATTTACGAGTTTTTGTGAGCCAACTCACGTTTTATGTCAAATTATAACCTTTATATAAATGACTTATGACAAATACAAATTAAAACTAACGTAGGTTTTTAAAACAACTGATATTTGAATAACAAAATAGTGCTATTGTTATCAATAGCAAAGATCATGACAAAAAACGATAGTAACGTTAGTACCTACTTAAACGAAAACTCAGACGTTTTTCTTATCAAATTATTTTGGGGTTTACACTCATTATGGAGACGTTACAGATATTTGATTTGCTTATAATTTCGAGTCGTTCAACATTATTAAAGGTCCAACATTAACTGATTTAAGATATTTCCGAAATAATATTTATCAAAGAATTAAGCTTTCTCAACTAATTTAGTCCTTTGTTCCCAGTGCCGTCAACTTCCGACTCGGAAAGGGCAGCCATTTGTCACAGGGTGTTACGTCACGAAGGGTGACGCCATCTTGAAAGTAACTATTTCATGGACGCTTTCCCCACAATAACGTGTTTATGGATAAGGTTGTATTGTTTTCAGCGATGGCTCTATGATTGCTTGAGGTATTCGGCGACAGTGCTTCCGAGCTCTGAAAAGCACGTCAAGCACAAGCACAAACTTAAATTAGAAAAGTGAGTTCTCTAGTATATTTCGTTATGAAAAATTATGGTAAAATAAAGGGAGATCGTTTTTCTTTTACATTATTCAAGTCTTAAGGCCCATTTACACCATACAATTATTTAATGCAAGAATTGCCTTTCCAAATTGATTTCGGAACAAAAATGTTCAAAAATGGACTTGATGAGGCATGCAACTATTCTATGGTGTAAATGGGCCATTACTCGCCAAATTATAACTACTGCTGTCTGCACTGCTACTGCTAACTTCTTTGCAAACTTCATCTTTCTGCTGCGTCCTTTAGGAGTTTAGTTCGAGAAAACCTTTTTTAATGCAACCTACACAAACGAAGAATGGTGAGATACCCGGAAAATTTCAGGGTCTTTAGAAAGCTTACGGTTTTAGCTGTGCGTTGATAAGTCAGTCAATCAATCACGTCAGTCAGTAGCCACCTGCACACGAAAAAACCTAAACCGTAGACTGAGAAGCGAAAAATTGGGTCATTAGCAAAGACATTAAGAATAATCTGCTCGAAGCTCATTAGTAAAACAATGTTTAAGTCTAAGGTCAAAAAAACTTTCCGCTGATCCCCAGTGGGGGTGAAATGTAGGGGGTGAGCGGGAGTAACCAATATTTTTAATCAAACATTTTGTAAACAGTTTCGTGTAAAAGAACTTTTAGTTTCAGTTTGAAACCCGAGTTCAAGCAAACTGAATTTACGAAAACATTTGGTATTGTTTACAACGAACGGACAGGAATAACAGTCTAGTTGTTGAACACTAACATTGTTCATTATTTTGACCTAATTTCATGCAGGTATTTTTAATTGGAACCTATCTATAAGATATGTATAAGAGTAGTAGAGTTCTTTATGATAGAGCTCGTCCGGGTAAGGACTACCACCATACCTATTTCTGCCGCCAAGCAGTAATGCTCGCATTGCTGTGTTCCGGTTCGAAGGGTATGGTTTCCGGTGAAATTACAGGCACATGAGACTTCCCATCTAACGTCTCAGGGTGGCAAGTGATATCTATGATGTTGCATGCGTACATAGGCTACGGTAACCGCTGACCATCAAGTGGGCCGTATGCTTGGTTGCCACTTCAGTGGTAAAAAAAAAAAAAATACTGAAAAATTATTGTTTATGAAATAACTTTTTAAAAATCGATGGTATTAACTAGACTTATATAAAGATTACCTGGTGGTAGGACTGTTCAGCAAGAGTCCGTCTTGTTGGGTACCACCGTAGTGTCAGATATTCTACCTACATGCAGTAGTGTGCAAGCTGCACTGTGTTTAGGTTTGAAGGGCACTGTAGCAAGTGAAATTACTGGGCGAAAGAGACAAACAAGTCTCGGGGTGATAAGCGCAGTGCAGTGCCACGCAAACACTTAAGAACTTTAAGCTTTGTGTGGCGCCTTGATTGTCCTGTCACTTGCTGACATAAAAAAATATAAAGATTTTTTTATATTTTCACTTGTAGGAGATATTATAATTAACATAATGTAAACAGGAAAGCCACTGTTTCAAGCGGATATACACTGAGCAAGGCTAATGTAAATTGAGTGTTTTACAAATTAAAAGTTAAATTTATATTACATGTAATTCAACAATACAAAGATTACTTAGATGAGACATTGACGTATGGTTTTTGATATAATTATTCTGATAATTTCAAAGTAATTCTTGAATATGCCCCCAAATGTTCCAGTCCGTTTTCAAAAGTAGAGTCGTAGAGTCAAGGACCACTTCTTGTCTATATAATCTGTCGTATATATTTGTTTATTTTTGAGTATATTTATATTATTATTATATTTGTAATATATTTTAAATGTATTTTATATAATGTAGGTATCAGTTTTTTTTATTTTTTTTTATTTTTTTATTTATTCGGGATAACAAACAGTTATACATTTATGGTTGAGTAAATGGTAGATATGAAACAGACTTAATTAACATATAACCAACAGCGTTATCCACAACTTACTATAAAATCTAGGTTGAAGAGATCTTGCTACTTGTTTTATAAAACTATGGTACCTGAGCTACCTATCCATTTATCTATCTACCTACACATCCACAGCCACCGCGCGACCCAACCGCGGACCTCGCCGGAATGCCCATCATTTATTAGGTATTATATTATTACATCAAGTATGTATATATGTTTATGCTTATCTCTTTCAGTTTTTATTCTGTACACGCACCATTTTAATCACCTCTTTCTAGTCTCTATGGTTTGCTGGTAGATATTTACTGCCAATGTCATTCGCTAATTACAATAGTGGTATTGTATTTAACAAAACCACGATTGTCTTTGGCTATCTTGTCAAAACGACATGGGTCTTCCCGTTTTAATTATTTTTCTCGTGTTATTTTTAGTTTTGTTGCGTAAATTTGGTGGCAGTTTATCCAATTTAACTTGTTTACTTAGCACAAGTGTAAGTAATTGAAATGGAGGGGTGATGTTGGTTGGTAATTTAGTCAAAGACTTTCCAAGAGAATTTTGAAAGAAAAGTCATCGTTTCTTTCCAAATTTCGTTTGTTTACGTTGCTAAGCGACAATCAAACTAATACACTTGACACTGGCAAAATTGTGGCAAACTAGCCACAGATGCCATAAAAGAAAAGAAGAAGAAGAAGTAACAAAACCACTACCTATTGTAATTAGTTATATTTAAAAGTAAAATAACAGAATCAGCTATAATTATGTTCTTCGAAATTAATAAATTACTTCATTTTCCTGAATACCTTTCAGGCAAAGTTAATTTTATTTACGAGTGTGTGCTTAGATATCATTTTAAAATGATTTATTGTTGAAAACACGCACGAAATGCAAATCCCCAGTTAATTAAAAAGCACTAACATTGACCACCCCTAAATCATAGTTTAATCCATTTTTAAATTGTACACATTTTCTTCATAAACATTTTATATACTGTTCCGTGACTAAGTATCATTTAGCTGTACGCACCTGGACAAAACGTAGCTCTATTCCTTAGTAATAAGGTTTAGTTTGAGTTAGACTTAATTTATTTTAGTTTTTAGGGTCTTTAATTTATTTGGTGGTCGGTTTGTTTATTTTATAGGTCTCCAAGGACGCTGAATGGCTATAAAGGGATGCTACTACCTGAAGGAAAACACGAAACGGAATAAAAACCTTTGTAATCGTATTTGGCTGAAATAATGGGATAATCTTGCGGGTAATTTGGCTGACATTACATTATGGTATTTTACCACGTTACGCCGAATTCTAAATTTCAAGTAGGCAATAAGAATTACTTGCTTCTGTTGGCTTATTTCCATGACACACCAAAATCCTCTTTAGAGTGTGATTTACGACGACCAATGTGGCGCGGTGGGCGAAGGTCCGCCTGCGACGCAGAGGTTGCGGGTTCGATTCCCGCCTTGGTACAAATGTTTGTAGGATCTGCAAATATTTGTTCCGGGTGTTCTGGGTGTTATCTATGTATAATAAAAAATATCTATCTATGTATTGTATTAAATATATATCAGTCATCTAGTACCCATAATACAGCTCTGTTTAACAGCAGCTTATCTTGGGGCTAGATGATGCTGTGTGGATTGTCCAGCATTATTTTATTTATTATTTATTTACATTGGGTCAGTGACTGGCTCCAAATGAAGTCAGTGCTGACTTTGAGAAACTTCTGTTACAAAGGGTCAGTACGCAAGAATATTGAATTCAGCACTGACCTGACAACGTTTTACTGACTCCAAATCCATTTGCATTATAGGTCTGTAGCAGGTCAGCACTAAGTAAGTAAGTAAGTAAGTAAGTTCGTTCGTATGAGTCAGTGGCCAACTCTGGTGGCAGAGTTGGCTGTCATGGCCTAACAACTTTGAAAAAGCCGGGACCGACTGCTTAACGTTAACAAGTGACTAGGCGGTCTTTGTTCGCCTGATGTTAAGTGCTACGCCTGACTAGTTGCAGTGTGAACCAAAGCTATAGTTTTAAAGTTTTGGGGACATCGCACTGCGCTTGTCAGGTCGTTTGGGCGAGGGCGGCGGTGAAATGAATCCTATTCGTCTGTGACAACCCAGTACAGTCAGCAAAGAGAGTAGTCTATCACTTACGACAAAAGTTTCTGTGAACTATGACGTTCAAATGAATATCAACTTTAGGGTGGCAAACCACATTTTTTGCTGGCTACATCGAACCTTTTAATAAGTCAAGAGCCTAAACTATTTTTCCGAACAAAAAAAAGTCTTTAGATGGCTCAACTGTTTCATATGTAAGTGGTAAACGGTGTTGGTTTCACATTTATTACCATATTTAGTTTACATATTTAGACATAATTATCATTGTGTAACTGTTTGTTTACCCAAATAAACTAAAAAAAAAAGATGTACTTGTTTATTGTAATTATGTGAGTACTTATTTTAGTTTTGCAAACATCACAAATATTAAAATGCAATCTAAAACAAACGGAGGGACAGGATTCAAACTAGCCTTTTTTCCAGGGTAAGTTCAAGTTCAAGTTATACCTACTCGTATATTGGTAGCAATAGGTAGGTTACATGTCATATTTTATGTCTAGGTAGTTAGGTACTAAAGATTTCCATAATAGTCAAAGTTAGGTACATTGTACCTTAAATAGTTCAACTACATAATGTTATATATTAATACTTTTAGGAAAAAATACTGACAATATGTAATTATATTATTCAAATAATATAAAATTCAAGTAAAGTTATTCTGCATTTAACAATACAAAGTAATAATTAATTTATAAATATAAGTACCAATGACAAATAGAATAGTATATAATACATAGTAATCATTAATTGCTACCGTCGGGAAACCAGCTTGTTTTAAAATCTTGGATAAATAAAATAATAAATAAATAATGCTGGACAATCCACACAGCATCATCTAGCCCCAAGGTAAGCTGCTGTTAAACAGAGCTGTATTATGGGTACTAGATGACTGATATATATTTAATACAATACATAGATAGATATATTTTTATTATATATAGAAAATACCCAGAACACCCGGAACTAATATTTTTTTTCGTACAAACATTTGACCCGAGGCGGGAATCGAACCCGCAACCTCTGCGTCGCAGGCGGACCTGCGCCCGCTGCGTCACATCGGTCGTCACTCTTCTTCTCTTGGTCTTGGATGAACGTCGAACAACTAGTTCTTTCAAGTGCATCAGTTGTCACGTTATAAAATGGATAAAAGCCCAAGCTGCCACGCTCAAATCACTGAAAATAAACATAAATAAACATAAATAAACATGTCGATCCCTCCAAAAATAATCACGACCTTTCTGTTCAGGCAATAACATTGCTGGTTTACGTCTCTCTGTCAGTTACCGTCCGAGCTGGCAGTATTTCGTGCAATCGTTTAAATTTAATTTGCCATCCCAGTTGTCGTGCACAAAGGGGAGGGAAGGAAAGTGGCCAGCCAACTGTATCTCCGAGCGGCGCGTCTCCATTCACCCACATGGTCAGCAACGTCACAGAACAGATATTAGCACTGCGTACAGAATGGCCACTCCCTACCTCCCGGTTTCACTTACCTCACCCGGTTGCAAGTTTGCCGGTACCTATTTGCCGGCGTTGAAGGGGCTAACGCACGCGTTTATTTTGTGTAGGTACAAGCGCGTGCATGCCAGAGCAAGCAAAGTGTGCTTCTCGCTCTTGCTATTAGGTGGATGGGAAAAACCATGACACTCACAATTACAACAGCACCGTTTACGTAAACAAACTATGCGTGTGGTGATTGCGAGGTGTTAGCTTCATACATTTTATTGAGAGTGTCCGGGGTGTGGCAACGTTATAATTTTATAAGAGAACTAGCTGTCGCCCGCGATCGTTCGCATGGAACTCAGGAACCGTACTTTTTTCCGGGATAAAAAGTAACATATGTCCTATCCCCGGTCATTATCTGTCTATGTTTGTAATTTCAGCCAAATCGGTTAAGTGGTTGTCGAGTTATAGAGGAATAAACATCGAAACTTTCGCATTTATAATATTAGTGTGACTTGCAGTCCGTCCCAGCTTCGCGCGGGTGCTATAAAACCGCACCCGTGCGAAACCAGGCCAGGTCGCTAGTAATAAATATAGCCTATGTTACTCAGGGATAATGTAACATTCTAAAGGTAAAAGAATTTTTGAAATCGGACTAGTAGTTTTTTAATTTATTCGTAATAAACAAATATATAAAATTACAAATCTTTCCTTTTTAAAATATTAGTATAGACTAGTGGAACGCCCCGCGACTTTGTCCCCGTTGAGTTTTTATACTAATAACTTTATCTACCCGTTGCGTCCTTTAGCAGTTGAATTTCAGAAATACCTTTATTAGTAATTGTAAGTAGTCTATTTTCATGTATAAAAGACTTACTATGGTTTTAGTTGACTGTTGATCTGCCATTTAGTCATGAAAGTCTTTAAAAAATTTTGATAGAATAGAATAGAAATAATTTATTTTGCAACACAAGGAGCTTCAAAATAATCATCTACAAATCAAAAACAATACATATGCCTTCTCTTGAATCCAATGACAATTCTGATCCAATCCCAATTTCTATTTACTACTCTAAAATTTTTGGTGCTAGGTTTGCTGCCAAAATTACGTAATGTCATATTCCAATACTTGTCCAATATCGGACACGAAATGGCGACAAAGCAATCGTTATCTGTACATTATCGTGTTGAAATGGACACACGCGCGATGGATATCGGAGTAACAAATGTACACGTACAGATCAGATGGTCACAATGTGATAATTCTTTTATTTCCTTTCTGGGTCAGAGAGGTGCGTGATAATGAGGTATTAAGGCTCAGGTGGGTTTTAACGCTGCTTTTATAGTTCATCAGATAGTTTGCTTCTAATTACTAAATTCTTTATACTTTTTTTATGACAGCAAATTAAGATACTTAGGTACTGTCATGTCATGTGAGGAAACCCGGCATGTCCAAGAACTAAAAATTCAAAAGACATGTGCTATCCACCAATCCGCATTGGGTCTGCGTGGTGGATTAAGACCCAATCCTTGAGAGTAGGCCAGCTGTCATGATGAGGTCAAGTCGTTTGCCTGAAGCCTTAGCCGAAATCCTACTATCCTACTAATATTATAAACGCGAACACCTGGGTGTGAGTGTCAATGTTTGTTACCACGTATCTCCGTGACGGCTTTACCGATTGTGATGAAATTTGGATGTCATCATCATCATCAGCCCACATTAGTCCACTGCTGGACATAGGCCTCCCCCAATACGCGCCACTGAGCCCGGTGTTCGGCTCTTCGCATCCACTTTTTGCCCGCCGTCTTTCGTAGGTCATCGCTCCACCTAGCCGGGGGG
This sequence comes from Colostygia pectinataria, assembly GCA_951394395.1. Classification (NCBI taxonomy): domain Eukaryota; kingdom Metazoa; phylum Arthropoda; class Insecta; order Lepidoptera; family Geometridae; genus Colostygia; species Colostygia pectinataria. Next base: position 11,398,152 of record OX596363.1, read on the forward strand.
CGCCCCACACTACGTTTGCCAAGACGCGGTCTCCACTCAAGAACTCGTTTACCCCAACGGTTGTCGGTTCTTCGGCATATATGACCAGCCCATTGCCACTTCAGCTTGCTAATCCTCTGGGCTATGTCGATGACCTTAGTTCTCTGTCGGATAATCTCGTTGCGGATTTTATCCTTCAGAGTAACTCCGAGCATAGCCCGTTCCATAGCTCGCTGTGCGACCTTGAACTGGTGAATTAGCCCTACTGTGAGTGTCCACGTCTCGGCTCCGTAAGTCATCACGGGTAGTACGCACTGATCAAACACTTTAGTTTTCAGGCATTGTGGTATAGGCGACGAGAAGACTCGACGCAACTTTCCGAACGCTGCCCAGCCCAACTGAATCTTCCTCTTGGCTTCCTTCTCGAAATTGTTTCTACCCAATTGCAATATTTGCCCGAGGTAAGTATATTCCTGGACAATTTCGAGTGGATGGCCTTGTACGACGACTGGTTCCGGATTTGCGTGACTATTAAACATGACTTTTGTTTTGTCCATGTTCATCCGGAGCCCAACTCGTTGAGAGGTATCAGCCAAGCCATCTAGCATGTTCTGCAGCTCCTGCAGCGATTCCGCCATCAGGACTATGTCGTCGGCAAATCGTAAGTGTGAGATGTATTCCCCATTTATGTTGATGCCCATATTTTTCCAGTCCAGCGTCTTAAACATATCCCCAATGCGTTAGTGAACAGTTTCGGGGATATGACATCCCCCTGTCTCACTCCTCTACGCAATTGGATAGGATTAGAGTGCTGGTCATGTACTTGAACACTCATGGTCGCGGATTCTTAAAGACATCTCAACACTTCGATATAACGATAGTCCACTTGACATCGCTGCAAGAATTCCAGAACAGCCCAGGTTTCGATGGAGTCAAAAGCCTTCTCGTAGTCCACAAATGCTAAGCACAGAGGCCGATTATATTCTTCGGACTTCTGTATAATTTGCCTTACTGTGTGGATGTGCTTAAAGAAAAGGACAACTATACTCCTGTTCCACGCCTCTGGAGTCCTCCCTCGGTGAATGACTGAGTTGAATAGTTTCTGAAGCTCTTTTAACGCTGGAGCTCCTCCTGCTTTCAGAAGTTCAGAAGTTACTCCGTCATCACCTGGGGCTTTTCCATTTTTAAGTTGCCTGAGAGCCATCTCAATTTCGTCGAAACTGACTTCTGGCAATTCATCCGTAAAGTGGCGCGTAAGTGTTGCTCTGGAATCGTGATTATCGGGTTCTGAACTAGAAGCATGAGAGTCGTATAGTCGGCCATAGAAATCTTCAATTTCAGCGAGAATCCGCGGCTTCGACAAAACGATGAGGCCATCGGAAGCTTTCAGCTTCGTCAAGTGGCTCCGGCCAAGCTGCTGGCTAAACACTTTTGATCCTCGGTTCTGCTCAATCGCCTTCTATTCAGGGACAGTGGCACGGTTAAAAGCAACGTGTCGCTGTCCCCATTGAAGATAAAGCGTAATGGGGACAACGGGAAGTTATTTTTTGATTCAGCGGTTACCGTAGCCTATGTACGCATGCAACATCATAGATATCACTTGCGTGTTACCACCCTGAGACGTTAGATGGAAAGTCTCATGTGCCTGTAATTTCACCGGAAACCATACCCTTCAAACCGGAACACAGCAATGCGAGCATTACTGGTCTTTAGATGGCTCAACTGTTATGTATTTAGTATATTTTGTAATGTAATGTAATTATGTACATATTTTATATTGTTAATAAAAGTTTAGGATACCGATTTTTTTCTGACAGATGAACAGACACGTTTCAAAACGTTCGAAGTTATTCGGATACGGTTCGGATAGTTCGGGTCGAGGTATTATCAGATTGGTCGTAAGGTATTTCACCCAATTTGATACCGTGACCATTAACACAGTAAACATTATTTGGACCGTAACAATGACATGTTATGTCCGGCTGTCTTGCCCGGTATTACCAACACATTTTATTTAATTATTTATATGTTAAAACTAGTGGAACGTCCGGTATTTTGTCTATGCTAAGTAACAATTTTGAATGCAAATTTCTCTTTTTCTCTTTATGTTGATTTTCAGGCTTTTATGCTAGGTTTTAATTGTTACATGTTTTTTTCAGTTTTTAGCTTAGTTTCTTGACCACAAGAATATTTCAAAATCTTTGGAGCTTTTTTCGAATTTCAGCCATTTTATTACTATAACTTCACCATCCCATCAACACGGACATTACTATTTTTAGACTTTCAAACAACTTCAAATAACACAGAGATAAAAAGGCTCTCCCACTCCACAATTTAGAGTTATGACGCTACTGAAAGAACCCTAAAGATTTTTCCTTGCCTACTTTTATGCAAACATTAATAGAAAAGTAGTAGAGTTCTCTGTGATAGAGCTCGTCCGGGGAAGGACTACCACCATACCTATTTTTGCCGCCAAGCAGTAATGCTCGCATTGCTGTGTATGGTTGTGCGAAGGGTATGGTTTCCGGTGAAATTACTGGCACATGAGGCTTTCGATCTTAGCCTCAAGGTGGCAACTCGCGAGTGATACCTCTGGTATTGCAAGCGTCCATAGGCTGTGGTAACCGCTTACCATCTTGTGGGCCGTACGCTTGGTTGACACTTCAGTTGTATAAAAAAAAAAGACAAAAGTTCACTATCATTTAGCTCTTATTACATCCATTTAAAGCACTAAGTTGGAAACTTAATTTAATTCTCACTAACTTTTATATTTATCATCGACTTCACGTGGATAGGCTTTAGCAGTTCATTAAAAAAATGTTCTTGACATACAACAAAGTGATTATAAAAAAGTTCTGTTTTTTCCTGTTAAGATACGGAACCTAGGCATTTAAATACGATACAGTTCACAAACACATCACAAAATTAACACCTGTGCCCCCTCTCCCCATTCTACAGTTCTCAAACGAATGATTCTTATCAAGAAAATTTAGCTTCTGACAGCGACCAATCTAAAAAGAGACCTGCGATATACTGTTTTTCTAAAACAACAGAGACAAACAATGAAGCTTTCTGTTGTGTGAAAGAGTGGGGTAGAGTTTTGTTTTTTTCAGAACAAAGGAAATATTTTATGTTCGCAAGTTTGGTAATTCAGCTATTTGTTTCAGTTCAGTGAGTTTGTGTAATATGACAGTTGTTTGTTGACTTTTAGAAAGGGCTTATTGCGATATTTATAGCATAGTAAGAAGTCTACCTGGCTGGGCAAAGGTTAATAGGTGCGTAATGGCACCGGTTCCGGTTTAAGAGCACCGGTGGTCTAGTGGTAGTGACCCCACCTTCCGATCCTAAGGTCGTGGGTTCTACCGGTACCCGGGCGTGCACCAATAATTTTTCTGTTCGAAAAATTTATGTGCGTAATGCCAGTGCTCTCATACGGTGAAGGAAAATATCTTGAGGAAACCGGCATGTCCAAGAACTAAAAATTCGAAAGACATGTGCCATCCACCAATCCGCATTGGGTCCGCGTGGTGGATTAAGACCCAATCACATCGCCTGAGAGTAGGCCAGTGTCCCAGCAGTGGGGACATTAGAAGGCTGTCATGATGATGAATGGTTTTTTGTTGCAAAATGTGTTTGGATTCATGAAAATGCTGATTTCACGTTTTGCTTAGAACAACCAATCTGTAGTTCATGGTAGTGATAGGTATGTTTTGTAAGATGACTCAATCAAATTTTCATTTCAAACCAATGACTTGGGTGGCTACGGGCTATGCCGTATTCGTCCCGCAAAAGTTCGGCCCAGATGATAAATCATAAGCGTTTGTGGGACGCATGGGGTCAGACCAACTTCTTACTGACCCAATAGCAACCTCGCCAGCACGTGGTGCATCCTGAGGCTCTGGCGACCGGTTGATGGCGGTTTAGCCCTTCCTAAACCAACACAGCTAAATCTTATATCTTGATACATATTGGGGGAGGCCTATTTCCAGCAGTGGACTAATGTGGGCTGATGATGATGAAGATGTTGACGGCTTTCGTGCTACGTTGTATGCCGTATACCGTCCAAAGTATATATTTTTTTTTTAAGAGTAGTAGAGTTCTTTGTGATAGAGCTCGTCCGGGGAACGACTACCACCATACCTATTTCTGCCGCCAAGCAGCAATGCTCGCATTGCTGTGTTCCGGTTCGAAGGGTATGGTTTCCGGTGAAATTACAGGCACATGAGACTTAACATCTAACGTCTCAGGGTGGTAACACGCAAGTGATATCTATGATGTTGCCATCAAGTGGGCCGTACGCTTGGTTGCCACTTTAGTGGTATAAAAAAAAAAAAAAAAAAAAATTCGTCCTACTTTTCAGCTCCTCATACGTGGCACTGCCTATTCTATCTTGACTGCAGAAATAAGTATTACATAGGCAGGTCCAACCCAACACTTATACCAGGGGCCCAACCATGAACTCTAATAGCGATTCAAATGAAGACCTAAACTAAATTGCCAAAAAAAAATGTATACCATGACATGACTGTCTAATTGATTTCATGGTATGATTTTTTTTTGACAATTTACTTTATTTAGTCTTCATTTAAATCGCTCTAACAGTTCATGGGAGGGGGGGGCTGAGCTGTTATTCCTGTGTAACTCAAAGTACATAGCAGAATGTTACGTTTGTCACCAGAGTCTGTCCAACTTTGATATTAACGGCTCGTGTAACGGCCCTAGAGCGGCCATTACGACCTTCACGTCCCTAAATGTCATAAGTTTTAATATATAACACGAAAATAATTGACCTTAGCTGGAGTGTGAAGGATCTTTCAGTGTTATGTAATACGCTTTGAAATATATCGCACAGGTATCTTATTATACTAGCTCTTGCTTGTGACTTCGTTCGCTTGGAACGGGAAAACGTACGAACGGGGTAAAAAGTAGCCTATGTCCTATTTCAGGTCCTATTTTCGTATATATAGATAATGATCTATCTATGTTTAAAATATCAGTTAAATCATCCTACACTAGAATTCCCTAAAAGTAATTAAGTTCGTATGAGTCAGTGGCCAACTCTGGTGACAGAGTTTCTAGGCCGCCCGAAAGCCTCTGTCATGGCCTAATAACTTTGAAAAAGCCGGGACCGACAGCTTAAATAATTCCATATGTCGTGGGTAACTGAAAGGCACCATGTACTACGGTCACCACAATACCTAGACCGAGAACAAATATCTGCAGTTCATGCAACCATTTGTCCCGCGGGAATCGAACCCGCATTATTTCACTTCCTCATCCGGGCATTTGCGTCTGCGTTACCGAGGTCGTCAGGCAAACCAAATAACTCTGACGTCTTACTGATTTAAATATCCCAAAAATGATTTCGCCTCAAGCGGGAAAAAAATATTTAGCTCAATTGGTAGAGCACCCGCGTATCAAGCGGTGGTTGCGGGTTCAAATCCCGCTGGAGGCGAAATATTTTTTGGGATATTACAATGTTTAGTATTCCCTTATTGTGATGGTTAACACTATAAAAACAAAAAGTCTTACTGATAGTTTTACAGGAATACGGACGGCACGGGGCCTTAAACGCGGTTCACGCGAAGGTTGCCTGGAAGAAAAAGACCGAAAACAAGCTGAGGCCATGTTATTACAACTCCGCAGTATTTCCAAAGCCCAGCTTGAAAAAAACCCATTACGGAACAAACAAATGTTTCCAGCAACAAAAACAGGCCGTACACTACATTGCACAAAAACAGCCAACAAAAGCTCGCACAGACAGAGGAACTATGAAAGTTATTAACTGGATACGGAAGTTTGCCCAAAAAAGTTAGAGCGCGCCTCGCGTGCGCCCGGACGTGAACATAAACCTACGGGGGATACACTGCAAGGCACAGAAAACGGAACAAATACATTTTTACTGTGTTTAGGTTTGAAGGGCACTGTAGCAAGTGATATTACTGGGCAAAAAAAGACAACAACAATGTACCGGGGTGATATGCGCAGTGCAGTGCCACGCTGTACTTAAAAATTAAGCTTTGAGTGGCACTGCATCTATTATGGGTTTTAAACGATTATATATTTTTTATATTTATTTGCCTGATGTTTAGGGTTACGGTCGTTTGCCCCCGAACTCGTTAGCCCCCGACATTGCATACCAAATAGTTACTCCGTTACTTATCAAAAGAGGTATTGTCTAATACAAAATAAAACTACTCAATTTGAATATGATACATAATATTCACTATTATTTTAAAATTTTAGCGCCTGACCATAACACAGTCTCATTAAAAAATTCAAGTTTTGTTATTCTGCGCTGCACTGCAATTGTCACTCCGAGAGTAGTTAAAAAACCCAAAAATCTTCAAAAATTTTGAATCTTTCATAAAAGTAACTATCTGTTGCCCGCGACTTTGTTTGCGCTATCATTATTTACGTATAAGCCTTCCTCTTAAATCACATTATCTATTTAACCATTGGTTAGCTTATAATTATAACATGTAAGCGTACAGAGGGACAAAAGGCGGGAAACGGCTTTGTTCTAAACTATGTAGAGATGCAACATTATAGTAATTACTGATAAATTATCTGTATTTTACCAATATAAATAGTATACATAATACTTATCTCGTTATTTTGGATAAAAAAGTAATAATGAATACTTAATAGGCTTTTTTAATTAATGAGGCTATAAAAACTTTAATTTATGACGTTTGCCACTGAATGCTTATTTAAATAATAAGAGCTATGTGGAAATCGAACCCAGAAACACCTATATAAATGCCAGACTCTCAATAACTCTGTCGTCGTAAATTTCTTAATGCGTACCTACGTGCAATGTTGGCAATCTCATAATACTCACGATAAAGTTAATGTTCATAATTTCCGGTAGGAAGTGAGACTATTCAATTTTCGCATTCAGCATGTTAATTCCTGTTATTAATGAAAACTACTTTTGAATGTAGGTGATCAAGATGCATTTTATAGATTGTATTATTTAAATTAAGGTTTTGCACTATAAATAAATCACAACTTGTTTGACATTAATAATGCTGAATTTATTCAGTTACGTAAAGACAATTTATGCTGTGTGAAATGAAATAAGTGCTTATCGCAAAAAACTGTATAATTACTGTATAGAAGTATAGAACTCGTTTAATGAATCACGTTATTGTATGTTATTTAATTTTACCTAGATCAAGTTTTTTAAATAACAGCTTATCTGGTTTTAAGCAGAAACACTCTTGTTAATGGCGATCAGACCGATGGATTTCACGTATATTATCACTTAGTAGGTATTGACATATTAAAACAGTTTCTTTAGATCAAGCCTCTTTCTTTAGGTTTTAGTAAGCAGTTGATATTATCTAATCTAAGTAGGTAAATGGCACTATGTCTATAGATAAATAAATAAATTACAGATAGTAGTAATTTCAAAGTGATCTTTGTGATATTTTGAATTAGACTATTTTTTTAATAAGTAGGTAGTATTTTAGACGAATACATTTAACATATTGCACAATCTAATTAATACACTATTACACTATAGCTTAAAAAACATTCATCATCATCATTTTAGCCCGGTGTCACCCACTGCTGGGTATAGGCCTCCTTTTGCTTATGCCATTCTTCTCGGTCCTGTGGAGTTCTAAGCCAGGTTTTTTTCAGTGACTTTTTCAATGTCAATATAACTTATATTCATACGCCGGAAATCATAAAATTAACTAAGAGTACACTCGTATGACTTTATTTTAACATATATTATAATCACACTTTAATATAACCGACATCCTACATTTATTATTTTTTATTTGGATATATTTCTATAAAAACAGGCTAAAAAAAAAAAAAAAAAAAAATTCTAATATTAATAATTTTATTTTGATATATTTTTCTACAATTTTAGTGACATGCTTTTATACGTATTTTTAAAAATGTATTCCTATTTCCTTATAATTTATGACATTTTAATTTCGCTTTAGTCTCTATTTAAATTCTAAACTGTCTCGTAATGTAACTGTAGGTAATTATTTAGATAATCAATACACGATAATTAAAACTATTATAGATTTAAAATATTGCATTGACGTATAAGATATTAGAACTAAGTAAACTACTGGTACCTTATAACTAACTTGCAACGCCCTTACAGGGTCCATGTACTCACCTACAGCATTATCATTAAGTTACACCTAAGCTGAATACCTTGTACATTGAGCATGAAATAAATGAAATGAAATCCTACTTATTTACAACAGGTGAGATATTTGGAATTACTAAAAGACCATCATCATCGTCATCATATCAGAAGTCCACTGCTTGACATAGACCTGACCCAAAGAGTGGCATGACGACCGATCTTAGACCTGTATCAACCACCGAATTCCTGCGACCGCTTTCATAACTCAATACTTTTATTGTCATCACATTGGTAGGTACATGGGGTGAAAATACAAATTGTGGATCACAACGTGCACCCATTAGGTGACGACCGATGTGGCGCAGCGGGCGCAGGTCCGCCTGCGACGCGCAGGTTGCGGGTTCGATTCCCGCCTCGGGTCAAATGTTTGTACGATCTACAAATATTTGTTCCGGGTGTTCTGGGTATTTTCTATATATAATAAAAAATATCTATCTATGTATTGTATTGTATTAAGTATATATCAGTCATCTAGTACCATAACACAGCTCTGTTTAACAGTAGCTTATCTTGGGGCTAGATGATGCTGTGTGGATTGTCCAGCATTATTTATTTTATTTATTTATTAGGGCATTACAATAGGTGAAGGCAGACCGAGGTTAATTATTAGGTAGGTACATAGAAAGGCAAGACAGTTACGAGTAGGTATGAGAAGGTAAGTATTTTATGAAACAAGTAGGAAGATGGTCTAACAGAGGTTTATCTGTGCTTTGTTTTTTTTTATACAACTGAAGTGGCAACCAAGCTTACGGCCCACAAGATGGTAAGCGGTTACCGCAGCCTATAGACGCTTGTAATACCGGAGGTATCACTCGCGGGCTGCCACCTTGAGGCTAAGATCGAAAGCCTCATGTGCCAGTAATTTCACCGGAAACCATACCCTTCACACCGGAACACAGCAATGCGTGCATTACTGCTTGGCGGCAGAAATAGGTATGGTAGTAGTCCTTCCCAGGACGAGCTCTATCACAGAGAACTCTACTACTCTTCTTTATTGGTCATATTATTTTTAATACGGACATTTTATGTCCCGCAGTGTACCCTAGAACATCGCAGTAAACAGTGTTGCTGCTACAGACAAACACAACTAGTACCCCGCTGGCAACACTACTCGTGATATTTACACTGTTTATGTATGTAGTACATACTTTCTTTGTTATCAACGTTTTTGATAACACAGAGGGTTGTAATTAAGGGTGGTTTTTATAATATACCAGTGCGTTTCACTCGCGCTATTTTTCCCTAAACTAGCCAGCGGCAAACTAGCCAGCGGCAAACTAGCCAGCGGTCCAGCCGTTCTCGAGTTTTAGCGAGACTAACGAACAGCTTTTTTTTTTTTTGTAGAAAAAGGATAGTTTTAACGTTGATTATATCTTTGCCTTTTGATGGACCAATATTATTCACTATAAATTAAGCTTTATAGATACTTAATTGGTACTAGGTAGGTACTTTTGCTGGTTCTAATTAGCCGGTTGGTGGTAATTAGTAATCGCAGTTATAGCATTTCTGTATTCTGATCATAGAGCCGTGTGGGTTCGAACTCTGTACCAATTAATTTTTTTAACCTTAAAATAAAAAAGTGTAGAAAAACATCTTGCGGATCACTGACATAATTAAGTCAAGAATCGATTTTTCATCTTCTTCGTTTATGGACTCTGTGGCTTATTTGCCACAATTTTGCCAGTGTCAAGTGTTAGTTTGATTGTCGCTTAGCAACGTAAACAAACGAAATTTGGAAAGAAATGGTGACTTTTCTTTTAAAATGTCTCAGAAATTCTTTGACTAAATTACCAACCAACAATACCCCTCCATTTCAATGACTTACACTTACATTGTATTTACGTCATTTCTGTTTGATTTCTTGACCGCAATTTTTTTTTTATGTACACAAGTGACAGGACGTCAAGTCGCTCGCCTGATGTTAAGCGCCACGCCTGACCATAACAGTTGAAGTGCCATCCAAAGCTCTACAGAACCCTTTTCGAATTCCAGACATATTTTGCTAAAAACTTGACAGTCTCGGTTTCCCAGTTAATGTAAAAAAAGTTCAGATTGCAAAACCGCTATGATACAGTATGTACCTAAAGTAACGGAATTAAAGTAATATTGCTCGGCTAATTACACATTTGCTTAGTCACTTAGTACGCTTAGTGGTACTGATCCTTCTGATTCTACGGTCGTGGGTTCAAATCCGGTCATGCACCAATTAATTTTTCTATTCGAAAATTTTTCGCACATAGTGCTCTTATACGGTGAAGGAAAACATCGTGAGGAAACCATTCGATTGGGTCCGCGTTTTGGATTAAGAACCAATCACTCTCGCTTGAGATTAGGCCAATGTCCCAGCAGTGGGAACATTAGAACTTAGTTAGATTAGTACGCTTAGCGGTTGTTAGCTACGCTTTTCGTTATCGTTAATCCATTTGTCTAGCGGAACAGCGGCTTTATCGCCATCGTCAAACGTATCTTCCAAAGTATGATTAACATTGTTAGATATTCTGAGGTCTACTCTTGAAAGCGACACAATAATATATCGTAGTTCAACTTATGTCGGTGCCGACTATGTTCAGAGGATTCATGGACATTTGGACATAGGATGAACCACGAAAACTGCCATAATATACCGCCGCTTTTGTCCGCAAGAGTTAGACCCCTGATTTCGAACTTAGATACATAGTTCCTACTTTGTGTACCTTCTCTACGTTTTGCTAAGGCACTTTATGATAGCTTTGCGCAGTCCACTCAGCCTGCGCAGTAGGAACTGGACTTATACCACAGAACAGATAATGGTACTATGCATAAACCCGTATATGCATAATATAACATCATGATGATGATGATATAACATCATGATGATGATGTTATATCATCATGATATAACATGTATATTATATTGAAACGCTTCTCAACTAATATCGTAATTTAAGTGATAACTTTACCTGGTGGTACGACTCTTCAGCGAGAGTCCCTCTCGGTGGGTTCAAGCAGTAGTGTGCAAGCTACACTGTGTTTAGGTTTGAAGAGCACTAGCAAGTGAACTTACTGGGAGAAAGAGATGTCAATTTAAATAAGTTTCGTCAACACTTGATCCAGAACTTACCAAACTGATTTTGCCCGTCTTTTTTGTTTACTTTGTTTACATAATTAAACTTCTGCTTGTGTTATATTATAGTTAATTTGTTATTTTGTAGTTTAGAATTTGTTACTCCGTTACATATTTTTGCATGCAGTGTCTACCTTTAATTGATTGTGCAATTAGATGGATAATACTTAGTGTAAGTTTAAGTATTGTATGTTCTGTATGAAATATTGTTACAATTGTTGGTAGACCAAAAAAAAAAAGAGACCTAACAACAAAACTTTGGGTGGCACTGCATATTCTGTTATGGTCAGGCGTGGTGCTTAACATCAAGCGGGTGACTTGATCATCTTGTCACTTGCTGACATGAAAAAAACAACCTCAAATACTAAAATGGCGTTTCATTATTCGGGCGGTGAATCAAAACGTTTATGTTGCGTCAATGTTTAGCGCAGTGCGTCCCAAGTTATGTAGTAGTACAAAATAGCGTGCCAATCAACACTTTATTCCTCAGAAACCGGATAGAATTCCTGAGTTAGTAAACAACTGCCGATTTGAATATATGAACAACAAGTTGATAGGTGTTTTGCAATATTTGCATTAATAATAAACGTGAAATTACTTCGTTTGTTTGCTAACTGAGTACCTACTACCTTAGGTAGGTATATTATAATGTTACCTATGTGCACTGGTGGGCAAGTGGTAGTGACTCTCTGATCCTAATGTCGTGGGTTCGAAATCTTGCATTTGCACAGTGCCCGTGCTTTCAAACGGTGAAGGTGAGGAAACCGGCATGTCCAAAAACTAAAAATTTTATAGGCATGTCATCCACCATTCAGTATTAGGTCTGTGTGGATGATACGACATTACTCTCGCTTGAGAGTAGGCCAGTGTGCAAGTAAATTATCAGTACACAAATTGTATATTGTGAAAGGTACATAATACTAATAAATTATGTGATGGTAGTACTTCCTCAGGCGAACTACTCACAAACTTGTGCCTCCGGCCTAAACTAGCTATTACACATCGTGGATACTGGGCCTAAATCCATACCTTTCATAAACCAATCAGGAGTGGCATTGTCTTCGCATTATCTTATATCTATCGCCTTCTGAAATAAACTGACTAAATTGAATCGTTATGAGACGCGTTAAGTTTAACGATAATTACTATACCACGGTAACTGGCTCGGTTATAATGTACAGGTGTCGACAAAAATATATTTGTGAAAGAAACTCAACAAATCTGTGTGGAATGAATCATTTAAATAGCCATAGATATAAATTTCAGATAAGAAAGCGGGGATTTCTTAAATTTTTTAAATTAAAGTATCCCCCGAATTTAGACATCTTAGGTTGGATTCGACCAAACTCAAATAGGCGCCATTCTCCGAGTAAATCGTAGTTATTCGCGAGTAAACTGACAGTTTACTTGTATTTCACATTGCTTATTCCACGGAATACCCAACGCGGAGTAGAGAAATTGAGTATTAGAATAGCAAACTGGTACCCCCGAAACAGAGAAAGGAAACGTGGAAGACAATTTAAAAGATGGGAAAACGAAATAAAAGCAATAGCGGGACAAACATGGACAAGAACAGCTAGAAACAGAGAAGATTGGAAGATGTTGGAAGAGGCCTTTGTCAAACTTGGACAAATAGTTACGGTACTATTACTAGTTACTTAGTTTAAACTTAATTAATTTAATAACTGTTATTAATCTGTATCTGAATAAAGGCAAGTATTAGTATTCAACGGAATAGTTATTCCAAAAGTTGGTCGAATCCACCCTTATAAGCCTTTTTTGGGATCATGAACATAATGTACTTTAGACCTCTGCTTTGTTGAAGTTGCTTGTTGAATGAAGGCGTAAATTTATATCTCTTCATCAGCTGGAAAATAGGTGATGATGATCTTTAAACGGCTGAGCAGATTTTTTTAAAACTAAGCTAAAGAGAAATCTCGATTGGGACTCTTATAACGTAAAAAACTTAATCAAATTCGGTTTATCCTTTATAAAATAACAAATAATAACCAGCTTTTATCAGGTTTTTTAATTAAAATAAGCTTGGTACCTGGTCAAAAATAGTCTAACAAGGGTTTTACGACAGGTAAGGAGTTACTTTACAGGTTTTTAAATAATTTCTTTGTCATTGACTTCTGTCTTCGTCTGTACCGTCTTCGGCCGATCGTAAAACGGAACGGTTTCTTCGGCTGTAGCCACGGATTCTCAAGAACGACCACCGTTGATGACGGTCGTAAATAAAATACATTTGACGTCATGTAACGTTTTGGTATATCAAGCGCAAGTTCGGTCACAATATGGAGTTCTCATCTTTCAAAATCAAAATCAAAATCAAAATTATTTATTCAGTAGAATCACAAGGATCACTTTGAAACGTCTTACAAGCTAGGAAAATTTACACCAGTTCCAACGCGCCCATGCCGTAAAAGAACTGGCAACAACACCGGCTGGGTTCCTATCGCTTTTTTGGCATGACCCTTGCTATTGTGTGTGATTTCACCCAATTTAGCAAAAGTATTCAATGATTGTATTGACAATGGTATATTTCCCCGTATGATGAAACACAGCAAAATATTACCACTATACAAAGCTGGATGTCAAGAAGACCCATCAAATTACCGACCTGTATCGATTCTTCCATCTCTAAGCAAGGTGTTTGAAAGAATAATCTTAAATCAATTACTTTCTTACTTTAACATAAATCGACTGTTACATAATCAGCAATTTGGTTTCACGAAAGGAAGATCCACTTTAGATGCAGGAGTGAAGATGACTTCTTATATAATGAACGCTTGGGAAAACTCAGAGGATGTAATAGGAGTCTTTTGTGATCTTTCAAAAGCGTTCGATTGTGTTGACCACCAAACGCTTCTAATGAAACTTAAATATTATGGTTTATCGGAAAACGCATTATGTCTGTTGATGTCATATCTAACTGACAGAGAACAGCGAGTAGCAATAGGTAAAAATATATCTACTGGATCAATTATTAAACTGGGGGTACCTCAAGGCTCAATATTGGGCCCATTTATGTTTCTTGTATATGTAAATGACTTGCCGTTCATGGTACAAAAACAAACAAATAACGAAATAGTCCTCTTTGCAGATGACACATCGCTTTTATTTAAAACTAAAAGAAGAAACACTGACGTAAGCTTAATTAACGATTCATTAAGTATAATAAGTAAATGGTTTTCGGCGAATAATTTAGTATTAAACCCTTCTAAAACAAATTGTGTCAGGTTCTCATTATTGGACGTAGAACAAACTAGCACTAATATTACATTGATGCACAAAAACGTAGATATCGTAAAATCTACAAAATTTTTAGGACTAACTTTAGATAACAAGTTACAGTGGGGGCTTCATATAACTAAATTGGGTAATAGGCTAAGCTCAGCTGTATATGCAGTACGAGAGGTAAGGAAACTGACTGACGTGACAACTGCTAGGCTAGTTTACTTTGCCTATTTTCACAGTATTTTAAGTTACGGAATATTATTATGGGGTTCAGGAGCAGATGTGAATGTAGTTTTTGTTTTACAAAAAAGAGCTGTCAGAGCCATATATAATCTTGATTCACGAGCCTCGCTAAGAGATTTCTTTAGTAAAATAAAAATATTGACAGTTCCTTGTTTATACATTTACGAAAATATAATGCACGTACGTAAAAACATGCATAAGTTTAGCAAGCGTTGTGATGCACACAGTGTTAATACAAGAAATAAAGACAAATTATTAAATTCCGCATTTAGATTACAAAAGACAAACAAAAGTTTTATGGGTAACACAGTGCGCTTTTACAATAAAATTAGCAAAAACATTTTAGATTTAAATGAAAATAAATTTAAAAAATGTATTAAAGATAATTTAATCCATAAATCTTACTATTCAATTAATGATTATTTGCACGATAAAAACGCATGGTGCTTGCCAATATCTTTGTATAATAAGTCTGTTGACAAAGCCTACGTAGCTGCATCTAGTTGATGTGTTTTTAGTATAGGTAATTGACAAGGCCTCTCTACAGCCGCTAATCCTTTTTATTTAATTTTTTGTTATTGTTATTGTATCAATTGATTATTATTCTGTTTATTCTATGAACCAATTGTAATTTTATTTAAAGGTGTGATTTTTATATTTTAAGTACCAACTTACTTAATCTTGACATTGACAAAGCCCCTATACAGCTGCAAAAACATTATTATGTACTACTTTCTTACGAAACTAAGTGTTCTATTATAAAGTCCCTATGGTTGAAATAAAAAATTGAATTGAATTGAATATTGTTATGGATTCCAAGTAGAGTTGGAGCACATTCGTCCCAAGCTTTTTTATCATCTAGGTAATCGGTTGTTTTATAGTAAGCTTTTTGAGACAGATTTTGTTTAATTATGTTTTTAAATTTGACAATTGATAAATTTTGTATGTCGCTTGGGACTTTGTTAAAGAAGCGTACACATTGCCCTTTAAAAGATTTACTGACCTTTGGAACGGCTCGGCCATGTATCAGCTTGATGCGTTGGTCAATTGAGAGAAGGGCTAAGAGGCTCATTGGCAACGACACGCTTACCAACACTAAGTCACAGAACAGATATTAGTAGTACGTACAGAATGGGCCACTCCCTACCTCCCACCGGTTTTACTTACCCCACCCCAGTCGCAAGTTTGCCGGTACCCCACGAACATATCGCCGGCACTGAAAGAGCGCGCGAAAGCGTGACCTCTCGCTCTTGCAAGGCCAACCTTGACACACATAGAACGGCACCGTTTACGCACACAAACTATGCATGTGGTGATTACGAAACTTTTGTTT
This sequence comes from Colostygia pectinataria, assembly GCA_951394395.1. Lineage (NCBI taxonomy): Eukaryota > Metazoa > Arthropoda > Insecta > Lepidoptera > Geometridae > Colostygia > Colostygia pectinataria. The sequence goes on from OX596363.1 coordinate 11,414,232, forward strand.
CTTACATCTTAGCGAGAGTGTCCGGGGTGTGTTTAAGCTTCAGAGCCTTGAGCATCGCCGCAAAGTTGCCAGTTTGTCGGTTTTTTACCGGATATATTTCGGAGAGTGTGCTTCTGAATTACACGATCTCATTCCCCCATCTCCTTTCCATCATCGGATGACTAGACATACGGCAATGCGCACAAAGCGATATGCATCAACATTTCTCCTGCGCACCGCCAAGCAATGGTATTATTTGCCGGAGTCTGTGTTTCCCGATACTTATAACCTGGGTGTCTTCAAATCACGAGTGAATAGGTTTCTTCTAGGCAAGCGTGCTCCACCGTAGAGCACATCATCGCTTAACATCAGGCGAGATAGTGGTCAAACGTTAGTCTATTCTTAGTAAAAAAAGTTGTATTTCTTAATATTAAAGTAGTAGAGCTCTCTGTGATAGAGCTCATCCGGGGAAGGACTACCACCATACCTATTTCTGCCGCCAAGCAGTAATGCTCGCATTGCTGTGTTCCGGTGTGAAGGGTATGGTTTCCGGTGAAATTATTGGCACATGAGGCTTTCGATCTTAGCCTCAAGGTGGCAGCCCGCGAGTGATACCTCTGGTATTGCAAACGTCCATAGGCTGCGGTAGCCGCTTACCATCTTGTGGGCCGTACGCCTGGTTGCCACTTCAGTTGTATAAAAAAATAGCGGCAACGTGATCCAGAAAGCTTCAGCTCAGTTGCTATACTTGAAAACGTTCATTGGATAGTTATCTGGTAGATAAATCTTGTGCGGGTTGCCAGAGGAGAAAATTAACCATAAAACTAACAGTAAAGATAGTTGGATTGAAGTTTTAGGTGTTAGTATAATTATTAACTGTAGGTAACCTAGGTAACGTAACTAGTAATTAACTAAATAGTCAAATAGTCATTTATTGGTATGGGATAAGATCACGTCAAATTAAAAAAATTTAAATACATTGTTGTATTTACATGAGTAAAAAATTCAAAATACAATTAGTTATAAATAAAAAAGAATTAAGTATATAAAATTATTAACTTCAGCTTGTCAATGTGTTTAATGAAATATGTGAACATTAGAAACATACTACAAGAGGAGCCACATTCCCCGTAAAAATTTTACCTACTTATATGAGGCTGATTTCCATAAAAAAAAATAGATTAAAGTAAAAATAAATGATTGGTACAAGCGTGATTATTATTGTTTTTGTTTTTAAAAGTTCTTTATTTGTCATTAAAAATACAAGTATTATAATCTAAACACAGTTTAGTATAACACAACATTAATATAAGTTATAACTTTGCAGGCTGCAGCGCCTATATAAGTTTTTTAATAAAATTATTATTTATGCTAGGTTAAACTTTGTAAATCTTATTATACTTACAGCTAAACATAGTTACTACCTATTATAGCATTATGATTATAAAATAGTATGTGCACTTTGTGTAGCGCGCATTTTTAAAAATTGTGATTATTATTATTATTTGATATAATATAAATTATATTTTTTAAATAATGTCTTTATTAAACAAAATAAAATATGTACATAATTATATTACATTACAAAATATACAAAATACATATGAAATTAATAAAAAATATAAATATTTTTTAATACCTTTTCATGTCGAATAATAATAAAATATTCGACTATTCGTCATAGGGAATGAAAAATTAAAATTAAATGAAAAATTAAAAAGGTTTATCACTTGGAGGTTACAAGTAAAAAGGAATTTAAATAATAGCGAATATTCGGTATTAAACTATTCGCTCTAACTACTATTCGCGAAATCTCTAATTAAAACCGTTGAAACTCAGCGCTGCTATACTCTGTGGCTATACTGTAGACTGTAGAGCATGGTAGAGCCATGACCGTGATCGGTTGCGACACAAAGTTCAGTAAATGCCGCCCTACATTATAAAGATTTTGTTTGGCATTCGCCTATCCTATCATACGTAAGAGTAGCAGAGTTCTTTGTGATAGAGCTCGTCCGGGGAAGGACTACCACCATACCTATTTCTGCCGCCAAGTAGTAACGCTCGCATGTTCGCGTGCAAAGTACCAATCGCGTTCCTTGTACTTATATTATCTGCTTGTGCAGCCGACAGGTTAACTGTTGTTACTGCGCTCGGGCAGCTCGCTCCGCGGGTAGATCGTAAACAAGTATGCTCGTCCGCATTGAAACCATTTTTACGCTACCTTGTTTGTTACTAGTATCAGATTGTACCTAGTTGTGTGTGACAAAGTAATAAATCAAATGAACCTACATTCATAAAATGTTAAGGTCATAGTTTAAGCTTGATTATAGTCAACTTTAAAAATGCGCGCTACACAAAGTGCACATATTATTTTGTAATCATAATGCTATAATAGGTAGTAACTATGTTTAGCTGTAAGTATAATAAGATTTACAAAGTTTAACCTAGCATAAATAATGATTTTATTAATAAACTTATATAGGCGCTGCAGCCTGCAAAGTTATAATTTATATTATTTAACTGTTGTGTTATACTAAACTGTGTTTAGATGATAATACTTGTATTTTTAATGACAAATAAAGAACTTTTAAAAACAAAAAAAAAAAAAACAGTAATGCTCGCATTGCTGTGTTCCGGTTCGAAGGGTATGGTTTCCGGTGAAATTACAGGCACATGAGACTTACCATCTGTCTTAGGGTAGTAACACGCAAGTGATATCTATGATGTTGCATGCGTAAATAAGCTACGGTAACCGCTGACTATCAAGTGGGCCGTACGTTTGGTTACCACTTTAGTATAAAAAAAAAATACTAGTGTTTAGCTCACAGCTTGTTTTAAATAACTTGTTTTGTTGGTTTTCGATTACCAATGAGAAAAACACACAATATTATTGTCCTACCTGGTTGCCTGGAAGAAATCGCTTTAAGTGATAAGGCCGCCCACTGTACTATATCTACTTGCTACATTTAAATTTATTATGTAATCCTTGTGTACAATGAAGTGTTTATCTATCTATCTATCTATCTATTGACACTAAATTGACAACAAAAAATCACTCTTATTGTACTCTTTGAAGGCAGACATAGCTAAAATTCAATAGATATAGAGAATTACTTTTTTTTTATACAACTGAAGTGGCAACCAAGCGTACGGCCCACAAGATGGTAAGCGGTTACCGCAGCCCATGGACGCTTGCAATACCAGAGGTAACACTCGCGGGTTGCCACTATGAGGCTAAGATCGAAAGCCTCATGTGCCAGAAATGAGAAATAGGCTGCAGTAACCGCTTACCATCTTGTGGGACGAATGTGCTCCAATCCAACTCTACTTGGCATCCATAACAATAGCAAGGGTCATGCCAAAAAAGCGATAGGAACCCAGCCGGTGTTGTTGCCAGTTCTTTTACGGCATGGGCGCGTTGGAACTGGTGTAAATTTTCCTAGCTTGTAAGACGTTTCAAAGTGATCCTTGTGATTCTACTGATATAAATAATTTTTTATTTTGATTTTGTTGACACTTCAGTTGTATAAAAATAAAATTAGTAGGTCGAATCCAACCTTTGCGCGGTTAAAATAGACAACCAAAATAAACAACTCTCGAGCGAACAAACGAAAAGCTCTCAAAAACTATTTCTATTAGCACAGAGCCCTCAGCTAAATTGACAATTAGCAGTCACTAAAGGCTTTTTAGAGAACCTTTCCCAACTCGTAACTAGCACAAAGCCCACCTCCACCAATTAAAAGTTATTAACCTGATATCTACTTGCTCTGCGTACTCTGCTAGTTCCTAAGCTGGTCTTAAACAAGGGTATAATCGATGGTTTTATAGAGAAGCGCTGTGTTTATAAAAGTTAGTCAGTATAAAGTTATGGTGGTAGGACTCTTCAGCAAAATTTCTGTGTTTCGATTGAAGGGGACTGTAACAAATGAAATTATTGCTTGACCATGTCTCGGAGTGAGCTCAGTGCAGTGCCACGCAGAACTTAAAAACTCAAATTTCTGGGTGACACTACTGTTACACTACTGTTACTACTACCTGTTATGATCAGGCGTGGCACTTACCATCATCAGGCGAACGACTTTATAAGTGCCATTTGCGGACAAAAAACAAAGTTAAGAGTCAGTTCAACTCTAGTGACGAAATAGTGTCTCGGGATAAGTCATTTGAGTACATTTATTGCAGGTATTAAATAATTTTTTTTGAAGCGCTTAAATTTTTCTAAAGTTTTATTTTAATCTCTCTAATCATCTCTATCTTTCACTGTATTCCACTGCGTTCAACTGAGGTCACCTTAAATAAGTGGTAAAGTGCCTTAAGTAATGTATTTGCGTAAGTATTTCTTACCAGTGAGTTAATCCGCACAAACACAATAACATCAATAAAATTAAACATCACACTTCCACAAAACTCAAGGTAGGTAATCCTTTTGTGGGACATTTAAATATTTATTTACATATTAAATACTAACAGTTACCTGCGACTTCGTTCGCAAAATATTCTATAACAAGTATTTCTTAAGACATCTTTCGGAAACCCAATAAAACATTTTGTATACAACTTTGTATTGCATTTGTATTGTATTTGTTGCCCGCAAGTTTGTTCGCCTGAAAATGTTGATGGGAACCGTAAGTAGGTACCTATATATTTTTCTGAAATATTGAGTAGCCTGCGTTATTTTCTATAATGTAATCTAAGACTATAATCTATCTCTGTGTCAAAGGAGTTTTTTCACGCAGTATGGAGCCTGGCCCTGGTCTTTTGTAGGGGCCTAGATAATTAGATAAACATTAAGGAAACCATTTATCACTGTTTATTTATTTTATTTTGGGTTCTTTCATAATCTAAAGTAGTTTATTTTTGTCAAGGAGTGCAACACAATGCAAAACAACATGGCGGGTATAACGAACAACTGGGTTATTACTTATTAGGTACTGTCAAAGTCAAAATGCGTCACGATCATTGGCTAATTAGATGTCATAACGGACCTCTAGTGTTCCGTTTTCCGTTTTAGGAAACTCAACACAGTAAACATTTTTCTTTTAGAACTTTGTTTGTCTACTTAAAAATAAAATTGTTTGTAACTGTTAGTCCTATATTTTTTCTAATTTTTTCTATGGTATTACAAAGACCTAAGCCATTATGAAATTTGTCCTTTCATCCAGATCGTTCATTCGTTCAGCTGTTATAGAGTTTGAGAAACAAACATTCGTCCAAACTTTCGCGTTATTAGTAAGATTATATAATGCACAAAACCTACAAATTATGATGACCTCCTGTCGCCTCAGGGCCTAAAGGTTTATTACAAAACCTGCCTGCAACTCCACCTGGTCCCCTTATTCATAAATAACTAGCTGGCGTTAAGCACTGTTCCGCAGTGTCTCCAGTAGTTCTCACAATTTCAACTCAGCGCTTATGGTGTTTCCGAGGGCACGTTAAACTATAGGTTCTAGTTATTAGGCCATGTCGGAGGTCTTCAGGCGACTTTTTCCTCATGGCCTAACTATTTCGCCTAACTGATTTGGCTACGAGGCCTAACATATCCTCATGGCCGAACTCGTGTTATAGCTTGGTCACTAGAGTTGGCCACCAACTCATACGAAGACTTGTATTTATATTCTATATATCTAGCAGTCACTCGCGATTGCGCTCGGCTCTGTCGTGGCACCAGAACAAAATTGGTCGTCATGGCGCCCATTGGGGGAGGCCTATGTCCATAAAGTAAAGTAAAGTCAGGAAATGGACATCTTTTTCACTTCAGTCTCTTCTATTAAGAAATTGCTTATTAGTTAGGTATAGGTAACAAAGTTGATGCAGTATTTATTAATTTATTTTTATTATATAAGTATCTAAGTAACTTTCAAATTTTGTAGAGTTAGTAACATTACTTTACGCATGCCGTGTTCTCTTCAAGAAGGCCGTAAACTTGTAATATTAACATTATGTCAAAAACCTTTAATGTAAGTTTATGGTGTAACGTCCAGTTTAGAGAACCATTAATAAAATTAATGTTTCCCGATACTTATAACCTGGGTGTCTTCAAGTCACGAGTGAATGGGTTTGCTCTTAGGCAAGCGTGCTCCACCGTAGACCACATCATCGCTTAACATCAGGCGAGATAGTGGTCAAGCGCAAGCCTATTGTGAATAAAAAAAAAAAAAAAAAGTAAATTAAAAAATCTCTTTATTCAATCATATCACAAGGATTTTGAAATGGCGCCCCTTATGGTTGGCAGATGAGGATGTTCACCGAGGCCGGATTATTCACGAGTAACTGATGAGTAACTGCTGAGTTACTCGTGATTAGCCCATTTTGTGATAAGACGAAGGGATGTAAGTTTTTTAAACAGTAAGGGATGCTTGAGAACTTTAGAAAAACACTTCGGTAACAAACGTAGCCGTTTCTCAACAGTGCCTCAACTTTGTTTACAAAATGTTCCTCGACTGAGCAAAATTTACTTTGTAATGAAACCAGAAAAAACATCAGTGGAATAAGGCGGCGAGCACACTGGATTTAGAAATCACACTTCTTACAATGTACCTAGTTACAATAATCACAATTTAGTATAAAAAAAAAAAAAATCCTCTGTATGTATGTATTTACGCTTAGATATTTTTGGCAACGGATTGAATGCGGTTTTCATCAATTGATAGAGTGATTCAAGAGTAAGGTTGACATGCAAAACCGTGGATTTCGCTGTAAATGCGAAAGGATTTGAATGACAGTATATTTGTTACTCAACACGTCAAAGGAAAACCGATGAACCTTAATACTGTTTTTGATATAGACATTATGACAGATTTTGACGATATAGTTTATCAAGAGTAGTAGAGTTCTTTGTGATAGAGCTCGTCCGGGGAAGGACTACCACCATACCTATTTCTGCCGCCAAGCAGTAATGCTCGCGTTGCTGTGTTCCGGTTCGAAGGGTATGGTTTCCGGTGAAATTACAGGCACATGAGACTTACCATCTAACGTCTCAGGGTGGTAACACGCAAGTGATATCTATGATGTTGCATGCGTACATAGGCTACGGTAACCGCTGACCATCAAGTGGGCCGTACGCTTGGTTACCACTTTAGTAGTATAAAAAATATATATATATATATATATATATATATATATATATAATATATCTCGCTCTGTGCATCGTTTCCTCAAAGCAGAGGGTCGCGACCTCTTTGCATGATCTTTTCTCTCGTGATGTTTCTCCATTCGGTACGGTCTTCTGCGACTCGAATTGCATTGTGTAATTGGGTATCAAGAGTAGTGCGGATTTGATCAGTCCAGCGAATAGGGCTGCGTCCTCTAGGTCTTCGTCCTTCAATTTTCCCCGTAACAGTAAGTTTTTCGATGTTGTCAGGGTTACGTCTGACTATATGTCCGAAGTATTCTAGAGTGCGACTAAGGCAGATGGTTGAAAGCCTTTTGGTGATGTTGAGTTCGCTTAGTTAATATATCACATGTGACCATTTATCTATGGCACGAGAATAATAATAAGTCGAGTGGGACCTTCGACATAATAATATCTACAGTGACTTTTTGATAATACCAAAATTAAAATTTATAGACATTTTGAGAGTTTTGACGATATAATATCACATTTTACCATTTATCAATGGCACGTGAATCGCCCTCCTGCCTATTGTAAAGTTACCAAAAATTACATGTTTCTAAGACTTATGGTCAATCGTCGATCAATTTTATATTCATTAATTAATAATTAACTTTTTTAGGATACTTTGTGATTTTAATATTGCATGCTATAAAGCTGATTATGGCTGAACTACTGATTGATACTGATGTGAGACCTATTCTATACCCATTATTGCAATAAATTATATCAGAATCTGAATCTGAATGGTTTAGAGGCTGTGCGTTGATCTGTCTATCACTAAGTCACGAAAGCCTTTTTTATATATTCTGCTATCTTGCATGTAGAGTTGGGAATCTGTACAGTTAGGACTATGTAGAGTTCTGTACAGTTAGGACTATGTAGAGTTAGGAATCTGTACAGTTAGGACTATGTAGAGTTGGGAATCTGTACAGTAAGGACTATGTAGAGTTGGGAATCTGTACAGTTAGGACTATGTAGAGTTGGAATTCTGTACAGTAAGGACTATGTAGAGTTAGGAATCTGTACAGTTAGGACTATGAAGAGTTGGGAATCTGTACAGTAAGGACTATGTAGAGTTGGGAATCTGTACAGTTAGGACTATGTAGAGTTGGAATTCTGTACAGTTAGGACTATGTAGAGTTGGGAATCTGTACAGTTAGGACTATGTAGAGTTGGGAATCTGTACAGTTATGACTATGTAGAGTTGGGAATCTGTACAGTAATAACTATGGGATGGGAATATATAAAACTGGAGAATCTGTAGAACTTAGAATTTGTTGAATTGGGAGTCTGTAATGGAAATCTGTATATTTGGTACCCTTGCGATAGACCAACACGGACTCTTCTTGTTGCTCTTCGCAGTTAGTGTAGTAATATTAACTGCTTGGCAACGTGTTCGCAAGTGTATACGCGCCCTAAACCGGCCCAATTGTCTGAAGTCATACAAGCACGGCAATAATGAGTGAAATGTAAGCATTCCCGACTCGCACCTTTGATGTTGAACGACCTTTCAGAACTTACAAACGAAATAGGTCGTTTTCGTACGAATAGCGTTGCTATGCGCTGTTTCCTTGTGCACACTGGTTATTTGTTTTATTATTTAACTAGTTGTATCCCGCGGTTTTTTAGTTTTTATGCTAGCCCACAGAACAGTTCTTCAAGAGTAGTAGAGTTATAGAAAATACCCAGAACACCCGGAACAAATATTTGTAGATCGTACAAACATTTGACCCTAGGCGGGAATCGAACCCGCAACCTCCGCGTCGCAGGCGGACCTGCGCCCGCTGCGCCACATCGGTCGTCGAATTTACATTGTTATAAACAATTTTGCTAGTATCGTTTTTAAAACTATCATGGTTGTTAACATAATTTTCACTAAAATCGGGATATTTACCATGAATTTTTAGTGAAAATTAATTTTGCTAGTGCCAAGTAATTGTCAATTGTAATGTCAATAATTGCAGTATCACTCAAAACTATTTTTTTTTAACTATTAGCTTGAAGTTTTGGGTGACACTGCTAAATTATTATGGTATGTAATGATGAGACGAACGATATAGCCTTCTTGTCACTTGCAAAATATGGATCTAGAAGTTAAAAGCAACGCCATTTTGTGCCCTTTTCTTAATTAAAATTGTAGATGATAAATAAGTTATCTGGCCCAAGGAACATAAAATATTTTATGACCAAAATTAAATGAGCCACGGGTCCCTATCATAAAACTGGAATTATTAGGAATATTCTAATAGTTAATACCCTTTTTGAACCGAGGGGGCACTTAGTTAATTTTAGAAACGGGTTTAATGGGGGTTACTTTAAAACATCTACCTACCTCTTTATCATTTCGTTTCGCAGTGCCACTTTTTTGCTCTACGTTGGGTTTATTGACCTCTGAGTAATTTCGACAAAAGACTAATCTTTGTTTCCATTCTTTTCAGATTCATTCACTCGAAAGAAAAGCATAAGCATAAATATTATTCTATTTTATTCTATTCATTTCAAGTGCACTGTATGCGGGAAAGAGTTTTTCCTGTCCGGAACTTTTAGTTCGCAACCCGGTTACGAAGTAAATACAGAAACACAAAAAAATCTTAGTTCGTAACCGGGTTACGAAGTAAGAAAAAAATCCTTCTACGTAGCTGGTTACAAAACTTGGTTACGTAGACGCACTTAAGGAACTTTTAACTCTTACGCGTTCACGACTATGATTTCATGTCGTTTACTTAGAACGATTCCAATTGTGAAAAAAATCCGCTTAACAAAAAGAGTTATATTACACTGAAAATGCCCAAACCATTAGAATAAGAATTAGAATTAGAATTTATTTATTTAATGTGACAGTTAACTTACAGTATATAAGGTCATTCATTATCAACCTGACAAACTTAAGGGGTAGGTTCCACACATTAAAAAAAAAATACTTGTACTTTATTTTTTTTCTAAACGTTTTTTTTTATAAAACAAAAACAAAAAAATTACGTAATTCTGCTTTATAATTAGTTATCCTTGTTAGAAATCGAAAAGGCAGCGCTCGGCACGTGTTAGTGACCCGCGCGTCAATGAACTGCGGGTCACTAACCCGCGCGTCCTTGACCTGCGCGTGTCCTTGACCCGCTACGGGGCGCGCACACTCGAATATTTCATTATTACATCGCTTAACTCGATTCCCAACAATGATAAATAATAATTGAGCGGAAAAACGTAATCTTTTTTTTTTGTTTACTTGTGATTTTTAAGACAAAACATACTTAAAAAAAATATATATATATAGGTACATATATTTTTTTTTAGGTGTGGAACCTATCCCTTAAGTTTGTCAGGTTGATAATGAATGAGCCTGTATAACCAAAACGCTTACTATCTTAACTTAATTAATCAAAAACTTAATCTAAAAACTTAAATATATTCTTAGCGACTTAAATACCACTTAAAGACTTAAAGACCATAAAATCATAAAATAAAAACAAAGAATATATTAATAAGTATCAGTGAATACAATTCATTGACGCATAGTCGTATAAATAACGCGAAGATTTCCTTGTCACCCAGTAATGTATAGCGAACAGGAGGGTTTTATTGCTTTGCGAGAGCATGAGTTATAGCTTGGAAGCATTTGCATTAATGAACCCGCAAAGGGATGAAGGGAAAACGGATCGAGAAAGGGAAAACAGGAAGTAAGAACGTAAACAATGATGCTCTAAATATAATTTAAATAAAAATATTAATTATATAGAAAGTAGTATATCACCATCATCATCATCATGGAGCGCTCGTGACGTAGATCATCATCCTGAGGTGACTTAAGTCATCATTAAAAATGATGACTTAAGTCAGATATTTTTCAACTTTTTTTATAATTTCGAGCTATACAATACACACAGCATCATCTAGCTCCAAGCTAAGCATATTAGCTTGTGTTATGGGTACTAGATGACTGACATACAATATAATACAATACAAATTTATATTTTGTAATAAACAGAAAATACTCAGAACACCCGGAACAAATATTTACAGATCATAGTCTTAGTCTTAGTCTTAGTCATAGTCATAGTCATAGTCATAGTCATAGTCATAGTCATAGTCATAGTCATAACATTTATTGACCATAGGAACACTAGGTACACTTGGTTTCGTTATAACAAAAATGATGTATACTTAGGTACTATAGATAAGAAATAATTAGGATCGTACAAACATTTAATTTTGTCCCAAGGCGGGAATCGAACCCGTAATCTCCTGCGTCGCCAAGCGGACCTTCACCCGCCGCACCACATCGTCATTTACATTTTGTAATCAGTTGTTATGGTTTTCAAAACAATTATAATAATAAATTGAGTAGGTACCTCACATCTCCACGTGTAGGTATGTAAATTAAAATTAAAACTAATGTAAAAATGGATTACATACGGCTTAATTAACCGTTCTGTTTGTTTGTCACAGGAAGCAGTAGGTAATTATAATCATAATTATTATGTTTTAGCACAAAGCATGTCGCAGGCAAAGTTGGATACAAAATAAATATGAGCGGACATTTTTAGCGCCATCTAGCTTCACCTAAGCATAGGCCTAATAGCTGAAGTAAGTGAGTAAGTTCTTATGAGTCAGTGGCCAACTTTGGTGACAGAGTTTCAAGGCTGCCCAAAGGCCTCTGTCATGGCCTTTTAAACTTAACTTAACTTTAAAAAAACTTGAAAAAAATACTTTAACAAACTGCTATTTAGGTCAAGGTGTAGTCATAACTATAGCTTCTAACCCGAAATTGTTTGTGACCTGATATTTTTAATTTTTTTAGATAGTACGGTGATGACCGAATTCAAAGTTCAACTGCAACAAAGTTGTATTATGGTATAATTAATTTATGTTTATTAGACGTTGACTTCCGGCGTCAAATGTGGGTCATACTCCTATTATAATTAATAATATTGTAATAATGTAAACAATGATATTACTATAGTAATGCCTATTTAAAATAACCTGTTATCGCAAAATACTTTGATGCTTTTCAAATTAAATTACCGATGTGGCGCAGCGGGCGCAGGTCCGCCTGCGACGCGGAGGTTGCGGGTTCGATTCCCGCCTCGGGTCAAATGTTTGTACGATCTACAAATATTTGTTCCGGGTGTTTTGGGTATTCTCTATATATAATAAAAAATATCTATCTATGTATTGTATTGTATTAAGTATATATCAGTCATCTAGTACCATAACACAGCTCTGTTTAACAGTAGCTTATCTTGGGGCTAGATGATGCTGTGTGGATTATCCAGCATAAAAAAAAAAAAAGAAAAAAAAATTACGCATTAACAATGACATTATAATGACAATACAATAAAATCCATCACAGAGTGGACGCCCCTAAATGGAAAACGACCTCGCGGCAGACCACGGCGAAGATGGAGGGACGAAATTGACTCTTGCCTGAAGGACTGGTCCACAGTAGCCCAAAACCGTGATGATTGGAGAGAAGGAAGGGAGGCCTATGCCCTGCAGTGGGACACTACAGGCTCATTTTTTTTTTTTTTTTTATACAACTGAAGTGGCAACCAAGCGTACGGCCCACAAGATGGTAAGCGGTTACCGCAGCCTATGGACGCTTGCAATACCAGAGGTATCACTCGCGGGTTGCCACCTTGAGGCTAAGATCGAAAGCCTCATGTGCCAGTAATTTCACCGGAAACCATACCCTTCACACCGGAACACAGCAATGCGAGCATTACTGCTTGGCGGCAGAAATAAGTATGTCATTATAATAATAATAATAATTACATAATGATTTATAGTAGATTTTTATATTATTTATACAAAACCTATAATTTTGACGATTTGTATTATTCCGGAGGCCAAGTTATGCAATCGGTCACGATTTTTTCAAAATGGTTATGCCATGAGGCCTTCGGGCGGCCTAAAAACTCTGTCAACTGAGTTGGCCATTGACTCAACATACGAACATACTTACTATTTGTATTGTTAATATGTTTGTTGAGTCACACAACAAACATAGTGTCACATGTGTCACATGTGTGACATGTGTGACACAATAATTAATTTCTGTTTTGTTCTGATCATAACAATATCTTTATTGTATAAAGGATTTATTAACAAAATAAAAATGTACATAATAACATAACATTACAATATATACAAAATACATATGAAACAGTTGAGCCATCTATCATTTAAGAGTAGTAGAGTTCTCTGTGATAGAACTCATCCGGGGAAGGACTACCACTATACCTATTTCTGCCGCCAAGCAGTAATGCTCGCATTGCTGTGTTCCGGTGTGAAGGGTATGGTTTCCGGTGAAATTACTGGCACATGAGGATTTCGATCTTAGCCTCAAGGTGGCAACCCGCAAGCGTCCATAGGCTGCGGTAACCGCTTACCATCTTGTGGGCCGTACGCTTGGTTGCCACTTAAGTTGAAAAAAAAATAATCTAAAGACCGTTACAAACGACCTATAGATAGCTCAATAGATTAAAATCACTACCAGACGGAAGCGTTCCCAAAATGCTGGCTGCATTGCCATGTTAAAAAAAATTCTTTATTGTAAAAACTTTTTTTTTTCTTATTTCCTTGATCTTTTCAACAAGCGGCATGCGGCTAACTTCAAGTAATCATAGAAAAAGCAAAATGGCTGCACTTAAACTCTTAATCATCTAAGTAGTTAGTCTGTCAACATCACAATACGTCCAGTGTGTTGACCTGCCGCAACATGCGCGTGCGCACGTTTGCATGCGATGTCTGTCATCGACGTGACTGAAGTGGTGAGAGCTGACGCTAAATGATGGCCCCAGTTTCTGTCACCGTTACGTGACCGTTATAGAGCGGTGGTTTACGTAAGGCAAGCTGTATTGTTGGCCTCTAGGCCGCTTAAGGCCTCTATTACGTTTTCAGGCGGTGTTTGAAGATACTTAAGGAACGCCCGCGACTTTGTTCGCGTGTTTTTAATTTTTTCATTCTATGAAAGATCATAATTTACCTGGTGGTAAGACTTTTCAGCAAGAGTCCGTCTTGTTGGGTACCACCGCAGTGTCAGATATTCTACCTCCAAGCAGTAGTGTGCAAGCTGCACTGTGTTTAGGTTTGAAGGGCACTGTAGCAAGTGAAATTACTGGGCGACATACACCTAACAATAACGACTCGGGATAATGAGCGCAGTGCAGTGCTACACTGAACTTAAAAACTTTAGCTTTGGGCGGCGGCACGGCATATTCTGTGGAGGCGTGGTGCTAACATCAGGCGGTCGACTTTTTTTTTTTTATACCACCAAAGTGGCAAACAAGCATACGGCCCACCTGATGTTAAGTAGTTACCGTAGCCTATGGACGCTTGCAATACTAGAGGTACCACTCGCTGCTTCCTCTAATACATGAATTTTAGGAATTTATTGTAATGTTACTCTGCACTCAAACTCACCCTAAAACAATCAAGTCTTTAGGACCCACCGCTGTTGCCGCTCTGTAGATTGTCAAACAGACAGTCAGTATCGTAATTGTTTTTTATTTTATACTAGGTGGATAGATTGTTATTCTCTTGTGAGGTGACTATTAGGTAATTATAGTTCACTGACACACCCAATTTGCAACTAAGGATGAGAAAAAATATTTTATTAGAATTATCGATAATTTGTTTTTGCTCGCGTTGAACAACGGAACTTTGAAATAAGTTTTTGTTTGTGAGACAACTTTATTGACAGAGTTTTTGCCACTCGAATACCTCAATCATGGCATACCTATATATATATATATATATATATATATATATAAGTAAAGTAAGTAAATTCGTATGAGTCAGTGGCCAACTCTGGTGACAGAGTTTCTAGGCCGCCCGAAGGCTTTTGTCATGGCCTAACAATTTTGAAAAAGCAGGGACCAACGGCTTAACGTGCCCTCCGAAGCCAAGCCTTAAATAATCTGGCAACAAACACACCTAGATTCCTAGATTTTTCGTTGATCCCATTTGATGAAATGAAGATCCCGAGTACATTTTACAGTATTTATTGAGAAGATTATTACAGCTTTATTTATCAAATCATTTTATGTAAAACCGCGTAGAGAGCAGCGCGGAGACAGTGACATACCAATATGCTGTCGGTATAGATAATCTTCGTCTATGACACAATAATAATAATAATAATAATGCTGGACAATCCACACAGCATCATCTAGCCCCAAGGTAACAATGAGGTGTTGCTTAACTTCTTTCAACACCATTTCATCATGAAGTTTCTATAAGATACCTATTAAACTAGGTAAGGCTCATGCTAACGCTGATAAAATTCGG
Organism: Colostygia pectinataria; assembly: GCA_951394395.1. Taxonomy (NCBI): domain Eukaryota; kingdom Metazoa; phylum Arthropoda; class Insecta; order Lepidoptera; family Geometridae; genus Colostygia; species Colostygia pectinataria. Next base: position 11,429,611 of record OX596363.1, read on the forward strand.
AGTCGGAAGAACTCACGTTAATTTTCCCTTTCTTCAAGAATCGAATCCGCAACTGCAACTGTCAAAAACCGCTGCATCAATCGGAGAGATGTCCGTCGCGTTGCCCGAGGTCGAATCATCGATAACATAACGACGCCGTCCCATCTCTAGAATTGAGGACGACATTATTATGCGTTTGGCCGATATCCAATTCGTACGAAGTTTCACAGTTTTATAGCAAGTAGGTAGCAGGTACATAAGTACTTTGGCTCGTTCGTACCTGGGGGCTTATTCGCTAAGACATAGAGATTCCTTACCAATAACGTGTAACTTAGTAACGTGTTCTATACGTGCCATGGTGTGAAATTGTAAAATTGTTATCCGTATCTGTGTTGTTTCAATAGCGATAGTTTCGCTATTGAAAGGTTGACTTTAAAAAACAGTCAGACGAGCCCTAAAACGTGGCTCGTCAACAACGATTCCACGCAGATATCGTAACCAGCCCGCGTTTGGTCATAGCGAATAAGACTTTGGCTTTCTAAATCTATCTATTACTAATTTATACTAATTATATAGAGGAAAGATTTGTATTTTTGTTTTTTTGAGCGCTGGAGCTCGACGGAGCAACACGTCTGCCGGAGAACAAGTCGGTGGTCCTGATGATGTCCCGTGGAGGGATAAAACACGTGTCGATATGTTTCTTTTCAGGTTAACTGTATTAACTGTGTGACCTTATTGGTTAAAAGGTTAAGCGGAGTAGTACTAGAGATTTTTCGTCTGTTTTTTTATCTTGTAATAGATTTCTTGATTGATTGTAACACCCAAAAATTCATTTATTAAAGATTACAAATTTAAAAAAAACGCACGTAAAATTTTACATAATTACATATTATATATTTTACACTTTGTAATGTTTATTGAATAGGGGTCAGACCCGGTACAAATATTCTCAAACCTTGCAAACAATTGTCTTGAAGCGTTAGTCGAACCTGCAACCTCTCGCTTCTCAACCGGACCCGACCATCGCACCACCGTCAGATGTAGATAAGTATCTATGTGGGATTCTCGAGTAAAACAATTTAATATTTTAATTTGTACTTTTATTTAATAACTTTTTTACACACCGTCCTACGTCTCCCACAACTAACCTCAGTCTGCCTTCTCCCTCTATACTGGCTTTCCTTTCGCTCTCACCTATAAAACGTTCCGGTTTACTCATACTTAAATAATACATCTATCGTACCTACTTCTAATCATAGCACATTAGTTATTATTTCATCTGTGACCTAGTTTAGATTGCTGCGCTATACTAACTGTTACATATTCTATGCCGGGTCAATACCCTTCCAAGGATACCTTGATTGCATCTAGCACTTTACAACCAACTCTATAAAGCAAATTCGAGCTATATTAATGTAAGGCTAGGGTTGACTTTAGCTTGTTATAGAGCTTGATTGGTTATAGCTATGGTAAGAAAAAATAAAATTAAACTATGGACTGTAAACTAGGCGTCAGTAATACATTAATATTCTCATTAACTCTTAGAAAAGTGTTTTTGAATTATGAGAACTTTAGTTATGGTGTGAAAATTTTCGCAAAATAGTATATTCACAGAATTGCATTTTAGAATTTAAAAGTTTATGTGCGCAATGCCAGTGCTCTCATACGGTGAAGGAAAACATCGTAAGGAAACCGGCATGTCCAAGAACTAAAAATTCGAAAAACATTGTGCCATCCACCAATCCGCATTGGGTCCGCGTAGAGGATTAAGGCCTACTCTCGCTTGAGAGTAGGCCAGTGTCCCAGCAGTGGGAACATTAGAAGGCTGACATGATGATGATGATTTTAGAATTTTTACACTTTTGACGCTTTCTGTATACTTAAAGATAATATAAGTGCCATCGATCATTCTACAGTATTTTTTTATACTACAAAGAATTGCCTTTCTGCATTATAATATTATCTTCTACAGAGACATTTATACTCTGAGAATTAGTAAAGTGCACCTGAGTTTAAAATAAAGTAATTCTAATTCAAACGTTATTTTTTGCTATAATATATAAATATTAGAATGAAATTTATTTGCTACAAATATGGTAGTCAAGGTTGTAGGAATCGAGACATTGTTATCACACATTTCACCGACTTATACGGCATGCAAATTTATACAACAAATATACAATATTAATGAATAATCAAATCTAAATGAAATGTCAAATCCTATAATAATTATTAATCATAAAATTTTTAAATTATTTGATCAACAAGATAATTAATCATGCAATCATCAATATATATTAAAACAAAGTCGTGCTAAGTAAGTAAGTTCGTATGAGTCAACGGCCAACTCTGGTGACAGAGTTTCTAGGCCACTCGAAGGCCTCAGTCGTGGCCTAACAACTTCAAAGTCTTGCTATCTATGTTTATCTCGAGAACGGCTGGACAGATTTTCATGATCTTTGATTTGCTGGATCTGTTGTTCTATCTCTGCTCCGAAGTGTTCTCTTAAGAAAAACTGTGCCTATTTATAACATAAAATTAAACCGTACAGAAAACTAATAAATTGCAAATGACACAAATGATTATTATCTGAATTTATGAACGATAAAAATATTTATATTTCTTAAACTGACATTGTAACTGCATTTCTAATATTATTATTTGACTACCGATGTGGCGCAGCGGGCGCAGGTCCGCCTGCGACGCAGAGGTTGCGGGTTCGATTCCCGCCTCGGAACAAATGTTTGTACGATCTACAAATATTTATTCCGGGTGTTCTGGGTATTTTCTATATATAATAAAAATATCTATCTATGTATTGTATTGTATTAAATATATATCAGTCATCTAGTACCCATAATACAGCTCTGTTTAACAGCAGCTTACTTTGGGGCTAGATGATGCTGTGTGGATTGTCCAGCATTATTTATTTATTTTATTTATTATTAAGTATTGTTAATTCATATTATTAATTATTGATTGTTTGTATTTTATAAAATTTCTATATTTTTTTTTGACATTGACAAATATTGCATGCCTCATAAGGTAAAATACATAAGTACACAATCTAAATAATTAACTTCTAAGTTCAACATGTATTTTTCAAGCAATAAAACGACTTTTAAGAGTAGTAGAGCTCTCTGTGATAGAGCTCGTCCGGGGAAGGACTACCACCATTCCTATTTCTGCCGCCAAGCAGTAATGCTCGCATTGCTGTGTTCCGGTGTGAAGGGTATGGTTTTCGGTGAAATTACTGGCACATGAGGCTTTCGATCTTAGCCTCAAGGTGGCAACCCGCAAGTGATACCTCTGGTATTGTAAGCGTCCATAGGCTGCGGTAACCGCTTACGATCTTGTGGGCCGTACGCTTGGTTGCCACTTCAGTTGTATAAAAAAAAAACTTTGACTTTGACTTTACACCAATTGTTAAGTAATATAAAATTTTATTGCAAAAAATCCAATTAAGTTAGAATATTTTATTTTGATTATAATCTTCAAAAATTGGTATCCCATTTCACAAATTTGTCTTGTCATGTCAGTTAAACAATTGATTGCTAAATCAGGCTATAACGTTATGCAAATATCTGGTGAAACAAACGCTTTGCCTACATTACCAATTTTAGCAAAGATAATTTTAAGACGTCGTAAAGTAAGACATAATAATAATAAAAATAATAATAAAGCCTTTTTATTTCCCATCACCTATGTTTTACAATTTGTCTTAATATTAAATGAAGTTTCACTTTTAATCTTGCAGTTTTCACTTTTTTTTTTTCTTTCTTTTTTTTTTTAAGTATAGGTTCATTATATTTCATTATGTGTTTCTTTCTATTCTTCTATGTCTTCAGATATGTTTTCTTTGTAAAGTAAGACATACCCTACTATTATGTAAGTTATGTGAGCGCTGGATTCGCTTTCATTCATACGAGTACCTAGTATATTGCTTACAGAGCTGTATTGTACGTATATGTATTGTCATTCGTGTATGCACAATGAATTCAGATCTAGAGCAAAATACTGTCTCTGGTGACAAGCGCTGTGCCAGACCTTAAAACTTCAAGATTCGGTTGTATTCAGTATTCAGTATCATTTATTGCATCATAATTATGAGGGTAATACATGTCACAGGTCTTATGTAATATTAAATAATATCAGAGCAGCCAACACATAGCTATTTTTTTTTTTTTATACCACCAAGGTGGCAAACAAGCATACGGCCCACCTGATGTTAAGTAGTTACCGTAGCCTATGGACGCTTGCAATACTTGCTATGTACCCAGTAAGGGTGTTGCACTATAAGATTGAGTAGGAGCGGACCAATTTTAGTATTAATGAATAGGTACCTAGTTTGTGATAATAATAAAATACTACTTACTTATTGTTACTACTTACTGCATCTGTTATAGGCAGGCGTTGCACTTAACAGCTTAACATCAGGCGAACGACTTGACCGTCATTTACAGACCTATTACGGAATACGGAAATACCTTCATTTTTTTTTCCGTAGTCTTTATTGTGTGTGGTTCAATAAATACTTATAATTTTATTTATTTTCTGAGACACCTCAAATGTATTTTAAAGCTTACACACTGGCGATTTGAAAATAAAGCCAGCATTACAAAGACAAAGCGTTTTTACACTATCCGGCGCGACAACCGTGTGTTATCCACGACACACGACACGACAAGGTGGAAAGCAAAACATATGAAAAGTATGTATTTTATACTATCCGGCACGACAGCCGTATGTCGTAGACGACACTTCCTAGCTAGCTTCAGTGTCCTAGCTAGCTGAGATGTGCGAGGATGTGTGGCGAGAGATGTGTTTGTTAGGAACCAAAAGAATCACTTCATTTACCTAGCTTCAATCAGCTTTAATAAAGTGCGCTACTTGCCAAAAAACTCAAATCCTCGCGGGCAGCGTCTTCTCCGTTCGTTAAAAGTTCGTGTAACGCTGTCACGGACCGTCAGACGGTCTAACAGTACATTAAAAAAAAATAGTTGACGGCAGACGATAGCGTGTCGTGTAAAACCGCTCTCATTGTACAGTGGAATACCAGCCGGTAATATGTAAATATCGTCGTCCTCGTAAGCGGAGTGTCGTGGAACTCGTGGACGGCAGACGATATCGTGTCGTGTAAATTCGCTCTCAAGGTACAGTGGTAACAGCCGGTAATAGGTAAATATCGTCGTCTGGGCGACTCGTCGACCCCGAACTGGGTGAGGGCCGCTGATAAACACTCGCTTCATACAGCTACCATACAATCTACTTTGTATGTGTTTACCTACGTGGATAAGCGTACACTCACAGAACTATATTTAAGTAGAATGAAAGAGTTCGTCGTTTTGTATAGAAACCGAGCGTGTAACATTTTGCGTATTTGTGTTATACACGCAAATGTATTTTAGTGATGGGAAACATAGGCCGCGCGAAAATGAATGATTTAAAAGCATCGATAAGCACACACTGGCACACCACCACACCGCCCCCGGTTGGGAGCGGACCGAGTTTCGCCGCGAGGAAAGAGGTTACTCAGCCCTCACTTACCCCGTATTTTCGGCCATTTTACTTAAATATAATTATGTGCATATACTCATGTCACTGTTTACAACAAATAATTTGTTAGTGTTGATTATACAAGTAGTTCCAAAATATGTTATTTTAACCCATGAAACGACCAATTTCAGGAAAAAAAATTAAAAACAGATTTTTAGGATACGGCTGTTTCCCACGGCAACATCCCGTTTTGCAGGCACAGTTTTTGCAGGATCCCGTTTAGTACCTAGTACGTACTAAGTATACGTGTTTTAATACTAGCATCGCGTTTACTGGATTAAAAGTAAAAGGTAAAAATAAACTGTTGGATTACCTAACTAAATAAAATGAAATAAAATAAATTGTAATTTATTAGGAATTCATAATGTAGTATTTCTGTTACAGATTTCATTTTTTTTTGCACTATGTGTGTTTATGTAGCACAAAAAAATATGCCTACCTATGTCTTCGCAAATATTTAGGCCGCGGGAATCGAACTCGCTTCTCAGATAGATACCGTCCATAGCGCCACAAAAGACGTCAACAATAAAATGTACACATTATAATCTGTTTATAATCGTAAAGAGCGTAATATATATTAAGTGGGCGGTTATTGACGTACTAACTGGAATAAAATACTCATAAATACATAATAATCTGCTGTTTTATTGCTATTAACTGCAGTTAATCATGTCAAATTATATTATTTATCATTTAGGTACGTATCCCTATTAAGAAATCATTAAGTTAGGTCGACTTCGGTGCGGTGTGGCTTGTGGCTTTTGGCATGTGGCTTGTGGCTTGTGGCTTGTGGCTTGTGGCTTGTGGCTAGTGGCTTGTGGCTTGTGGCTTGTGGCTATCGATAACTGCAAACCGCATGGGTTTCAAAGCTGGCTATGATGGAGGCCTTCAACAGAGTTGGCCACAGACTCAAACAAACTCTCTTTTGTATGCAGTCGGGTCTACGACCTGCCCTAAGATATCGCGCGCATGCGCGTCAGATAGTGCACTGATTTATGCTGCGCCTGCGTCGATTTGATACACCTAGTCCGAGAGCTGACTAAATATCACTTTACTTATTCAATGGTAACTTTGAATCACTAAAGGTAATAACAGGCTGTTATGACAATATAAACTAATAACCCCTTATTCATAAAGAGCTGCCTGAATTTTTGGCCAATCTCGAAACTGTAATGCTGTCAGTAATGCAGTAAAACTGACAAATAAATTAAATTAGAAAACCATAAAACGCAAATAATTTATTTCGTTTCATAGTCTCAACTATACAAAGAGCTAAGTATATAAAAAAACTACTTGTTTTACTACGTCAGTATGAATGACATTTAAGCACATAGATAATTTAGTATGCACTTAATGTTTATGTAGTTTTTATTGTGGCGCAAAATAAACGAATTATGTTTATTCTTTTTTATAATGGCGTGGATTTTGAACAACCATCTCTTGCTCTAATATCTACAATAAAGCAGTTACAATACCAGAGCTACACTACAACAGATAAGTCTGTACTTGTTTATTTTGGGTTCATTGTTAATTTATGTGCATTGCTTATACATTACCCACTACATGTTTACAGGGTGCGTTGATAAACTCAAGTTAGTTCAATCATAAACGTTTAAATAAATAAATAATGCTGGGAATTCATTTATTCATACTCATATAAGTTTTATAGAGACTTGACAGTCTCTAGTTCTCTACTTGTCTCTACATTTGCTAAATTAAAAAAAAAACAACTTGTATAATAAAATAGAATCAGACAGCCTCCATTCAATGTTATTCAAAGCAATCAATAGACAACATGGCACTTGGCAATGACGGAACGCTGCATGGGCAGAATAATAAACATATGCGTTTGCCACAATCAGCCAGAGGAAACACTCGATAATGCAAGTAGTAATATTACAATATTACTTAGTATTACTCTGGTTGCTTAGTGATAGTGATCATGAGGTCGCGGGTTCGAAACCGGCCGTGCACCAAGTAATTGACGACCTCTGTCACAGGATATTAGTACTGCGTACAGAATGGTCACTCCCAACTTCCCACCGGTTATACTTACCTCACCCCGATCGCGAGTTTGCCGGAAACTTTCGCCGGCTTTGAAGCTATGTGCTATCTTTTGTCTAGGTCCAAGCGCGCTAGAGAGCGAGAGCTCTTGCTATAATTGGGTGGAGCCAATAGGACTCCGGGGACCGGTGGTCTAGTGGTAGTGACCCCGCCTTCCGATCCTAAGGTCGTGGGTTCAAACCCGGTCGTGCGTGCACCAATGGATTTTTCTGTTCGAAAAATTTATGTGCGCAATGCCAGTGCTCTCATACGGTGAAGGAAAACATCGTGAGGAAACCGGCATGTCCAAGAACTAAAAATTCGAAAGACATGTGCCATCCACCAATCTGCAATGGGTCCGCGTGGTGGATTAAGACCCAATCACTCTCGCCTGAGGGTAGGCCAGTGTCCCAGCAGTGGGAACATTAGAAGGCTGTCATGATGATGATGAATTGCACTCACACATACTACGGCACCGTTTACGTAGACAAACCATGCGTGTGGTGATTGCGACGTTTGCTTTATACATTTTATTAAGTGTCCGGGGTGTGCCCCGGTGGCGTGGTGGGCGAGTGGGCGGTTGAGACACGAAAACCCAGTCTGTTCCCCGCTTGCCCCCTTTTTAAAGTTAAGGTCAAAGTTTATTTATTTCGTTGCTTCAAACATGAGGTGGAACAATGAATGCAAACTTAATAATACTTAGATTATAAATACAAAAGCAGTATAGTTCGCACAGCGGATCTAGGCTTCCGTGAAGTTAGCTGTTTGTGATGCGCAAAGACAATTTAGTTTGAAAAAGCTCCATTGCGCATCGAAACGGCTAATTTCACTACGGCCGAGATCCGTTGTGAGACCTATACATACTTATGTAACAAAACAGTGTACAAAATAAACATAACAAAGATACCTACCTACAAATTTGCAAGTGCGCTAACACCCACCCTTTTTTTTTTTTCGGCATGAAAAAGAAAGAAAAGTCTTCCGGCGGCCTAGAAACTCTGTCACCAGAATTGGCTACTGACTGATATGAACTTACTTACTTATTTCATTCACATCGAGTAACATACACATTCTTTTTGAAAACAATTTTGAACACGAGGCCACCTGACCTCGTCTCCAACTGAACAAATCGTATTAGGTAATATTTAGTTGTTTTCCGATATCCTTGAAGGTTGTTTATATTAGCACTAGCTACAGCCTGTGGCTTCGGACAGTCCAGAGGGTGTATCTACCACGTATACCTATAGAACTATTTAAATTAACTTCAATTATTTATCTACTGCTAAAGAATAGTTTCATAAGTATACCTACTATAGTAGATACCTAGTAATCCTTAACATAAGCCTAGATCTGCTGTTCTCGCGGAGTGGGGCCTGGTGACCTGTATTTTTTTGCTCTGAGGGTCTAATCTTGCGCATAAAAATTGCGCTTTGGTGACAGTTTCCGTGGTTCAGATTATGTTCGTGAATGCTCTGAACTGAGTTGTTACCGACATAAGTTGCCTTATGATATTGGGCACGATTACCGTTTGTTCCTTTCAAGATAGACTCCTAGCTTCTTTTGATGTAAGTAGGTACAGTAATTTTTTAATATCATGTATCAGTTTTAAAACTTTAAATAATGCTTCAAACTCCAGAGTAGTAGAGTTCTCTGCGATAGAGCTCGTCCGGGGAAGGACTACCACCATACCTATTTCTGCCGCCAAGCAGTAATGCTCGCATTGCTGTGTTCCGGTGCGAAGGGTATGGTTTACGGTGAAATTACTGGCACATGAGGCTTTCGATCTTAGCCTCAAGGTGGCAACAGCGAGTGATACCTCTGGTATTGCAAGCGTCCATAGGCTGCGGTAACCGCTTACCATCTTGTGGGCCGTACGCTTGGTTGCCACTTCAGTTGTATACAAAAAAAAGAAAAAAAAGTTATTCCAAATAAAACCTCCACTTCTAGAACTATTGACTTACGTGTTGAAATTGCCACTGGCGGTCACCCATCCAAATAGCGATTACGCGGAATCGTTGAACTTAACCAGCTACATTACAAGCGCTTCATTTCCTTCGGTGAGTCAGTGGACACAGCTTTACAAATAATAATTATAATTATTATAATACCTACTTACTGTAAAAATGGAAATGTTATTGTACAGCTACTTTTGTTCAGGTTTTCAGTCATTGTTGTGGTGTTGTTGAACTTAAATTTATTTCTGGATGAACATCATCACAAATAAAACTGTCGTGAATTATATTATTTATTTTAAAAACGTGTGTTTTATGTACTGGTGTATTACTGAAGAGGCACCGACACTGTAAGTAAAGTGCATAACGCGACGCGGAAGAGGAAGGGCGCCGTGTCACTACACCCTGATGAAGACTCTTAAAATTGAGTCGAAACAATATCGGACATATAATATACCGGTAAATGAAAACACCGGTTTTTAAAATGAATATAATTATCGCTTTTTTTCATCAGATATTGTGTGAATCAAATAATTAAACTAAACTACAGTTGTTCGAAGTGGTACATTGGGCGGCCTTATCGCTAAGAGCGATCTCTTTCAAGCAGCCTTTGGACTGGAGTTAAAAGCAGAGGTATATTAGGTGTAACATGAAGAAAAACTTGAGTTCTGTTTAGAACATAGGTAAGTTACATCATTAGGACGCCTACTGCTGGAACTCAGGCCTGCTCTTGAGACCAATCCCAGTTGTGGGAATACTCTCATTCAAGAGAGAGAGATTAGGTCATTGTCAACGGACCTAATGTGGTTTGGTGGATGGCACATGTCTTTGATTCCTCGACATGCCGGTTTTCAAACAATTTCTTCACCGTTTGAGAGCATTGGCACGTATAAATGTTTCAAATGGAAAACCAATTGGTTTTGAATCCACGACCTTAGTATCGGAAGGCAGGGTCACCACCACTAGACCAGCAGTGCTTTTTAAACAATAATATAATCAACCAGTTTCCACGTGATAATTTTAAAGATCCGTATTTATTAGGGTTTCGTACTTCAACAGGGAAAACGGAGTAAGGTTAGAATATTTGAATGTACACCAATTAGCCACCAATCCGCATTCATCCACCAATCCGCATTGGGTCCCCGTGGTGGATTAAAATTAAAACCCAATCACTCTCGCTTGAGAGTAGGCCAGAGTCCCAGTAGTGAACATTTGAAACATTAGAAGGCTGACATGACACCAATTAAAAAGGTTACGATAATGTAAAAAATAAGCATAAAACTGTATGCAATGTATTTCTAATATTTGTATAACTCCAGTATCTTGTCGACACTGAAATTATTAATGCTGGAAGTGTATGACACAAAAAATAAAAATGTCTAAAAATAAATATTTTTTGCACGCTTAAAAAAATTTGATGGTGATTAGAGTGCTTACCCGTTTAACCCTCCATTTTTCTATTCAATATTATTTTTACCCGTTCTACTTAAAATATCTCCGTTCTACCCATTCATAAAAGTCACATTTTTTTTTTTTTTGCAAAATGTCAACTAACTCGAAAAATTTTCTATCAACTTCGAAATAATTTATTAATAGGTGGATTAATAGGTTTTTGCTCAAAAAATATAATGTACAGCTGAGTTTTGTTTTCTACAGTACGGAACTCTCAGGGTGAAGTCCTCGCTCGCACCTGTCCGTTATTTCCACCTTCAAAGTTGATAATTGGTTCACCGCATCTACCAACGTTTTTAGAATTACAATGATTTAGCTTCGTCTTATCTTAATTGTTGATCTGCGACCTTGCGCCGTTTTCGGTGGTTTTTTAATTCGACATTGTATTAAATCATTTGTGAAGATAGAGCTGATTTGATTATTTGATGCGACTTTTTGTCGTATTTTGGTGAGTCGTTAGTCAATTAACACCATAAATCTTGTCCCAACTGGTGTGAATCGTAGGCTAGGCATGCATTTTAACACTATTTCGCCTGATGTTACGCGATAATCAGGTAAAGAGCACTGGTGGTCTAGTGGTAGTGAGTTCAAAATGATCCTTGTGATTTTATTGAAATAAATCATTTTTGACTTTGACTTTTACCCCGCGTTCCGATCCTAAGGTCGTGGGTTCGAATCCGGTTGTGCACCAATGGATTTTTCTATTCGAAAAATGTATGTGCGCAATTCCAGTGCTCTCATACGGTGAAGGAAAACCGGCATGTCCAAGAACTAAAAATCAAGAATCGATAACATTTGCTTTGATTTGATTTTAATAAATAAAAATTTCATAATCACTTCAGCCTATTAAAGACGTCCAGTAGTGAGCCTAGATATAAGCATTTGTGATTACAAAAATACATAGTTATAGTGAGTTGTTAAAATTTAGAAAATGACAAAAATCTATGAAAAGTCGCGTGTCTAAATCGCGTCAGACGAAATATTTAAATTTTATATTCTAACCATAGACTGAAATGCATAGACAGATAGTTCCCTGAGTAAATATCCATGTGAGCGTAAGCAGCATGTACACGGTCACTCACATGCACACAAATGCTCTCATAATGTATATTTTCCTTAAAAAGTAGAGCTGCAAATAATGCTGCTGTTTGCACTAAAACACGACCTTGGCCTGACGGTGGCCGGCGAGTCTAAGTCAAAATCAAAAGAGTACAATACAATCACAAGGATCACTCTGAAACGTCGAGTCAAAGACAAAAACATAATAAAATCACAAGGATCACTTAAGGACGTCTTACAAGCTTACAATGAAAGAAGCGTCGAAACGCTGAGTCGGTTTCGACTCCTCTAAAATGGTTACACACACGAGTAACGGGTCTACGCGTCTATCTATGGTTCTAACTATAACAGTGACTTTAGGTAAATATGTATAATAACGAACGCACGTATTATTCTACACAATTATTCTACACAATTAGAAGTACTTTGTACAATGAAATAAACGAAGCTTACAAATTTTGGATTGCTATTTTTATCGCTGAGAATAATCTCTGAATAGACGCGTGTTAGAAACTAGTGGGACGCTCACGACTTTGCCTGCAAACTCTTATATAAAAAATAAACAACAAATGTTTAAAATAAATTTAAAATAACATATCTATCTATTTTTTTCATGTCAGCAAGTGACAAGACAATCAATGCGCCCGCCTGATGTTAAGCATCACGCCTGACTGTTACAGGTGCAGTGCCACCCAAAGCTTAGAGATTTTTAGTGTTTGCGTGGCACAGCACTGCGCTTATCACCCCGAAACATTGTTGTTAAGGCTCTTTTGTACAGTAATTTCACTTGCTACAGTGCCCTTCAAACTTAGGTTTACTAAACACAGTGCAGGATGCACACTACTGCTTGGAGGTAAAATATTTGACACTGCGGTGGTACCCACCAGGTGGTCTTATATCTTATTAATAATAATAATAAATAATGCTGGACGATCCACACAGCATCATCTAGCCCCAAGGTAAGCTGCTGTTAAACAGAGCTGTATTATGGGTACTAGATGACTGATATATATTTAATAGAATACAATACATAGATAGATATTTTTTTATTATATATAGAAAATACCCAGAACACCCGGAACAAATATTTTTAGATTGTACAAACATTTGTTCCAAGGCGGGAATCGAACCCGCAACCTCTGCGTCGCAGGCGGACCTGCGCCCGCTGAGCCACATCGGTAGTCGTAATACACCAAAATGATGTCGATTTTGTTGTTATTGTTGCCGTCCTTTTCTAATGAATTAAATACAAAGGACATAATTTTAGTTAGCTAAGATTAGAAAATGCTACAACAAAATTGACACCATTCTAAACTGCATAAAAGGCCCGTATCCCAAAAAATTAACAGGACAAGTGATCACGAATTTCCACTTGCATTTAGATGGGTGACCGCCAGTGGCAATTTCATCTGAGCGCTCCCGTGCGTCGGAGGGCACGTTAAGCAGTCGGTCCCGGCTTTTTCAAAGTTGTTAGGCCATGACAGAGGCCTTTGGGCGGCCTAGGAACTCTGTCACCAGAGTTGGCCACTGACTCATACGAACGAACAAACAACTTGCTAAATAAATACACGTTTATGTATAGTAGAGTTCTTAGTGATAGAGCTCGTCTGGGGACACCATACCTATTTCTGCCGCCAAGCAGTAATGCGCGCATTGCTGTGTTCCGGTTCGAAGGGTATGAGTTCCGGTGAGATTACAGACACATGAGACTTTCGATCTACGTATCCGGAATGATGTTTTCGATAAAATATCGTCAATATTTCTAAAATTTACCATTTCAACTGTGCGTCGCTTGTCAGTCAGTCAGACAGTAAAGCGAATATTTTATATATAGATACTTAATGCAAATTGGTGCGTAGGTAGTCCCTTCATAACGTATTCATTTGCCATTGAAATATAATGGTCCATATTCACCTTCGTAGTATTGAATGTGAAGATAATTTTGTTTACTCGAATATACTTAGACGGGAATATTCAAGGTTTAGTCTTTAGTCATTAGTAACTTTCTTAATTTTTCTTATAACGGCCCACTTGATGGTAAGCGGTCACCGTAACCTATGTACGCTTGCGACATCAGAGATATCACTTACGTTTGGCCACCCTGAGACGTAGATCGACTGTCTTTTTGTGCCTGTAATTTTACCTTAAAAAAAAAAACAATTTACCTTTAAACTGCAATGGGGCCCACACATAGATAAATTGTCGAAGAGACTTAGTTCTGCAGCATACGCAGTCAAAAAGATCCGTCATTTCACCGACGTCGATACAGCCAGACTAGTTTATTTCAGCTACTTTCACAGCATTATGTCTTACGGTATTTTGTTGTGGGGGAGTGCTGCAGATATTTACACCATATTCGTGTTGCAGAAGAGGGCTGTTCGCGCAATTTATAACATGGGTCCCAGAGAATCACTTAGAGATAAGTTCAAAGAAATTAATATTATGACAGTGCCCTGTCAATATATTTATGAAAATCTTATGTATGTTCGCAAAAATATTAATCTGTTTAAAAAAAATTGTGATAATCATAATGTTAATACTAGAAATAAAAATAAACTCGCTGTTCCCATAGTTAGGCTCACTAAGATCAGTAAATCTTTTAAAGGGCAATGTGTACGCTTCTTTAACAAAGTCCCAAGCGACATACAAAATTTATCAATTGTCAAATTTAAAAACTTAATTAAACAAAATCTGTCTCAAAAAGCTTACTATAAAACAACCGATTACCTAGATGATAAAAAAGCTTGAGACGAATGTGCTCCAACTCTACTTGGAATCCATAACAATAGCAAGGGTCATGCCAAAAAAGCGATAGGAACCCAGCCGGTGTTGTTGCCAGTTCTTTTACGGCATGGGCGCGTTGGAACTGGTGTAAATTTTCCTAGCTTGTAAGACGTTTCAAAGTGATCCTTGTGATTCTACTGAATAAATAATTTTTGATTTTGATTTTGATTTTTGACCGGAAACCATACTCTTCGAGCCGGAACACAGCAATTTAGTATATGTACTGCCGAAGCAAAGTACGAGCATTACTGCTTGGCGGCAGAAATAGGTATAGTGGTAGTCCTTCCCCGGTAGGGGTTCAATCACAAAAAACTCTACTACTCATAGAATTTTAATCTGAGAACGAAACTCAAACAATACTCAGCTTCATGACAGCCTTCTTATGTTCCCACTGCGGGGACACTGGCCTACTCTCAAGCGAGAGTGATCAGTTTAATCCATCCACCGCTGACCCAATGCGGATCGGTGGAGCACGTCTTTTGAAGCACTGACATTGCGCACATACATTTTTCGAATAGAAAAATCTATTGCTATGCCAGAGTCTTTGCTAAATTTAATCTAGATCAGTTCAGCCGTTCTGGTGTGAGTAACAAACATATCCAATCTTTTGCATTTATAAATATTAAGAAGGTAATGTAGCAAATTCAAAATCTGAGGTCATTACAAGATTCTGCGTTGCTATACCACAGTTAACCAGTAGTTAGTAGAGAGACAATTGGAATCTATTTCTCATACATAATCAGCTTGACCCATATTCTGTATCTCGGCGTGTATTACGTATCGTCATGGCAACTGTATGCCAATGGTTGGCAAGCGTGTCTCCTGCTATCAAACTGATCTGAAGTTTGACATTGACAGATCATTATAAAAGTTGTTGAGTCAATATCCTACATAGGCTATTGACTCACCGTTAACTCTGGTGACTAAGTTTTTAGGCCCCCCGAAGGCCTCTGTCATAGCCTAACCACTTTGAAAAAGCCGGGACCGACTGCTTAACGTGCCATCCGAAGCACGGTCAAATATTAGGCGTGTCGGATCGTTATATAAAAAGTAATATAAAGTAAGTTAGAATGAGTCAGTAGAAATTATTTTTCGCAAGCTTCACATATATTTATACCTATCTTAGAAGAATGTATACTAGATTTTTTTTGTTATGTTGTGGTAATAACCAGTTTTGTGAACCTATTAATAAATAAAAAAAATAAAAAAAATAAAGACGGATTCTTGCTGCGAACGGTCCTAGTACCACAAAAACTCAAAAAAAATTGGGAACTTGACATTATAGTTCACTGGCAAAGTTGACTTTGTGACCCAATGTTGGGCGAACTGTCACCCTTCAAAAAAAACAATATTTTCGTTTACTGTATAATTTTATGGAAAAAATATTTTTAGTTTATAATGCCATTCAAAAATAGTATTACTTACCATCTAGTTAAGAGACAACTCTAAATAACTAAGTTACTTGTAAACAAAAATAAATTATGCAATAATACTATTGTCATATGCCTGAAGTAGGTAGGTAGGTAATGTACTCGTAGGTACACCTCACAAGTACCTACGCTTAGTCATTGTACTAGATAATGCTTATAATTATTTTCTAAAGTTACCTTTTTGTAAACTAGTCTTTATATATATATATATATATATATATATATAGGTACACACCCATTATTTACCTTACACTCAGTTTTGTTGATACTTAAATTGCCTATCTATTTATACTTACAATAATTAAATAAATAAATAATGCTGGACAATCCACACAGCATCATCTAGCCCCAAGGTAAGCTGCTGTTAAACAGAGCTGTATTATGGGTACTAGATGACTGATATATATTTATTACAATACAATACATAGATAGATATTTTTTTATATATAGAAAACACCCAGAACACCCTACCTAATAATTGCCTACCTAACCTTACTTGTATCATCTGTAGGAGAGAGTGCTGAGAACCGGGATACAGACAAGTCCGTTTCTTAGCGCACCATTATTAAAAGCATAGCTAATGATTACTTACCTACTTACTTAAATATAAAATATATAAAAATGAATTGCTGTGCGTTAGTCTCGCTAAAACTCGAGAACAGCTGGACCGATTTCAGGGAAGGTTTAAACGGTGAGAAAATATAGACAGTGTAAAAAAAAAATTACGTTAGTGAAACCGCTAAAAAGCGTCTCAGGGTGGTAACACGCAAGTGATATCTATGATGTTGCATGCGTACATAGGCTACGGTAACCGCTGACCATCAAGTGGGCCGTACGCTTGGTTGCCACTTTAGTAGTATATAAAAAAAAAAAAAACCGCGTCGAGTCTATTAGTATCTTATATTAAAAAGTGTTACGATACGACTGATTGTTTGACTAAAAGCCAACGAACGTTGCAAGTGTGTCATCATGACAGCCATCTAATGTTCCCACTGTTGGGACACTGGGCTACTACGGAGAGTGATTGGGTTTTAATCCACCACGCGGACCCAATGCGGATTGGTGGATAAGTGTGTATATGCTACGAATAATTATTTCAT
This sequence comes from Colostygia pectinataria, assembly GCA_951394395.1. NCBI lineage: Eukaryota > Metazoa > Arthropoda > Insecta > Lepidoptera > Geometridae > Colostygia > Colostygia pectinataria. The sequence goes on from OX596363.1 coordinate 11,446,966, forward strand.
GTGTTTAGGTGTGTTAAAGTTTGAAGGGCACTCTGTTTGGAACAAACCAAACCTACAGAAATGTAATCGTGGTAGTGTGAGCGCACATTAATAATTTTAAGTTAAATACTTGCAACATTTTATAAGTTTTTTTTTTTTTTTTTTTTATACAACTGAAGTGGCAACCAAGCGTACGGCCCACAAGATGGTAAGCGGTTACCGCAGCCTATGGACGCTTGCAATACCAGAGGTATCACTCGCGGGTTGCCACCTTGAGGCTAAGATCGAAAGCCTCATGTGCCAGTAATTTCACCAAATTAAGCAAATTATTGTGTTATGGCAATAATTTTGCCCTTCCTGTTAAGAATTTTGATTCAAGCGGTGTGACCTGTGACTCTAAATTCAATAAAAACCTAAAGTAATCATTTCAAGCGCATTTTATTTTGTACACACTCTACTAATTCAGTGGGTAAATGAAATTATTGAGCGAAAGATACCTAATAACTAATCTTAGACGAATCTTTAAGCAAAGATAAATAATACTTATTGTGATGTTCATTAAAAATTCTTACGTTTTTTCTTTCAAACTACGATTCAAAGCGCCGTCGTCGTGGTTATAAAAATTTATAAAGCCATGCATGTGTGACATGCAATGTGACAACTTTTGGTCAGGCGTGGCGTTTAACATCAGGCAAACGACTTGACATAAAATTCATCGAGCATTGCGTAGCAACGTTAGGCGGTGCGCCCATCTCAGTAACAATATGTGACGTAATGTGACTTCACAACCCACAAAGGAATATCTATCAACTGCAATTTAATAGCAGTTTTGTTTTCATTCATCAAGAGAGCTTTTAGAGTGACTATACTTATTATTATAATATGAGTAAGTAAGTTCGTATGAGTCAGTGGTCAAGTAGATATTCGATATAATGAAAATATAGCTAATGGCTTTCGATTTAAAGTAGAGATTCCTTTGTCGGTTCTCGAGTCACGTTACTAAATGTTACTTAAATAGGTGCACCGCCTTAGAAGCGGAATCGCGGAACAATGTAACTAAACCTTTATTTGACTTTGACTCTAAGGTTAAAGTAAATAATGGATGCCAATAAAAGGCTATTTACTAGAGCTCTACACCTTAGTCTCTTGTTTCTAAAAACCAGTGACCGTTACAATGATGACGGTAACTAACCTAGGTAGTAACCTAGGTACCAACTTTTTTTTATTTACCTTATATATTATTTATTTATTTATTATTTATTTGATTATCTCTTACTAAAGGCATTTTAACACGATTAACTTCTACTTATTTTAGTAGTTGACTGTACCTGTATGTTCTAGTGACACACAAGTTGCGCATCACATAACGTGTAAGTTAGTTTTTAAATAATAATATCTGTTATTAATAATAATAATAATAAAGCATTTATTCAGAACAATTACAGTGAGCAAGTTACAAAGTAAAAAACGATGAGACTGCAAAAAGTAGTAGAACTGTGTAGCAGCCTCAATAAAAAAGTAAGCATTATTTTTAAAAGCATCGTCACCGCTTTACGGTCGTTTTATAACGATCGCGTTAGTACTTTACCGATTGTTCTGAAATTTTGAATTTAGATGGCTCAAGTCCTGGAATATCACATAGGGTTTTTATCCCGGAAATAAATACTGTTACTGTGGGATAGCATAAAAACTGTGAAAAAAAGAAAAAAAGAAGAAAGCAAATTTATTCATCAACAAAAACAGGCACTAGTAGGCATGATTAAGATAAGAAGAGTAGTAGGGTTCTTGTGATAGAGCTCGTCCGGGGAAGGACTACCACCATACCTATTTCTGCCGCCAAGCAGTAATGCTCGCATTGCTGTGTTCCGGTTCAAAGGGTATGGTTTCCGGTGAAATTACAGGCACATGAGACTTTCCATCTTACGTCTCAGGGTGGTAACACGCAAGTGATATCTATGATGTTGCATGCGTACATAGGCTACGGTAACCGCTGACCATCAAGTGGGCCGTACGCTTGGTTGCCACTAGTATAAAAAAAAAGAATAAAAAAACCAATTAAAATCTTTAAACTTAACATAACTCTTGCCCAATACATAACTTTACAGCATTGAGCTTAAAACGGCAACTCGCCACCCGTCGTAAATGGGCGTCACCGCAGCATAACGGTCGCTGTATAACGGTAGCTAGTTGTTGAAGCATGCGAAAGGTGTGCTAGCACCTCTTTGTGTAAACAATGCAACATGTCTTTTGTCTAACCTGACTGAGTCAGACTCATTGTATACTAAACATAGGAAATTGATGCTAAACTGACTAATTGCTATTAATGGGTGCTTCTGTGTGAGACAGACAGTTATATTGTTTTACTAAGTGTATTTAACTTTTTTTTCACATTTTTTATACAATTTTAAAGGATTTAATTACTAAATTTTATTGTTTTTTTTACTATATATAAACTTCACTACTATTTCAGGACTTTGTAGAAAGAAGAACAGCATGATGTTTTAGGTACAGAAATACTTTTTCTTTATTCGACCAACGTAGGTACTTTTCACAACGTTACTTGTTCGACGATCCAAGCCAGAATGCCTCTCCGACCTTTTCGTTCGTTCTTTATTTTTCTATTTCCAAAAAAACGGGCTTTCGATTCATTCCTTCTTGAACGTTAGCCAATCACAAAACGAGTCCTCAATCGCAACGATTTGCGGGCAGATACTACTCCGTGATTGGCCAACCTCATCGATCCACCTTTTTTTCATTTGACAGTTAAAGAACCAGCGAACAACGTCAAAGTTACAAAACAGTTGCTAGCATTAAATAATATCGAGTATATCCATAGATATCGAGATTTGAGTAATTTATCCAAAAACGAAATACATTTATTTTCAACAAATAAAAAAACCCTAACAATCGTCCATTCTGACAACGTGTGCGTCCCTGCACACGACCCCAGGTGGAACCCTAACAATCGGATATTTTTATACAAGCCAACATTAACGAAAAAATATTATATGAATCTAGCGTTACTCTTAAGATAGTTTCTAAATACATTAGCTCAGTTCCTTAAATGCCATGGCCACAATTATACCATCTTATACATAATATTCATGTACTTATAAAACATATCTAAATAAGAACATATATTATCAACTTTAGTATTATTTAGTCCTGATCACTAAATTTCTAGTAGGTACATACTTTATCAATAAAAACAATTCAGGCCAGTGGACTACAAGACGGTCGATTTCCTGTGTGTATGATAGCGCTGATAACAAACTCAGACCGATTGACTCGGTTCCCCGTGGTCGCTAAAAAACTTAGTAAGAAACAATCGAATTCGTCAAGTTGATACACACAGGATGATCGACTACCTGTGGTAGCACTGTAAAATAAATAACACAGACCGATCAATTCGGTTCCGTATTAAAAACTTAAGTAAAAGACGTCAAGTTAACGCTCACAGAAAGATCGATTCCCTGTGGACGTAACAAACGACGTAGAATAACATAAAAAAACTGTTTGATTCAGTTTGCACGTTTACTATCGAATCATCATATCAAAAAACGCTCAATTCGTCAAGTAGACACACACAGGACGATCGATCACCTGTGGTGATCCCTTCATCAATCGATCGATTCCCTGTGGGAAAGCTGTAGAATAACAAACACAGACCGACTTATTCTGTTCTGTGACAGTTAAGTAACGAATTAAGTCAAAATACTATCGATTCATCAAGTCGTCGCTCGCCGGATTAACAGTGGCGGCTTCTTTCATCTGATGCTGACAAGACGATCGATTACGGAGGGTTCTTCTCAGCATGGGCAAATCAAAACACGAACCGATCGATTCTCGTGTTTGATCTGAAACAACGAAATAACTTATCTGTAGTTAAACATGCTCAGTAACACAGTAACATTAAAGTTTAACAGTCGCTAGTTGAAATCAATCAAACAAAATCAAAAAAACCTATTACTCTAAGGTTTTCTTATCTACTTTGTTCAGAGTAAAATCCACTTCTGCATTCGTGACGGAACTGAATAACGATTCGAAGGAGTTTAGTTTTTTTTTTTTAACAACATTAAACACAGAACATTGCCGTCAGTAAGCAAAACTATTTAAAATAACGTTTGAGCAGCTAACCATGACCTTTTATCGAATCGGTGTCCAGTTTGGTTTTTGCTACCCTATTGTACTCACATCACTAGAATTGGCCTATCTTCAACAACTCTCGAAACATCTCGAAACTACTGTATCAGACATTCGATTCAAGCAATAGAAGCAGTCTTTAACAAGTTTTACAACTTAACGCATAACAAACTGATTTGCAAATTTCATCTACTTCTCGAAGATGACTGGTGGATCTGCTATAGCTATAGCGACTAAAAACAGCAAGCCAAAAACTGGGCCTCAACATCAATTGAAGAAAGTCCAAGAACATAATTGTTACTTTGGATAAAACGCCACAACACGACATGTGTATGCTTGTACTATTCTAAGAGCGTAGAGTTAAAAACTTATTTTCGCAATATTGTTGGCCAATAGAGTAACGATCGTTAGCAATGAATGTTAACGGAGAAAAGACGAATACTTTTTGACGACTTTCTAACATGACGGGACATCGAATACAGTGTTACATTTTCTTAAACACAAATAGAGATCATAATATATTACGAAGTAATGCGATTTCTAAATCTTTGACTTCCTCGACTTTATCGACTCCCTCGGCTCCCACGGCTCTCTCGACTGTTGATTTCCTCGATTTTCTCTTCTCTTTGACTTCCTACCTCGACTTCCTCGACTCGCTCGACTCGCGACGGCTCCCTTGGCTTTCTCGACTTCCTCTTCTCCTCGACTTCCTCGATTTACTTGGCTTTCACGGCTTCTTTAGCTTCCTCGGCTCTCTCGACTTCCACGGTTTCCACGTTTTCCACGGCTTCCATGTTTTCCACGGCTTTCATGTTTTTCGCGGCTTTCACGTATTCCTCTGCTTCTACGTTTTCATCGGCTTCCACGTTTTCCTCGGCTTCCTTGTTTTTCTCGGCTTTCTTGGCTTCCACGTATTCCTCAGCATTTTTTGACTTCTACGAATTCTGTGACTATTACGACTTCTGCGACTTCTGCAACTTCTGCGACTTCTGTGATTTCTAAGACACCTACGACTTCTACGACTTCCGTAGCTTCTGCGACGACTTCTTCGATTTCTATGACCTCTTCGACCCGTGACTTCTGCGACTTTTGAGACTTCTATGACTGCTAAGACTTCTACGACTTCAAAGACTTCTAAAACTTCTGCGACGACTTCTTCGATTTCTATGACCTCTTCGACCCGTGACTTCTGCGACTTTTGAGACTTCTATGACTACTAAGACTTCTACAACTTCGACGACTTCTAAAACTTCTGCGACGACTTCTTCGATTTCTATGACCTCTTCGACCCGTGACATCTGCGACTTTTGAGTCTTCTACGACTGCTACGACTTTTACGACTGCTACGACTTCTAAGACCTACGACTTTTTAACCTCTTCGACTTCTTTGACCTCTTCTTTCGACTGATTTGCTGATTCGCCTGACTCGGCTTATTCGACTGATTCGGCTTATTCGGCGTATTAAACTGATTCGGCGTATTTAACTGATTTGGCGTATTCGGTTTATTCAACTTATTCGATTTAAGACTATAACTTATCTATTTGATCCGACTTATCTGACTTATCCAACTGATCCGACCGACCGATTTGGTTTATTCGGCGTATGATCAACTGATTCGGCATATTCAACTGAATCGGCGTATTCGGTGTATTCGATTTATTCGATTTATGACTATATAACTTCTGATTAATCCAACTTTTCCAGCTGATCCGGCAGATCCGACTTGTTTTATTCCTTCTCTGACTTATTCGACTCCGACTTGACTTTGACATTGACTTCGACTTTGACTGGACCTCGACTTCGACTTTGACTTTGACTTTGATTTGACTTTGAACTTGACTTTACTTTGGACTTGACTTGACTTCGACTTTGACTTGACTTCGTCTTTGATTTGACCTTGATTTCGACTTGACTTTGACTTTTACTTGACTTCGACTTTGACTTTGACTTGACTTATAATTGACTTGACTTTTCGGCTTGACTTGAATTGACTTCGTCTTACTTCGACTTTGACTTCGACTTACTTCGACTAAGACTTACTTCGACCTTAACTTACTTCGACTTCGACTTACTTAAGCTTCCGACTTACTTCGACATCGACTTATTAAACTTTAGTCTTATTAACCTTCGGCTTATTAAACTAAGACTTATTAAACTTAGACTTATTAAACTTCGACTTATAAAACTTGGACATTATATAAACTTCGACATTATGAACTTCAACTTATTAAACTTCGATTTATTCAAGTTTGATATATTCAACTTCGATTTGTTCAACTTCGTTTTATTCAACTTACTTCGATTTATTCAACTTCGATTTATTCAAATTTGATTTATTCAACTTCGATTTATTCAACTTTGATTTATTCAACTTACTTCAATTTATTCAACTTGATTTATTCAACTTTGACTTATTTAACTTAGTCTTATTTAACTTAGTCTTATTTAACTTTTTTTCTTTTTTTCAACTTCGATTTATTTAACTTTAATTTATTCAACTCGCGACTTATTTAATTTCGAATTATTCAACTTCGAATTATTCAACTTCGACTTATTCAACTTCGACTTATTCAACTTCGACTTATTCAACTTCGACTTATTCAACTTCGACTTATTCAACTTCGACTTATTCAACTTCGACTTATTCAACTTCGACTTATTCAACTTCGACTTATTCAACTTCGACTTATTCAACTTCGACTTATTCAACTTCGACTTATTCAACTTCGATATGTTCAACTTAGACTCATTCAACTTTGACTTATTCAACTTCGATCTGTTCAACTGCGACTTACTCAACTGCGAATAATTCAACTGCGAATTATTTAACTGAGACTTAAAACTGCGACTTATTCAACTGCGACTTATTCAACTGCGACTTATTCAACTGCGACTTATTTAACTGCGACTTATTTAACTGCGACTTATTCAACTGCGACTTATTCAACTGCGACTCAACTGCGACTTAATCAACTGCGAATTATTTAACTGAGACTTAAAACTGCGACTTATTCAACTGCGACTTATTCAACTGCGACTTATTCAACTGCGACTTATTCAACTGCGACTTATTCAACTGCGACTTATTCAACTGCGACTCAACTGCAAATTATTCAACTGCGACTTATTCAATTGAGACTTATTCAACTGAGACTTATTCAACTGAGACTTATTCAACTGCAAATTATTCAACTGTAAATTATTCAACTGCAACTTATTCAACTGAGACATATTCAACTGAGACGTATTCAACCTTCGACTTATTCAACTGCGACCTTGACCACGACCACTACCTATATCGTGACCTCGGCCCTGATTGTGACCTCAACCTTAAGCCCGACATTGACCTCGACCTCGACCAATGTATAACCATCTGGTAGGTACATCGATAATACTGCAGTTCTTCGTTTTGTAATATAACATAATGGTATACTTAAGAAATACCTGATAGACAGACACTAACGATTTGACATAACGATCTCGATAGAAAATCAGAAATCACTCCATGCAACAATATAAACTAACAGAGCGCGCGAGCAAGACACACTTCCAATCTGAGCAACGCCGCGTAAAAGCTTCAAACGTCTATACTATAAACACAATGACTTCGATGGAAGATTACGATCGAGGAAACATTCGATGTTCCGCGCACTAAAGCATTAGAGTATTGGGATGGGTGATCGCTAGCAGCGGGAAAGCTAAACAGTCGGTCCCAGACATTCCTAAGTAGCTAGGCTATAACGGAGGCCTTCGGGCGGCATCGGCCGTCACCAGAGTTAGCCACTGACTTATAGAATTTATTTACTTTATGCATACAGTAGTGTTCATCGTCCTATCAAACAACACTCGCTTGCCTTCCCAAATTCAAACATTATCGGCCTTGAAAAATCTAACTCTATTTTCGATTCGAAACGTACATAAATAAGGAAAGACTACGTGACCTTTGCTTTTCCGCGTCGATACGCGGCTCAGAATTGTGGCGTCGCTGCCTGCCCTGACGAAACTCGCCGTCCATGGCTGGTGGCGCACGGCGATGCCGCTCCGATGCACGAAGTCGCCGGCGCAGTCAGCCCTTCCAGCAGCTCGACCAGCTCCTGACTCCGCACCCACTCTTGGTCCCGCTCAGCGCCGCCGGCGCCGGGGCCGCAGACCCGAACACGGCATCGACCTCGAGAAAGCACACGGCGATCCCGACGATTCGGCAGCTGCGTTTCAAATCGACCCTGTGATCTGATTCGTTCATCGTCTGAAAAGGATTGCGTGGCATTGCAATCCCAGAAAAAACACGTTTTAGAATAAAACATTTTGAGGGTAGTTCTAAAATAAAATATATTTTAGAAAATCATTCTACGAAAAACAATATTAGCTAGGTACAGGATAGAATCTAGATAAATTAGCCTTATCTAGGCATCTTACGAATAATAATTTTATGAAAATCGATCATGACAGTAAACCAAACTTACGGTTACCGGTAAAGGTTACTCGAGAAAAATACGAATCTAAATCTAACAGCACAGACTACTAACAAAATTGGTGACTGTTTCAACATCAAAAATTCAAAATCCGAAAAGCTAAACAAAATTTAGTCTTTGCAACGAAATGGGCGTGTACTTACTATTTATTTAAGTTAGTCTCGATCCCGGCTTCTGAAATATAAACTTCACTACTATTTCAGGACTTTGTAGAAAGAAGAACAGCATGATGTTTTAGGTACAGAAATACTTTTTCTTTATTCGACCAACGTAGGTACTTTTCACAACGTTACTTGTTCGACGATCCAAGCCAGAATGCCTCTCCGACCTTTTCGTTCGTTCTTTATTTTTCTATTTCCAAAAAAACGGGCTTTCGATTCATTCCTTCTTGAACGTTAGCCAATCACAAAACGAGTCCTCAATCGCAACGATTTGCGGGCAGATACTACTCCGTGATTGGCCAACCTCATCGATCCACCTTTTTTTCATTTGACAGTTAAAGAACCAGCGAACAACGTCAAAGTTACAAAACAGTTGCTAGCATTAAATAATATCGAGTATATCCATAGATATCGAGATTTGAGTAATTTATCCAAAAACGAAATACATTTATTTTCAACAAATAAAAAAACCCTAACATATATTTCATTGAATCATTTTTTTATGTTAGTTATGCCAGTTAGGGTCAGTTGAGCCCTTGAGGTCCTTATTAAAGCGGGTCATTCTTTTTGAAAAGCACCTCAAGAATTTTGAAAAAAAAAATTGCTGGTATAGATACAATAAATGATATAAAGTCAATATACAGGGCATTGGGTCCGCGTGGATTATGACCCAATCACTCTCGCTTGAGAGTAGGCCAGTGTCCCAGCAGTGGGAACATTAGGAGGCTGTCATGACGATGATACAGGGTTCTCTATTATTAGTGCGTAATATTCAAGAAATAGGTTCCACACACTAAAAAACTACCTTCTATACAATAAAGCGCTGCCCGTCTCAACCAGATAAATTATTACCAGAAGTTTAACTGGTAGATAGATAGATAGATAGATAGAAAACTCTTTATTGTACGCCACAAAAGAAAATTAAAAACAGAAAAATAATAATTATATACAATGTTTAACAGTGAAGTACAATGGGCGGCCTTATCGCTGTGAGCGATTTCTTCCAGGCAACCTTTGGATGGACAGAAACTTGTTAGAATGAAATGGGACGGTGCCAAAACAAAAAGAGAAGAATAAATAATTATTTACATAAAGTGCATAAGATAATAAATTTACTTATACTAAAGTATAATATAATATTTATATAATAATTGATCAGATAAACTTAATCGATCTCTCGAGATTTTTAAGACAACATGTTTTTTTAGGACCAAATGTTTTTTTCCGTGTGAAATCCTGAATGAAGAGTAGTAGAGTTCTTTGTGATAGAGCTCGTCCGGGGAAGGACTACCACCATACCTATTTCTGCCGCCAAGCAGTAATGCTCGCATTGCTTTGTTCCGGTGTGAAGGGTATGGTTTCCGGTGAAATTACTGGCACATGAGGCTTTCGATCTTAGCAAGGCGGCAACCCGCGAGTGATACCTCTGGTATTGCAAGCGTCCATAGGCTGCGGTAACCGCTTACAATCTTGTGGGCCGTACGCTTGGTTGCCACTTCAGTTGTATAAAAAAAAAAAAAGTATTATGCACTAGTAATCCTTGATTGACCGGTGGTCTAGTGGTAGTGACCCCGCCTTCCAATCCTAAGGTCGTGGGTTCAAACCCGGTCGTGCACCAATGGATTTTTCTGTTAGAAAAATGTATGTGCGCAATGCCAGTGCTCTCATACGGTGAAGGAAAACATCGTGAGGAAACCGGCATGTCCAAGAACTACAAATTCGAAAAGACATGTGTCATCCACCAATCCGCATTGGGTCCGCGTGGTGGATTTAGACCCAATCACTCTCGCCTGAGAGTAGGCCAGTGTCCCAGCAGTGGGAACATTAGAAGGCTGTCATGATGATGATGATCCTTGATTAGATAGTATAGTAATGTAATACCATACTGGCCACCGTCTTTTAAAAACTAGGACAAAACAGCCAGTTCCAAAACTAGTAGTTAATTAGTCTAAAGTAACCATTAAAGTATTTTGGTACACGTAATAGGTCACCATGCTATCTAGCCGGTTCAATCCGGTTCGATCAACCCACTTTGCTATCTTCCTTTTTGCAAATCGTTTACACTATTGCTATCATCCGCAACAAAGCAAATCAGACCTTGCGTGGAGATAATAAAGCTAGATTTCGCGTAGAGGCAAATGTTGATATGGATATTTGGTTTTGAGAATTATTCATTTAAATATCATTAGTTATTCTGATAAAGAATACACAGTGAGGTCAGGCGTTTTATTATTTTATGAATTAAATAAATCTAATTTAATTTTCATTATCCATAATATCTAGAATATAAGCCATTGGTGGTCTAGTGCTGGTAACCTCGCCTTCGTATCCTGAGGTCGTGGGTTCGATCCGGTTGTGCACCAATGGATATTTCTTTTCGAAAATCTTGTATGCGCAAATGCCAGTCTCATAAATTGTGAAGAAACCACGGTGTGGAAACCGGCATGTCCAAGAACTAAGAATTCGAAAAAATGCTGTCATCCACCAATCCACATTGGGTCCGCGTGGATTAAGACCCATCACTCTTGCACGAGAGTGGGCTGGTGTCCCAGCTGTGGGAACATTAGACAACTGTCCTGATGAATTCAGAATAGTACTTTTATAGGTATAAGTAAACAGCTGATAAGTACGAGTAGATGCGTAAAAATAAATCATTTCATTTCATTTCATTTAAAGCTTTGCTGAAACTTTACTATTACTATATTACTTAACTTTTACTATTATTATTAGGTACTATTACTAAGTGCGATTTACATTGGGTCAGCCAGCACTGACTCCAAATGAAGTCAGTGCTGACTTTGAGAACTGACTTTCTCTGTTTACGAAGGGTACCATTCCACTTAACTTTTTAACTAATGAGGTCAAACAGTTTTTTTTTTCATATCAGCAAGTGACAAGGCAATCAAGACGCCCGCCTGATGTTAAGCCTGACTTTAACAGATGCAGTGCCACCCAAAGCTTAAATGTTTGCGTGGCACTGCACTGCGCTTATCACCCGCGGTGGTACCAAGACGGACTCTTGCTGAAGAGTCCTACCACCAGGTAAATTAACACAGTAAGTTAACACAGTTAACTGGGTTAACTTACTGTGTTAATTGTATATTGTTTCACCCCTCCACGTGATGATGTCCCGTGAAGGGATGAAACACGTGTCGATATTTTTATTAACATAGGCTATATTTGTGCGTGCGAAGCCGGGATGAGCCACTAGTAGTAAAATAAAGTAATTTTACTCATAAAACTATCGTGATCTATATCATATATTTTTACAAACGGGTGTTTTCACGTACCGGTATATCGGTGAAGAGGTACCGACACTGTTTAGACTCAATTTCGAGAGTCTTCATCAGGGTTGAGTGACACGGCGAGCGTCCTCCTCCGCGTCGCGATATGCACTGCGGGCTGCGGCTCTAGCGAAACACCCGAAAAAACACCCGTTTGTAAAAAAATTATAAAATAAAGCCCTTTACAATGATTGACAACATTGCAACAGTCCACACCCCCCACTTAATATTCAACCTTGAGTTGTATGTACAGGTCAGCCGGGTTTGAACCCGCGACCATTGTATGCTAAGCACCACTGAGTCATGCAGACCGCACCGAGACTGGTGGCCGCCGGTTGATAACTCACACCATTCATCATGACAGCCTTCTAATGTTCCCACTGCTGGGACACTGGCCTACTCTCGAGCAAGATTGGGTCTTAATCCACCTCGAGGACCCAATGCGGATTGGTGGATGGTACATGTCTTTCGAATTTTTAGTTCTTGGACATGCCGGTTTCCTCACGATGTTTTCCTTCACCGTATGAGAGCACTGGCATTGCGCACATACATTTTTCGTAGCGTAAAATCCATTGGTGCACGACCGGATTCGAACCCACGACCTTAGGAAAATACTGTAATAAATCATAGAAAATTCTGATAAATGTATATTTGTTACTCAATCACGCTAGAACTTAACGAATTTGCATAATAATTTGCCCACAGATATAGATTATAGTCTGGAATAGCACATAATTTAATTTTGATTCCAAAAATTTTATGACTCCCGTGTTTCTGTGTGAATGTATGTTTCCATGCATTTCCGTGACGATTTTCCGTCACCCATCCAAATGGTAAGTACGCAGAACAGTGCTTTACTTCCGTTGATCTGTTAAGAACAACTTAGCCAAGAGTAGTAGAGTTCTCTGTGATAGAGCTCGTCCGGGGAAGGACTACCACCATACCAATTTCTGCCGCCAAGCAGTAATGCTCGCATTGCTGTGTTCCGGTTTGAAGGGTATGGTTTCCGGTGAAATTTGACACATGAGACTTTCCATCTAACGTCTCAGGGCAACACACGCAAGTGATATCTATGATGTTGCATGCTACGGCGGCTACTAACCGCTGACCATCAAGTGGGCCGTACGCTTGGTTGCCACTTTAGTGGTATAAAAAAAAACCAGCTACGTCACGAGCGCTCCGTTATTTGTAAAATAATGTTTATAAATTATAATTTTATTATTAATTATATATAAGAGTAGTAGAGTTCTCTGTGATAGAGCTCGTCCGGGGAAGGACTACCACCATATCTATTTCTGCCGCCAAGCAGTAATACTCGCATTGCTGTGTTCCGGTGTGAAGGGTATGGTTTCCGGTGAAATTACTGGCACATGAGGCTTTAGATCTTAGCCTCAAGGTGGCAACCCGCAAGTGATACCTCTGGTAACCGCTTACCATCTTGTGGGCCGTACGCTTGGTTGCCACTTCAGTTGTATAAAATAAAAAAATATATATATATATAATCGGCCTTTAGTTATATTGTGCTCTAACTCCACCATAGAATGTTTATCTTTGAAGTATAAACAGACGGAATGGTCTTGTTATTCTGCTGAGTACATTGACCTTACAGCTAACATGTATTTGTTCTAGGAAATTTTGGCAAACAACTTGGAAAACTAGAAATGAATGCAGGAGTACATTGATGTAGTTTTCGTTCTGAAGTTATGCGCATCTACGCACATCATCGTATTAGCAGATGTCCACTGCTGGACATAGGCCCTGCAAAGGTATACCGGGATGTCAAATCTTAGATACTTCGACTGCAGGGCAAAGGTAGATAGATAGATAGATAGATAGATATCTCTTTAATGTACACCTTAAAAATAAATACAGAAAGGAGAAAAGCATTTTCATAAAAGTGTTACAATGGACGGCCTTATCACTAAAAGCGATCTCTTCCAGGCAACCTTAGGATGGATTGGAAAAGAAAGAACAAATGAAGACGGTGGCGTACACAGTAATATCTATAATTTAAATTTAAACTTATTTAGGTATACCTAATGTATGTATAACCAAAGGCCTCCATTTCTTCCTTTCTTCTTTCATTATTTTAAATAATATTTTTGTATTTATCCTTTAAAATATTGTTTAAGGTTATTTACACAGATAGATTAATTAGATTACAGTTTTTATTTAGATTAGGATACAAAATGTTCTTTTTCCATAGCTATAAATTACATATTTGGGAATCTACTGTCTTTCTGTAACACAGTGAAAACTAACTCAGAAACCAGTGAGTCACTACTGTGTCAACTTCTTGTATTTGTGGTTAATAAAATATTTGTAATTTGTGTTTCATTACTCTTAGAGCATTATTTATGTGACATTTAGGACTATATTTTTATAGAAATCTATTCTAGCAATTAATATTTTTAGCTTTTACTACTATTCTAACTATTTCTTTATACATTGCTGACTGCTAAACTATATAAAAACATTAAAAAATTCCTGCTATATTTTTTTTCAGGCGAGTGACTTTTTGGTTTGGTTTTGGGGTGCTTACCACCCCCTTCTGTTTTCGGTAGTCGTATTTTTACCCGCTGCATATTATTTATTTCTTATTATTGACATTATCATATGGTAATTTTTATTTAATTAGAATTATTAACTACTATTTATTATTTACACTTAATTTTATATTTAGAATAATCCTAATTTTAAGTTATTTCAAATTAAAGTTATTGTTATTGAATAAATAAATAAATTGACTAATAATAACAAATGCAAATTCAAATGTTATTCTAGCACTGTGTGTTGTCAGTCAGTTAGATAGTTACAATTTTTTTTATATAATTAGATAACGCATCCACTCGTTATCTACATCTGTTACACCTAGAAACAACCGCATAGACTTGAAAGTCATCATTTTAAATTAAATCTCTTTGTGCAACAACCGTCTCTATGTCTATTCTGCAAGGGCGCACAATCGTGCCGCAGCACGAATGCAATGAATATCATGTTTACAATTATATGTCTGCTTACGTAATTCTATTTTTTATTCATCCTTGAGATAAGAATTATCTGCTTGTAGTTTAGTGTTTGTCTGTGCGTTTTAGAGTTCTTTGGAGTAATAGGAAAACCTTGTCTATTACCATTTTTAAATAAAAAAATACTTGCTTACGCCCGACCACTTTTAAATATTTAAGATCGTGTCAACTGTTTAAAAGGTCGTTAGTTCTTAAAATCGTATAGAGAAACGTCAAAAACATCATCAAATTAAGATTTGATTAGTTTTGTAGAATCTTATACACTAGAAAAACATCGTAAGGAAACCGGCATGTCAGCTAAAAATTCGAAATACATGTGCCATCCAATCCACCAATACGCGTTGGGTCAATGTGGTGGATTAAAATCCAATCCCTCTCCCAGCAGTGGGAACATTAGATGGCTGTCATGATGTTGATACTAGAATTGAGGAACTTTTGTTGTCTTATCAGATTTCAGAAACTACTTTCTTTAGATCTATCTGAGCATAGCGAAGCAGAGCATATTTATGATATTACTAATGAACGAGGAACGGCCTTGATGTTGTTGATGATTGTTTTTAAGCAGTCATCTTCCCGCTGCGTTTTCTACGAGTTTAATTTCGGGCATTTATTTCCTAGTTGCACACCTACATTTAAAAATAACACCCCCTGAAAATTATGAGCTTCTAGGACTTACCGTTCTGGCCCCTATTCAATAAACATTACAAGTCCACAAATTTGTACAAAAGTGTCAATTTTGTATATTTCACTTTGTAGAATTTATAAATATATCAAAAATCTACAAGCATATTTATTACAATAGTAACGTATTCTACAATTTGTAATATTGAATAAGAGTCTGGCTGGGCATTGTACGGTATTAAAATTATAGGTAATTCGATAGTGCACAAAAACAAAATGGCTTTTTCATTATGACTTACTCTAACTACTTTGACTATTAAAAAATAAAATGTTTTAGCGTAAAAATGAGAGAGAGTAGAGTTCACACATAAAATTCATTTTATTAGAACGGAACCCTTGAAACAAAGTAGCAGGTTGCACCTGACGTTTTATTGTAGCATTCTAAACAACAGACTGATAAGCCGATAGCGTTTATTCACGAAAGGTACCTAAATAATTATTATATTGAATTTAATAAGGTGTCAAATATCACAGAGTACATGCTTCCTGGAAACATCATCATCATCATCATCATCATCATCATCATTTGACGATCAATGTGGCGCGGTGGGCGAAGGTCCGCCTGCGACGCAGAGGTTGCGGGTTCGATTCCCGCCTTGGGACAAATGTTTGTAGGATCTGCAAATATTTGTTCCGGGTGTTCTGGGTGTTTTCTATGTATAATCAAAAATATCTATTCATGTATTGTATTGTATTAAATATATCATATATCAGTCATCTAGTACCCATAATACAGCTCTGTTTAACAGCAGCTTACCTTGGGCTAGATGATGCTGTGTGGATTGTCCAGCATTATTTTTATTTTATTTATATCATCAACCTATTGCAGTCCACTGCTGGACGTAGATCCATCTAGCCGGAGGGCGTCCTACACTACGCTTGCCTAAGCGCGGTCTCCACTCTAGAACACGTTTGCCCCAGCGGCCATCGGTTCTCCGGCATATATGACCAGCCCACTGCCACTTCAGCTTGCATATCCTTTGAGCTATGTCGACCACCTTGGTTCTCTGTCGGATGATCTCATTTCTAATTCTATCCTTCAGAGAGACACCGAGCATAGCTCTCATCATAGCTCGCTGAGTGACTTTCAACTTGTGAACCAGCCCTACCGTAAGTGTCCACGTTTCAGCAGCATAGGTCATCACTGGTAGGACGTACTGGTTGAAGACTTTGGTCTTCAGGCTTTGAGGGATGCGCGAACAAAAAACCTAGAAACATAATGTACGATTATTTTCATATACCTAATGATAACGAAAAAAGCTGATGGAGCAACAGTAGCATTCCAAGTTATCTGATCTTAGGGTAGTGGGTTCTAATCACGGTTTTTGCATTCTAAAATGAACGAAAAAAGCTAGGAACTTGAAAATTGTTGCCAGATTCTTCTAGGCTAGGGCGTGTGGAACTGTTAGGTAAAAAGGTACCTAGATTTTTGTCTTTTCAAAGTGATCCTTATGATTTAATTGAATAAGAATATTTTGAATTGGAATTACTTGTAAAAATTTACAAGATCTGGTACTTACGAAGCGTAGCGGAGCCAATGTCCCGGACACTCAATAAAATGTATGAAGCAAACACGTCGCAATCACCACACGCATAGTTTGTGTATAAACGGTGATGTTGTATGTGTGAGTGTCATGGTTGTCCCCAACTATAGCAAGCCCACCCAACTATAGCAAGAGCGAGAAGCACACTATCGCTCGCTCTGGCATGCGCGCGCTTGGACCTACACAAAATAAACGCGTGCGTTAGCCCTTAGTTTCAGATGCCGCGGTCCGTACCTAAGTGATGCTCTTGCGATAGTTGTTTTAAATTCAAATCTTTGCAGGCGGAGCTCCATCTGCGCTCGCCGAAAGTCCGGGTAAAGCTGTCACAGGTTGTCAGTCGACCTAAAAGCATTATGTCCATTCCGAAAAAAAAAACAGTGCCGGCAAAAAGGTGCCGGCAAACTTGCGACCGGGTGAGAAAGCTATGGAAAGAGCTATGCTGGGAGTTTCACTACGCGATCGAATCCGCAATGAGGAAATCCGTAGAAGAACCAAGGTCACCGACATAGCTCTTAGAATTAGTAAGTTGAAGTGGCAATGGGCAGGCCATATAGCTCGCAGAACCGATAACCGTTGGGGAATAAAAGTTCTCGAGTGGCGACCACGAACTGGAAAGCGAAGTGTCGGACGGCCCCCCACTCGAAGGACCGATGACATTAAAGCAGTCGCAGGAGGTCGGTGGATGGTGAAGGCCCAAAATCGGTCGTCATGGCGCTCTTTGGGGGAGGCCTATGTCCAGCAGTGGACGTCTATCGGCTGATATGATGATGATGAGGTAAGTAAAACCGGTGGGAGGTAGGGAGT
This sequence comes from Colostygia pectinataria, assembly GCA_951394395.1. Lineage (NCBI taxonomy): Eukaryota > Metazoa > Arthropoda > Insecta > Lepidoptera > Geometridae > Colostygia > Colostygia pectinataria. The sequence goes on from OX596363.1 coordinate 11,465,061, forward strand.
GGCCATTCTGTACGTAGCACTAATATCTGTTTTGTGCCAATGTGTAAATTCAAATAATAGGTAGAGTAGTAGAGTTCTTTGTGATAGAGCTCGTCCGGGGAAGGACTACCACCATACCTATTTCTGCCGCCAAGCAGTAATGCTCGCATTGCTGTGTTCCGGTTCGAAGGGTATGGTTTCCGGTGAAATTACAGGCACATGAGACTTACCATCTAACGTCTCAGGGTGGTAACACGCAAGTGATATCTATGATGTTGCATGCGTACATAGGCTACGGTAACCGCTGACCATCAAGTGGGCCGTACGCTTGGTTACCACTTTAGTAGTATAAAAAAAAAAAAAAAAAAAGGTTTTTATTTTGGTTCTGCAAATAAATGTTTGCATTGTTTGACTTTAACGTTTGAAGTAAAATTAGCTTCAAAGTTTTGTGTAAGTCATCGGACTAAAAATAACATTATTAAATGAATAGGGACTTTTTTAAGAGTAGTAGAGTTCTCTGTGATAGAGCTCGTCCGGGGAAGGACTACCACCATACCTATTTCTGCCGCCAAGCAGTTATGCTCGCATAGCTGTGTTCCGGTGTGAAGGGTATGGTTTCCGGTGAAATTACTGGCACATGAGGCTTTCGATCTTAGCCTCAAGGTGGCAACCCGCGAGTGATACCTCTGGTATTGCAAGCGTCCATAGGCTGCGGTAACCGCTTACCATCTTGTGGGCTGTACGCTTAGTTGCCACTTCAGTTGTATAAAAAAAAAAAAAAAACTTGAAAATGTAAAGAACCATTAATCTTATAGAAAAGTCTTTTTAATTTATATGGATTCTTTCTTTTTAACCCTCGAATAAGCAAATGGTTATATTTTTATGGTAACTTGGCTATCTTGGTGATTGTAAACTTGACTCTCGTGAGTTTGTTTTAACATATTTCATTTCATTTATTAAGATTTTTTCGTTGTAAGCATAACATAGGCAAGTCAAATTGTACAGTTCTTATTCTAACACAAAGACATTAAGAATGTTGAATGTATGAATGAATGAATGAAAATACTTTATTGTTATTATTATTATTATTTATTATTTAGCCGTGATTGTCCCACTGCAGGGCAAAGGCCTCCCTTCCCTTCTTCCACTCTTCGCGATCTAACGCCGTGACAGGCCATGAGCTTGAATGTGAGTCGAGTTCGTCCCGCCATCTCATTCTGGGTCTTCCACGTTCCACTTTATTGTACACCTTAAAAACTAAATTACACAATTTAGGAATAGTGATTTATCTAAATGCACAATGGGCGGTCTTATCGCTGAGGCAGCGAACTCTTCCAGACAACCTTGGTATGGAGAGGAGCCTAAATTGAACGGAAGATTGGTCGGGGTGTACTACAATAATAATAGACATACACCTATGATTTAAAAAGTAAAACAAATATAATAATAACGATACTAATAATAATTGTATATAATACAAGTACATAAGCATAATGTTGTTTAAATTCTCTAAGTTCTAACGTTAAAAATTCATTAAAAATTCATCAAATAAAATATTCATTAATATGATAGCATAAATGCTGTTCTAAAAAAATTTTTTTGAATTGGCTTAGAGGAAGCTCTGTAATTTCTAATGAGAGTTTGTTGTACATATCGAGCTTAACACAGAAACCCTGCTTCTGTTGCCCTTTGCCTAGAATCGAATTGCTAATTCAAATTTAAGAGTAGTAGAGTTCTTTGTGATAGAGCTCGTCCGGGGAAGGACTACCACCATACCTATTTCTGCCGCCAAGCAGTAATGCTCGCATTGCTGTGTTCCGGTTCGAAGGGTATGGTTTCCGCTGAAATTACAGGCACATGAAACTTACCATCTAACGTCTCAGGGTGGTAACACGCAAGTGATATCTATGATGTTGCATGCGTACATAGGCTACGGTAACCGCTGACCATCTAGTGGGCCGTACGCTTGGTTACCACTTCAGTAGTATAAAAAAAAAAAAACAAGTTATCAAAATTAATTTTCAAGTATAAAAAAAAACAAATAAAAAAACACACAACAATCAGAATGGACGGATACTAATAGTTTTTTATAATATTGTTGACGCAGTTTTTTATACAAATCAAGGTAATAATAAAACCAATCTAAACCTCTTTCGTAACGCCTTATATATTCCATCATAACAAAGTCCCAGTAACTCAATAGCACATAATTTAGCATGTCAAATAGATTTACATAGTGTACGTGTTGCGCGAGTGTGCGCTCAGAGGGCCTACGATGATAGCGACCAACGATAATCGTGGCAAATATCGCATTTCAACTTATGCTGGTCACAACTAAGTTCGGAGCATTCACGGACATAAGCTGAACCACGGAAACTGTGACGATAAATCGCTTTAGTCCGCAAGAGTAGACTCAGCCTTGCTCACTAAATCTCATTCAGGGGCCTTTTTCGCTATGACCAAACGCTTTTTCGTTATGATATCTGCGTGGAATCGTCGTCTACCAGCTGCGGGACAGAGAGAACTTTTCAAAACACAAAAGTGCGATCTGTCAGTCTATTGCAAAATCGTGACAGAACGGGGTGATAGATGGGAATAATCCACGTTTGGGCTGCGTTTCCACCAGAGATGTGCGAGGATGTGTAGCGAGGGAAGTGTTTGTTAGGAACCAATAGAATCACTTCATTTACCTAGCCTCGCTCTGACAGCTTTCATGAAGTGATTCTATTGGTTTGGCAGCTTTAGGCTAGTCTGACTGTTTTTTTTAAGGTCAGCTATCTATATATTATGTCAAATCTAGGTAAGCAAATTAATAAATTGTGCCTAGCCAAATATTAAGATGATCCTATATGTTGATTGAATAAATAAATATTATTATTGTTATTATTATTATGTTGAAACAACACTGATGCGAAATACCATTTTACAATTCCACACCATGGCGCTTAAAGAACACGGTTACAGCACACGTTATTGGCAAGGATTTTCCTGGCATAGCGAATAACGCCCCTGCCTTGCTCACATCTCATTCAGCTTATTTGTGTCAAGGCCTCGTGTGAACGAACCTTTACGCTTATCATTTGCGAAACTTCCTACGCAGTTACTAACTTTATTATCATGGCAACCTTATTGTACCCACTGCTGGGACACGGCTTACTCTCGAGTGTTTAGGACTTGAGAATCCACCACGCGACTCAATTTATTTATTTAATCGTATGACTTAATAAGTAGGTGTATCAAGAAAGTGCTTAAATATTTAAAAAAAAAAGAAAAATACTAAAAACATACAAACCAACGACGACGCGGCCCAATGCCAAAATGGTGGATGGCATACGTCGTTGGAAATTTTAAGTTGGACATGCCGGTTTCCACACGATGTTTTCCTTCACAGCCCAAAATATTATTTACTTAGTTACTTATTTCAAGAAGTCCTCATTAGAAAAAAAAAAGATTGCATAATATATTAATGATATTATTTTACTTTTTACATTACTAAAGCCGAACACATTTGCGCCTGCCAGTACCTACTTTTCATAAAAAATTGCTTCGAATAAAACTGATCGTACCTAAACTAATTCGGGTCAGAACGGACTGGGTCAATACGGGTCTGGGGGATAACGAAACTAACCCGTTTGCAAGAATTCTGTACCGTACTGCATTGCACATTAAAAAATTGCAAAAACCCATATTGCAGCACAACTGGTTTTGAATCCACAGCCTTAGGATTGGATAGAGGGATCACTAGCACTAGACCAGCAGTGCATTCATTTAGCATAATGTTAAACCTGTTTTAACATTGTAAATGAAGAAACTAAATCAAACACACATGTTGAGTACAGTCAGCAACAAATGCATGGAGTCAGAAAATTTGCAATATTGAAAAAATGCTATTAGTGCATTTTTTTTATTTAAAACCATTCCATAAAAAAATTAAAATCCAGCCATCGATAATTGAAATAGAATTGTAATATTGATTGTATTTTAGTCGAAGAATTTAAAATTACTGGACTACTGATACCAGGCCTTCTTTTGTAGTTATATAAGGTCTTATGTGTGATTATATTGAGTCAGTATCAAAGTAAGGCGGACCCTACACCTACAATAAGTTTGCACAATATTTTTATTGCGCAATATGATTGAATCGCCCTTCTCACTCAAACGATCAATTATTATTTTGACGCAATCATTGACGACTCATAAGCGTCAATCTTTTCGCGTAAGCAGGATCAAACGGAACTGTTCCGTGAACAAGATGTCAGACCAAGACTTGGCTGCAGCTATAATGTTGCTTTGTGGCTAAAAATAAAAATAAAATACGTCGCTGGTCGAAAGACTGCTACGTGAAAAGGCAAAAATATACCCACGAGCATGGTCCGATTCAGCCACTGACCCAATGTAAATCGCACTTTAGTTTTAATGCTTCTGGCCTTGTGCGAAGACTCCATGATTTCCATCAAAGTTATCACCGTTTATCCCGGCGACTGTACTTACACGTGTCGAATGCACTCCTGCCAAGTTCTATTTGCGTGCGCGTGCGCATACGGTCAACGATTAAACACTCTCCATCATTTATGATGGATCACGGCCGGGTTTGCCACGAGGACTGTCTTGTTTGAAGGTAGTATGTATGTATGTATGTATGTATATTGTATACCTACCTGGGGGCCTTACTCTTGAATGCGATCGGTATTGGACAAGCATTGGAATATGACATTTCGTACTTTTGTCAGCAAACCAAGCGCCAAATTCAACCTTGTTTTCAAGAGTGAAAAAATTTGACAGCAGTAAACTGAAATTGGGATTGGATCGGAATTGTCATTGGATTCAAGAGTGAGGCACTAGGAGTACTTTTTTTTGTTTAATTTTATTTATAAATGACGATTAAAGGACTTTACCATCTGTCAAGTCGTTCGACCGATGACGCGCCGCGCCTGACTGCAGTGTCACCTAATTTAATTTTGAATTTCTGCGTGGCACTGCACTGCTCACCCCAAGACGTAGCCAGTAATTTCGCTACAGTGCCGTTCAAATCTTACACAGTGCAGCTTAGAGGCAGAAAACCTATCTGGCACTGCGGCGGGACCAACTTAGACGAACTTTTGCTGAGGAGTCTCACCACCAGGTAAACCAAACCCACCTCCTAAAAGATAAAAAACAGACGAAATATTTCTAGTACTACTCCTCTTAACCTTATAACCATCTGGGAGGAGTTAGGCTGGCTTCACGCATAGCCAGCTCCCCACGCATAACGGACCAAATTCGCGTCCAAATGCGGAAAAGGGAGTTCACATAAATGAACCCTATAACCAATGAAGTCACACAGTTAAAATAAATAATGCTGGACAATCCACACAGCATCATCTAGCCCCAAGGTAAGCTGCTGTTCAACAGAGCTGTATTATGGGTACTAGATGACTGATATATTCTTAATACAATACAATACATAGATAGATATTTTTTTATTATACATAGAAAATACCCGGAACACCCGGAACAAATATTTGTAGATCGTACAAACATTTGACTCGAGGCGGGAATCGAACTACCTCCGCGTCGCAGACGGACCAGCGCCCGCTGCGCCACATCGGTCGCCAAAGTAGAAAAATATCGACACGTGTGTCCTGATGATGTCCCGTGGAGGGATGAAACACGTGTCGATATTTTTCTTTTGAGGTTATCTGTATTAACTGTGTGACCTCATTGGTTAAAAGGTTAAGCGGAATAGTACTAGAGATTTTTCGTCTGTTTTTTATCTTGTAATGAATTTCCGCAAAGTAACGGCTGAATCTATCAATTATTTTTTAAAGTTGTTTAGCCAGAGTTGGCCACTATACCTACGAACATACTTTTTAGCGCTCAAGTTAGGTACTTTACATTGTTTTTTTTTTATGTGAGTAAATGACGGGACGCTTAATTCGTTCTCCTGAACCAAACCAGCTGTAGTGTTATGATGTATTTCTAACACTGCACTGCGCTCGTTAACCCAAACTAGCGTGCAGTAATTCCACTTGTGTGTGTGCAATGTGTTTCTAAGCAATATAACTAGATCTAGAAACCGCCTAGCAACAGAAAGCATGTCCAATTATCTGCTCCATCTCTAAAACGAGCCATTGTTCGCTTTTTGTGGGGTTATGCAAAACGGTACAGCAGTAATTTTTAAACTGTGTTATTATTCGCTGCTCTATTGTTTGTTCGGGACACAATGACTTGATAGTCAATTGTATTTTTTTTTCTAAAACACAATTAGAATTTATTGTGAAAACGTAAGGATAGCTTAATTACTGTAACTAATGAACTGACGGAAAAAAGCCTTTTTGAGTCGACGAGAGATACAAGTAAACGATAGGTCATGATATATATATAAAAAAAATATAGGTACATATTTTTTTTTATGTAAGGAACCCATCCCTTAAGTTTGTCAGGTTGATAATGAATGACCCTAAATGATAAATGATAAATGATATTTATTTGCACGAACACATGTCTTATGAATGGTCTTAAAATTAAATTAGTTCATTTATGTCCTACCAAAATCTTTGGCATGCAAAATATATTATATTAATTGTAATGTAATATAATGTTAAAATTATTACACAAAATTAAAAATGTCAAAAAAATAACAATAATAAACAATAAAAAATAATATTATTAGTGTATGTACAATGTCCCTATAATTTAAAAATTCATTTTTTGAATAGAAACATTTGTCTATCAGCCATTTCTTCAATGTCATATGAAATAGGTTTCCCTTCAAATCTTTTAATTCATATATCAACTAGCCCTGGCTTCGCACGGGTGCTTACTTTAAAGATAAATTTAAAGATTTATTTATTTATTTAGTTCTTAGATTAACTTGGTACAACAGTCTCTTATTAGTTTACAGTAGGTGGTCAATGATAATAGTAATACTTTCTCTTGAATCATGTTTTTTATCTATATAACATCGCGAAGAAACCGGCGTGTCTAAGAACTAAAAAATCGAAAGACATGTGCCATCCACTAATCCGCATTGGGTCTACGTGGTGGATAAAGACCCAATCACTTTCGCCTGAGAGTAGGCCAGTGTCCGACAGTAGGAACATTAGAAGGCTGTCATGGTGATGACTCTATTTATTGATGAAAACCGCACAATCTGACAACGTGCTCTCCAAAGCTCCAACGTTAGCTCAACATCGAATCGAAGTAATTTTTAACAGACTTCAAAAAAGGAGATTCAATTCGACTGCCTAAGTAAGTTTTTTTTTGTATGTTTGTTACGCGATTTCTCCGCCAATTAAGAATTAATTTTGATGATTTATTTTTTGTTTAATAGGTAATACTTTAAAATCACCTTAACACTGAAACTTTATCGAAATTAGTTATAGACTTTTTGAATAAATAATATAAAACGTGTAACTATATCGTCTCGTATCACCATAATCTATCTAAACATTTTTTTTGACTGAATTCCGTTTGTTTATTTTTATAAAATATATTTTTTCAGCCATAAACTGAATTAATGTTTTATTTCCATCTCGGCTTAGAAACAGCAATGGTAGATAGGTAGAAATACAAAATGGCGTCGCGAGGCCGCCGCTGATTCGACTCAATTGCTTGGATTGGTTAATTGTACTGAAAATAGAGTACTGATGGTCTAGTGGTAGTGACCCCACCTATGTGTATATACCTATCTTCGGTGTTGAGGTGTTCGTGGGTTTGAAACTGGTCGTGCACCAATAAATTTTTCAATTCGAAAAATTTATAAACGAAAAAATTGAGGAAACCGGCATGGTCTAGACTAAAAAATCTTATGACAATGACATCCAGTCCGCATTGGGTCCGCGCCGTGAATTAAGAATCTTGACCATCCTTGAATTTTCTTGTAGTGAAGAATCGAACATGATTGTGACCGTGTGTTGAAGATATTTAACGAAACCATCGCTCCAGACTAGTCCTAGTATCCCAGCTGTTAGCTACAGAGACTTATTTATACAATTATTTTTCCCAAAGAAAATATTTTATTTATTTTTCACCATTCTTCTTCTTCGTTTATAGACTCTGTGGCATATTTGCCACAATTTCGCCAGTGTCAATTATATAGTAAACAAACAAAATTTGGAAAAAAATGGCGGCGTTTCTTTCAAAATTCCCTAGGAAAGCCTTTGACTAAATTATAAAACGAACATTATTACATTACCCTTCCATTTCAATTATTTACACTTGTGCTAAGCAAACAAGTTAGATTGGATAAACTGCCACCAAATTTACGCAATAAAACTCAAAATAACACGAGAAAAATGGGACAAGATAACCAAAGACAATCTATTTTTCACCAGTATTCAAAATCAAAATCTATATCAAAACATTCTACTGTCACTTGACTTCTTTCTCATTATACTTTCTAAAAAGGTAGAGGTCCGTCCTCTACACCAGCTATTAAAATATTAGAAGGTGATGACATCAAATTTCCGCTGAGGCAATTCGCTCGTCTTTCCTTCGGCTAGCAATTTCACTTGCTACAGTGCCTTTCAAAGCTAAACACACTATTTGGAGGCAGAATATCTGGTACTGCGGTGCTACCAAAAGCCTTGTATATATATAAGCAGTAGTGTGCAAGCATTAGCTTGCACACTACTGCTTAAGATTACTGCAGATGCTTAAGAATTAAGATTACTTAATGCTTGGAGGTAGAATATCTGACACTGCGATGGTACCCACCAAGACGGTCTCTTGCTGAAGTCTTGCACCAGGTAAAACAGTAGTTTATAGCAATAATTACAAATGCTAAATTAAATAATGCTGGACAATCCACACAGCATCATCTAGCCAAAAGCTAAGCAGAGCTGTTATGGGTACTAGATGACTGACTGCTGTAACACCAGAAATAAAAAAAGTATGCATAAGCCGCTTAAGCAAACATTAGTTTTGTGAACACACTTTTGAAGACAATATTGAATGACATTATCATTCTCCGTGTTATTATTCTAAGGCTACAATACAATATTTAAATGGACATTTAACTGTATTTTTATTATACATAGAGCAAATACAAAGAGTAAAAAATTAAGTGTAATCATAGAGAAAATAATAATAGTTTTGTTTTAATTTGTATTGTTATTTAATGTTTATTGTGTAGCGTTAAATAAATATTTTTCTAATCTATTCTATTCTAAAATACCCAGAACAAATATTTGCAGATCGTACAAACATTGTCCCAAAGCGGGAATCGAGCCCGCAACCTCCTTTTAACTAACCTTCGAGTAATGAGTGATTATCTTCTACTGCCTAACCTACATTGATTCTAGAAGGTACTTAATAGTTGCCTACTAGCTACACCCACCTTCCTTATTCTTACTTATTGGTTTTTGATGGGATCTTTATGAGCTTGCCCTCAATGAATAGTACCTACTAATGAGCAGGTAGCGATTAGCTAGGTATATTGTAACGGATACCGACCAGAGACAGCTTCTAGATTTTTGTATTTTTTGTACAAACAGCGCAGGAAGTATAAATATTAGGTACATGAGTTTATGTGACTTATTTGCGCGTACTCGAAATATACAATTCCATTGGTGTACGACCGGGTTTGAACCCACGACCTTAAGATCGGAAGGGGTCACTACCACTAGACCACCAGTGCTCTTACATTCACTCTCAATAACACTCGCTTGAGAATTGGCCAGTGTCCCAACAGTGGGAAGGCGGTCATGATGATAATGTATAATTTTTAGTTTTACTGTTAGCGTTTTGCAAAATTAACTATTGATAAAAAAAAAATCGTATGTCAGTAGGCCGCCTGAAGGCCTCTGTCATGGCCTAACTTTTATAGCCAGTATCGATAATTTACCGTGCCTGCCGAAGAAAATTTAATGATTTCAGTTAACAGTTTTCCAAAATAACTTCGTACAAACGAACAAACGGAATTAATCTCCGTAATGCATAAACAAGTGAAATGCATTCATTAAACATCCTTAAACTGTGCTCTAAATAACATGCTGTAAGCACACTAGGTGCACTACGTAAGCGTTACTTTGCTGTATTATACTAGCTGCCTGAAACTTCGTTCGCAGTTACCGCAGCCTATGGACGCTTGCAATACCAGAGGTATCTCGCGGGTTGCCACTTTTTTTTTATACAACTGAAGTGGCATCCAAGCGTACGGCCCACAAGATGGTAAGCGGTTACCGCAGCCTATGAACGCTGCAATACCAGAGGTATCACTCGCGGGTTGCTACCTCGAGGCTAAAGATCGAAAACCTCATGTGCCAGTAATTTCACCTTCAGGCAGGCAGCTTTTATTTCATTCTTTAATCTATCTAAGTCCCTAATTTTATCAAGATTCGTTCAGCTGTGGCGGGATTGGGTAACGAACATCTAAATTTTCGCATTTACGATAGTAGTAAGATAACTAATTTTAATTATTTATTTATATTTTCATCTATGTATTTCTAAATATTTTCTGGTTTCCGATAAGCAAGGTTAGTTTGATCACCTGACTTTATATTCTTATCGCAGATGTTCAGAGATATATTAAAGTTGAGATACTTGTACTGGTAGAGAAGAAATTACTCAGTCACTTGCTGACTTAGATTTTTTCATTATTTTATTTAAATGTTACTGTCCCCATTGACAATGGGGACAACAAGAATGTTTTTTAATAATTTTATTAAAATCCCACTGTCCCCATTAACGGGGACACGGTTAATGGGGACATCGGGAATACACGTAAAAAAAATGTCCTATATCTTATATACTTATAAAAATGAATTGCTGTGCGTTAGACTCGCTAAAATTCGAATACGGCTGGACCGATTTGGCTAATTTTGGTCTTGAAATGTTTGTAAAAGTTCAGGGAAGGTTTAAACGGTGAGAAAATATACAGGGTGTAAAAATTTGCTAATAAAATAGTGAGAGTGAAACCGCGCCGGGTCAGTTAGTCTATACCAATATCATAAAGAGGGAAGATTTTTATTTTTATTTGTTACGAATAAACTCAAAAACTACTGATCCTATTTTAAAAATATTTTTACCATTAGAATGCTACGTTATCCCTGAGTAACATAGGCTAACGACCCACCCCGGCTTCGCACGGGTGCTTAAGTTTTCATCGCACCCGTGCGAAGCCGGGGCAGACCGGCTAGTTATTTATAAAATAAATAAATAATGCTGGACAATCCACACAGCATCATCTAGCCCAAGGTAAGCTGCTGTTAAACAGAGCTGTATTATGGGTACTAGATGACTGATATATATTTAATACAATACATAGATAGATATTTTTTATTATACATAGAAAACACCCAGAACACCCGGAACAAATATTTGCAAAGGAACAATAAAAATAATATTTTCTACTCATTTAGAAGCAACAATAGCGTAGCACAAGGCTCGCCTTCGGCTCCGGTATCCTACACTCGGCACGCGGAAGAGTGAACGAGGTCGACAAATAACATTAAATTTAGAATTGAACGGTCACTTTGTTCGGAATAATGAGCTCCACATTAGCTGAGAGCGCTTATCGGTAACCATGGCCTCTGAAAATCAACATCAACCATGGCTACTTTTTAGCATTATTTAGAGAAATGAAATGAAATGAATGAAATGAAATGAAATAAAACCTAAAAATAGTTTAAAAAACCTACTACTTATAACCTACGTTTCAGTTTCAGTAAGTGAGTGATTATTTTAAGATTCTAATTAGCTCTTTTTGCGTAAAATACAGGATTACCTAGTTCAGGCTCAAGTGTTATGTATACCTATGTCTAAGTTATTGCATTTATTATCCTATTAATAATTGTACCTTGTTAGAATTGAATAAACTATTTATTATTTATTATAGTATTCATCCTTAGCTCCGTAGAACGTTCCCTCCGTAGACCAAAGCACGTGCTTGGTGATCCCGATGACGTGATCGCCCATCGATGAGGCAATCCCTTCATCCAGCTCGGACAGAGAAAACACTCAACAGATACACCGTCCTCGCCGGCTAGGTCGAAGACTCCTTTCCGCTACGGCCCCTGGGGTTGGGCCATTCCCCCCGGCAACAGCCCAAGCCGAGGTTCGTACCTAAGTGGTGCCCTTGCGCTTGTTGCCAAAAACTCAAATCTTTGCAGGCAGCGCCTTCTGCGTTCGCCAAAAGTTCGTGTAACGCTGTCACGGACCGTCAGACGGTCTAGCAGCATGGTCCATTAGAAAAAAAAAAAGCGTGTCTGCGGAAATTTTTAACAAAATTTCATAAGACAAACAAAAAAATTTTGTAATTTCATCAATAATTTGCACCTGAAACTTTAGTAACTTGCTGTAATGTCTCTTTCGCCCAGTAATTTCACTTGCAGTGCCCTTCAAACCTAAACACAGTGCAGCTTGCACACTACTGCTTGGAGGTAGAATATCTGACACAGCGGTGGTACCCACCAAGACAGACTCTTGGTGAAGAGTCCTACCACCAGGTAAAAGGTAGTTCATTTAAGCACTAAAGAGGCGCTGTTTTCAGACAACTGCTTCCATACCATGAACTCTTAGAGCGATTCAAATTAGGACCTAAACTGAATTGTCAAAAAAAATTGTACCATGAAGTTAATAATTATTGAAGTGGATGGCTGGACGATAACTAGTTACTTTTGTGGGGATCTCGGGAAAGACATCAACCTAATGTCATTACCTGATAAGCTGCGTTATAGTAAAGGCTTATATTATAATTATATACAGTTGCGTTCATAAAGCACCACATCTATCATGTTCTCTCATAGTTACTTATGAATGAAGGCTACTGACTACTGGCTACCACAGAATAATTATTTATGTACTTACCTACATTTATAACGACGACCGATGTGGCGCGGCGGGCGGAGGTCCACCTGCGATGCAAGAGGTTGCGGGTTTGATTCCCACCTTGGGACAAATGTTTGTACGATCTGCAAATATTTGTTTCGGGTGCTCTGGGTATTTTCTATGTATATAAAAATATCTATCTTTGTATTGTATTGTATTAAGTACCATATCAGTGATCCAGTACCCAATAACACAAGCTCTGCTTATCTTGGGGTTAAATGACGCCGTGTGGATTGTCCAGCATTATTTTATATTTTATTTATATACAGGGTCATTCATTATCAACCTGACAAACTTAATTCCACACATTATTAAAAATATATGTGTACCTATATATATATTTTTTTAGGTATATTTTGTCTTAAAAATCCTAAGTAAATAAAAAAAAATCGATTACGTTTTTCTGCTCAAATCTTTTGTAATAAAGAAATAATATTTTATTAAGGGGACCAGACTCTGATTTTGATTTTAAATGGTTATAACATAATTTCAGAATTATTATGTACCTACAACTAGTTACAAATACAACATCGTAACTCAGTGCAGTGTATTTCAAAAGCTATTTATCTGACCGGTTTTATTTTAGGCTCGGTAATGTCAAGAGGCAAGTGGCAGAACGCCTAACAAACAAATAAATTAACCAGCTAATAAAATTGTTCATAACCACCAACCAGAACTACGCGCAACTAAACATAAATTTAACCTTAACACCCGGCCATACGGTATATTACACCGTTTGTCAACTGTAATGGTAAATTTGTAAAGTACACGTGAACCATATTTATTATCCATCTGCCTAAGTTGTTTTCGACTCTATGGTTATAAAGATAAGGGTTAAACTGATATGTGTAGGTGGGATGTAGAAGTTTGTGTAGCCCATAAGTGGCCCTTCTTGTTGTTGACGCTATTTATAGTAAAGTACGTGAGTCTGTCTGTATGTACGTGTACTAAGGCAGAACCAATGGAATAGCCAACTCACTTCACATAAAAATTATATTATCCCAAAAAATATTTTGCCTCAAACGGGATTTGAACCCGCAACCACGGCTTGATACGCGGGCGCTCTACCAATTGAGCTATCGAGACATATCTCGCTTGGACGAAAGGCTTGGATAACTGCAACGTTTCCCCTGTAGGTGGAGCTATCGGCGCTTCGAGCCGAAGACATCCCAATGATTATTTCGTCCAAGAACACTATAAAAACAAAAATAATCACTTCACATAGATACCATTATATATGTAGGTTATTATGTTATTATTATGTAGGTTATGATAAGAGTAGTAGAGTTTTTAATAGAGCTTGTCCGGGAAAGGACTATCCCCAAGGAAATCTAAGTATATAAGGGCCCTGACAGTGCTCCGACCGCTTTAAAATAGGTTCACGTTGAAAGGAGTGAGCTCACTCTATTCGCATCAGTCGACTGGTAGACGCGGACCTGTGCGCATCGGACGAATTTGTAAAAAACAGGCGTAAAATGCCGTCCTGTGTATTTAAAAAGTGTACCAATAACTCTAGAAGCACCAACAAAGCGAATGGTATAACATTCCATAAGTAAGTACACGATTTTACAACGTAATTCGTTTTTTCGTGATTATTTAGCCAATTGAAAACGATGTTTTTGCCATTTTGATTGAAAGAGAACGAATGTTCAGTCTTTACTCGGGAGTAAGAGAGACAACAGTACTTTGTCTCTGCAGTTCAATTATTTCTTATGATGCGTAATTCAACCAGCCACTATTTTATGACCCCCGACTACGCATATTATACGTTAAGCTAGAGGTCATGATTCGGTGGACTTCACTGACCTTGGATAACATTTACTGTGTGAGTGCGTGCAATCGAAATTTTACCACGTTTTTTAATACTCGGGCCCTTCTATACTTAGACTTCCTTGACTACCCCCATACCTATTTCTGCCGCCAAGCAGTAATGCTTACATCTGTGTTCCGGATCGAAGGGTATGGTTTCCACTGAAATACAGGCACATAACTTTTGGTTTACGTCTCAGGTCGGCAACCCGCGAGTGATACTTCTTGTATTGCAAGCGTCCATAGGCTTCGGTAACCGCTTATCATCAGGTAGGATGTACGCTTGGTGGCCACTTTAGTTGTTTAAAAAATAAGAAGTCAGTTTAATTACGAAATGTTTGGTTTGTAACAAAGTTAGACAACGTTATAGAAAGTATGTTCTCGTGCTCTGAATTGGAAGGTAGGAGTCCTCGGTTGAGACACAAGATGTTGCGGGTTCGATTCCCGCTGCGCCGCAAATGTTTGCATTCAGGGTTATGTAGGTATTGGATGTGTTATTTACCAGCCACAGTAAACATAACAGTGTAACAGGAAAATAAACTTGTTTTGAAGGAAATATCCTGAACTGATAATGACGACAGGTAATGAAAATAAAGATATGACGAGCGTAAAACCTTTATCAAAAAGCATTCAGCAGTAGGATCTGAATGAAAAAGGCATTATTTTCACTAAAGTCAAAGTCAAAGTCAACCTATTATCTTCTTACACATACATATAAAAATGAATTGCTGTGCGTTAGTCTCGCTAAAACTTGACAACGGCTGAGCCGATTTGGCTAATTTTGGTTGTGAAATGTTTGTAAGAATCCAGGCAAGGTTGAAATGGTGAGAAATTATGGAAAAATTGCGAGAATAAGAATAAAAATAATGCGAGTGAATTCGCACCGGTCAGCTACCTTTGTATGTATGTATGCTTAGAATAACGACACGGAGAAACAAAGTACGCGCACGCAAATTGTGATCATTTTTAGTGAGACTTGTTAGTCTCACTTAGTCAAGCGGCTCGCCATTTATCAATATGAAATCATCGTGCGCACGTTTCTCACAATTATAATTTCAAAATGGTGTATTGTGTGGTGAAAGGCTAACACCACGTATTTAATCATTAATCAATAATCACGTATAATACATAGGCCTCTCACGCAAACATCAATTGTTTTGTGAACACAATTTTGGAAATAATTTTGAATGAAACTATCATTCTACGTGTTGTTATTCTAAGTATGTATGTATGTACGCGTAGATCTTATAAACTACGCAACGGATAATGCGGTTATAGTAATAGATAGAGTAACTCAAGAGGAAGGTTTATTAGCACCCGTGCGAAACCGGGGCGGGTCTGCTAGTGATAAACAATTCCAACTTCGAAATCCATTGCAACTTTTCATTATAAATTAGTTAGGAGTTGTTATTTGTCTACTTTATTAATGAAATGTTTTAACTGTAAACAAGTATCTACTATGAAATAATTCATCATGACAACCTTCTAATGCTACCACTGCTGGGACACTGGCCTACTCTCAGGCGAGAGTGATTGGGTCTTAATCCACCACGCGGACCCAATGCGGATTGGTGGATGGCGCATGTCTTTCGTTTTCTGAACGCAACTGTATAAAATTATATTATAAGCCTTTATTATAACGCAGCTTATCAGGTAATGACATTAGTTTTTAAATATGTTGGCACAATGTAAGAGAGGTAGAAAATAGAGAATTGTATCTCTCTCTGGTTTTGGCGCTCCTTAATCCACAACGCGGACCCAATGCGGATTGGTGGATGGCACATGTCTTTCGAATTTTTAGTTCTTGGACATGCCGGTTTCCCTCACGATGTTTTCCTTCACCGTATGAGAGCACTGGCATTGCACGACCGGGTTTGAAAACACGACCTTAGCATCGGAAGGCGGGGTCACTAGACCACCGGTGCTCTAATAATAATCGGTGAAATAATTTCCATTGATATATTAATTTTTTTTTCTTTAATTCTTAATTTTGTATTTCTCTCTCTATGTGCTGTTTGCTATATTTTTTTCAATAACTACATAATATAATGTATCTATTTTGACTTAGTATATGACATCAATGACAATGACATACATATGGATAATAAAAAAATCTAAAACGAATAATTTGGTAACCTTTTCAAATTATTTAAAAAAAGATATTTCTGCATAAAACTACCAGCTGTTTCTCCCCAGCTGTGGGCCCTAGGAACGTGTTTGACAGATAAATTGAATAAGCAGCGTTTAGAGCGGGTTAAAGGCGTATTGTGGCGTTTGTGGCTCTAATGGCAATGGCGGCCTATGGACCTATCAACAACACAGGAGATGCCTACATACATACACCATAAAGTAAGCTTGTATGTGTCAGTGGCCAACTCTGCTGACGGAGTTTCTAGGCCGCTAAGGCCTCTGTCATGGTCTAAAGCTGGGACCGACTGCTTAACGTGCCCTCCAAAGCACGGGAGCGCTCAGTTGAAATTGCCACTGGGGCGGTGATGACTACGCAGAACAGTGCTTAACTTCGTTGATCTGTTAGGAACAACTTAGCCAAGCAGTTATCGTAGCCTATGTACGCTTGCAAACTTAGAAATATCACTTGCGCGTTGCTAGCATGAGACGTATATCTAAAGTCTTATGTGTATGTAATTTCACCGGAAACCATGCAAGATGGAACACAGAAATGCGGCAGAAATAGGTATGGTGGTAGTTCTTCCCCGGACGAGCTCTATTACAAAGAACTCTACTACTCTACCTTTGAAGTAAGTTCACCATAACAGCCTTTTAATGTTCCCACTGCTGGGACACTGACCCACATTCGAGCGACGTCCACAATGCGGATTGGTGACACATATTTTAGATTTTTTAGTACTTGGACATGCCGGTTTAGGAATAGTTAATAGGGGTGTATTTCCCCGGACAAGCTCTAATACAAAGAACTCTACTACCCTCAGTTCTGAGAATCTTAAAAATATGCATAATTAAGTACCCACTTTTATTTATTACCAAGCGATTATAAATAATTCCCAGTCTAATCTCTTGTTAGAATGGTTTCCTCAGAAAATTATTCCATAACTTTTATTCGAAAACAAATTGTATCTACGTGATTCCGAAGCTGAGATTAAAACGTAAATTGCCGTACTCCGGCTAATATACAGTAATTCACGTTAATTACTAAAGTTCCCGGATTTCACGTAATCGTTTGAAAGCCTGCGAATGTTTACCTGAGCTTTCTACCGCCGCCTCACGACTGTATTGAGTTCACTTGAACCTTTTAAGCTATGTAGTATTTTAGTAAAGTATTATTCATAAAATATACAAAGTCAAAGTAAAAAATAATAAATAAATAAATAAATAATGCTTGACAATCCACACAGCATCATCTAGCCCCAAGGTAAGCTGCTGTTAAACAGAGCTGTATTATGGGTACTAGATGACTGATATATATTTAATACAATACAATACATAGATAGATATTTTTTTTTATAAATAGAAAATACCCAGAACACCCGGAACAAATATTTGTAGATCGTACAAACATTTGTCCCGAGGCGGGAATCGAACCCGCAACCTCTGCGTCGCAGGCGGACCTGCGCCCGCTGCGCCACATCGGTCGTCAAAAATATCTTTAATTAATGATAAAAAAAAAACAAATATCAAAATTATTTATTAGGAACAAAACAAGGTATACCATAAACTAAGTGTGAACGTTGTCAACTGCAAAAGTTAATAAAACTCAGTTGCAGTGAAGGACACAAGAATAGCGTTCCATTATGGATTAGAGATTACAAAATATAATCAAGGATCACAAGGATCATTTCGAAACGTCATAGAGCTAGGTGAATTTACGACAGTTCCACGCGCCCCAGCCTAGAAGAATCTGGCAACAATGACTGATTCTTGAGATATTATTGAATGAGAGATTTTTGAGCCACAGATGCCACAAATTAAAAGAAGAATATTAAGAGATTTTTGACTGACTGCAATTATTAACTGACTTCGTAAAATTACGTTATCATTTCAACTGCGTTTTTTTATGTTTGTCACATGATGCTAATTGAGAATAGATTTTGTTGATTATTTTTTTTGTATTTATTTGTTTGATCTATATATATATATATTTTTTATACAACTGAAGTGGCAACCAAGCGCACAAGATGGTAAGCGGTTACCGCAGCCTATGGACGCTTGCAATACCAGAGGTATCACTTGCGGGTTGCCACCTTGAGGCTAAGATCTAAAGCCTCATGTGCCAGTAATTTCACCGGAAGCCATACCCTTCACACCGGAACACAGCAATGCGAGCATTACTGCTTTGCGGCAGAAATAGGTATGGTGGTAGTACTTCCCCGGACGTGTTCTATCACAAAGAACTCTGCTACTCTTAAATAACCTAAAATCAGTACAGCGCTTTTTCCTGACAATTACAATCCGGGCCTCTTCAAGGCTAGAGTGAATAGGTGTCTCATAGACCTTCGTGCTCCACCGTCGGCCACATCATCGCTTTCCACCAGGCGAGATCGTGGTCAAACGTAGGTCTATTCTTGATTGAAAAAAAAAGAAGCTTTTAGGATGAATCTTAGAGACGTGTCAATAACTACATCACCGTATCACAAACTATCTAAAATTCAAAACATTTTTTTTAGTTTGAAGTCTGTTTTTGTTTTTTGATTTGCATTATTTTCAGGGTCTAAAGTACATACCTATTTACAGGACTACCACCATACCTATTTCTGCCGCCAAGCAGTAATGCTCGCATTGCTGTGTTCCGGTGTGAAGGGTATGGTTTCCGGTGAAATTACTGGCACATGAGGCTTTCGATCTTAGCCTCAAGGTGGCAACCCGCGAGTGATACCTCTGGTATTGCAAGCGTCCATAGGCTGCGGTAACCGCTTACCATCTTGTGGGCCGTACGCTTGGTTGCCACTTCAGTTGTATAAAAAAAAAATAAAAAAAAAAACATTTTTTTTTCTGTGCTTTGGATAACTAACGCATTTCAAAAAGCTAAAATACATCTGCCTAAGGTGGTAAATGCGGTATTACATCAGCTGATCGCAAGTACATCTGCAAGTACAATAGAAGAATGGTAACCATTTAAATGTTGTGAAATGGTAATGTGTCAAAATGAATCAGTAATGGATCTTGTTATTTTGACGAAGCTAATGTTGAAATTAATGGGTTATTTAAAAAAATCTAGGTAAGAAATGCTTGTGTTAGATAGAACAGCTGTTAGGGACCCTGTAGCGACGGAAAATGTGAGTTATTCCCTCTATCACCCAGCTTTGTCTGTCTAGGGTGACAAATCGAACTTTTTGTTATTGCAAAGAGTGTAACAGATTGAACTTTTTAATTCTGTGTGTCACCCTTTTGGATGACAAAAGGTCTATTTTTTGTGCGATCTGTCAACGTAGGCGGACAGATTTGGGTGACAGATGGGAATCATTTTGAACAAGAGTAATTGAGTCATAATCCACTGCGCAGACCCGATGCGGATTGGTGGATGGCACATGGTTATTTTATGGACATGCCGGTTTTCTCACGATGTTTTCCTTCACCGTTTGAGGGCACTGACAATGCGGATAAGTGTTTGAATCATAGAACTATATTTGAGTAGAATGAGTGAGTGTATGTACCTCGCGTGCCGAAAAAACGGGCTAAGTAAGGGCTGAGAACCTCTTTACTCGCCGCGAAACTCAGTCTGCTCCCAACCGGGGGCGGTGTGGTGGTGTGCCAGTGCCTAGAATCGGTTTGCCGCGTGCTTATCGATGCTTTTAATTCATTTATTTTCGCGCGGATTATGTTTCCCTTCACTAAAATACGTTTGTGTGTAAAATACAAATGCGCAAAATGTTACACGCTCGGTTTCTATACAAATCGACGAACTCTTTCATTCTACTTAAATATAGTTCTGTGTTTTGAATAGAAAAATCTGTGTGCACGATCGGTTTCGAACCCACGACTATCTTTTTTGTGGTTTGTTACTCAACAACATTTTACCAGACAACGATATGAACCTGCTTTGATTCTTAACATGATGGTACCGTTATTGTACGGCCGTCAGATAAAGCAGGCGGTCATTTATAACTTATGGTGATAGCATTTTTAAAATACCCCAGGCCCCGATGGTTCACCCATCTAAGAAACGACGAGTGATATGACGTGACTCGACATCATAAACAAACATTTTCGATACACAAATAAAAATATTTTAGTAATAAACTTTACAAAATTATTTTTCCTAAATGGGAATCTACCCACATCGAACAAAAAAAATAAAAATAAAAAACTAGATTGCTTTATTGAAAACCGCAGAACGTCACCCGTGTTCACCTCTTATCACTGGGTGATAAGGGTGATAATGGTTGCCGCGGCGTGTGTGGCGCTCGATGTTTGTCTGGCCGCAGCTTTATGTTCAAGGCTATCTGACACGTGGTTAACATTGTTTTTATTAACAGTTGCAGTATCACCAAATACTAGCTTTTAAGTTCTGCGTGGCACTGCACTGCGCTCATCAACTTGATTCAAAACATGTAATTTTCAATTAAATACGGTTAATAGAATAAAAAAAGTGAGCTAGAACTTTATTTTATAATTCTTGTTCACCCATTGCTTGCCAATGACAGGGTGACAGATAGAACTTTTTCAAATATATTCTAAGTGCGATCTGTCACCCTAGACGGAAAGCTGGGTGACAGATGGGAATAATCCAGTAATTTACTTGCTACAGTGCCATTCAAGCCTAAACCATACTTTTATAATGTTCTATGCCTAAGCACAGTAAAAGCAATCTTGCACACAGATGTTAGAAGTAAGTACCTTATAAAAGGCTTACAAAAACAGTCATCATCATGACCAGTCAGTTTTCACTGCTGGGAAACTTGCCTACTCTCAACTAGCCACTAGTATTGAGAGTAACAATAGTTGATAATAATTTATGTAATGATCTAAAAAATGACATGTCCCTACATTTTTATATCGATACGAGAATTATCCCAGACTCTACATTTTGTAAAGTCTGTAAAATAGAACAAAATCTTAGCCGATTGCCAACATTTTTACCCCTTTATTCATAAAACAAACTTTCGTAATATTAGCGGCTTGTCAAGTGTCTTTCTGTCAAGTTTATGTCAATAAAATGTCTATAAAAAAAATGTCCGCCCTTTATTTTTACACATACAACATAACCATAAAACAGGTTTGAACAAAACAGCTAACAGAAATAAATTGTAGAATTATGAATAAGGCTCGGCTGTATTTTACCCGATAGATAACTGCTACAAAATAACTACACCGAACTTATAATAGAACTACATCGTAGGTAAGTCTTATTTAATTATGTAATGAACTTACTTTAGAGTAAGTCTTACCAAAGACACAAATAATGACTATCGTTCTTTTACTTATTTACAATAAATAAAATAAATAAATAATGCTCGACAATTCACACAGCATCATCTAGCTTCAAGCTAAGCAGAGCTTGTGTTATGGGTACTAGATGACTGATAATTATACTTAATACAATACAACAAATAGATAATATTTACAACAAACACAACAGCGATCTTTCGAGAAGTAGGTATTACTTCAAACCTTCCTAACATTTTAGGCTATTCAATATACATACATAATCGACGTAAATAGAACGTCCTTTACAGCACTTGAGTTAATATTTATGTAGCTGAACAAATACATATCAAAATACCATCGAAGCAATACCAGCTCTACCGCATTGGTATAACGCTTAAATTCGATAACATTTACACTTGTTTTTCAGTTGTATTTCAATAAGTGACAAACGAAACTGTAATCTTTTATGAATGCATCTAAAATAACAAACAACTTTTCAGGCAGTTTGGTTCTCTCTGCCGCTACGAGATGGCGCTAGTAGTCTCAAAGTAAGCTAGGTTGCTACACCGGCTTAGCAACACGTTTTGTAACTGTTTAAGTAGGTGGGTTTTACTTCTAAGGATAGGTATTGCTTTTATGGTTATTGGACTCAGTTTTGTGCTTGTATTTTCAACTAATTTTTAACGGATAAACTTTTCTCGTTAGTAGCTACTTGCTCAGTCTATGTAGAGTTATAATAGAGGACCTAAAGATGAATCTTAGACGTGGACTAAATAAAATTTATTTCATTATAATAGGTACTGCAAATAATGCTGTAATTCTACGTTTTGTAGCGTTTATTAGGCCGTGGCAGAGGCCTACACAAGCGGCTTGAAAACTTTTTCACCGCTGTTGACTATTATGTTAGTAAGATCATTTATATATTTTATGAATGTAACGCTATAAAAACACTGTTAAGTTATACACTAAGTAATAAACGAATCGTTTAATGATTCCGATTTAAATAATGACGAAACGGCATTAAAATTATTTTTGTAATGCGTTAAACAGGCGATTATAATTACGACTGTCTAGGTAAAATAATATGAAATTCTACAAATAATAAATACAAATTTTAAAAATAAACCACACCACTCGATAAATCGATGACATTAGTAAGTGGTCACAGGAACTCAGTGTGTAGAAGGCACCTTATGTAACCCATTTATCGTTAAATAAATGATTAAGATTATGATGAATAAAATTATGATTTTATAAGGCTCAAAATCGGTCGTCATGGCGCTGTTTGGGATATGTCCAGTGAACGTCTACCGGCTGATAATGATGTTGGTTAAAAAGATTAACAGACCCTTTTTATTGGTAGTCGAGTAGTGCCTCGATCGAGTGCCGACAAGGCGCTTGTTATTCACGACGTGAGCTCGCGACGTCTTGCAATCGGTATTGGAGTCACGACATAGCAACAATCATGTCGTTTGTTGGTTAGAAAGCCGAACCCTTGATAGAATTATCTGTTGCTTAAAGAATCCTGATTTGATAAAGTTCAATTACATTCTACATTCTACATGGCTACATTCGAAATGTCACAGCAAATTTGAACTCAGATTATGTGTATATCAATGTAGTCCTTCAAACGATTACTAGTAACATACCTAGAAATGGATAACATAATAAATTCACCTAGAGATTTCGAAAGAAGTTTTCTATCAACCTCTCTTTATAGCCTTTTTTAATATCTTTAGAAAACCCATAAAAGCTTAAAACAGAACTTTTTATGACTTTAATTTACTTAATTAAACAAAGAGCTCCAACCTGTTTTGCTTCCAAAAAGATAGATTTAATTTTATGGTGTCAGAGAAATGGGCGTTGTGCCAAGTTCCTGGCTCAGCTCAGCCCATCTCAATAATCATGTGCTCAAAAGTGGGTAAAAATGTAAAATATTAACACCCGGTCACACTCACAATTATAGTATGAAAAAAGTGTCGCAAACACAACGTGCCATTGCAAGGGTAAGTGTAAGTTGTGATTATGCAGGTTATGTAAATTATGGTTATCAATTCTAAATTTAATTTTATTGACTATAGCATTATTAAGCTGTGTTCGCCTTCAAATAGTGAGCACAGGGAATGCTTTTATGTAATGAGTTTAGTGCTAATTGTTGTGTATTTCTCATTGGCAATCCTAAATAAATAAATAAATAAAATTAAATCAAGTGTCATGGTTGGCAACAATTACCGCAAGAGCGAAATAGCTTGCTTCACGCGCTCCGTCTCCGTATCTTGGTGTTGTGAGACTTCACCAAAACAAAATACACGCGTGCATAATAA
The DNA here is from genome assembly GCA_951394395.1 of Colostygia pectinataria. Taxonomy (NCBI): domain Eukaryota; kingdom Metazoa; phylum Arthropoda; class Insecta; order Lepidoptera; family Geometridae; genus Colostygia; species Colostygia pectinataria. Next base: position 11,489,327 of record OX596363.1, read on the forward strand.
CCCATAGCTTTAGTGCTCCCGAAATTGCCCTCGAACTCGTGATAGGGCGAGGTAAGTAAACCGGTGGGAGGCGGGGAGTGCCCCTTCTGTACGTAGTCCTACTAATGTTCTGTGACCCGGTGTAAATGTAGAGAAGCAAGCCAACTGGTTGGTTTGCTCAGTAATTGTACAAAAAAGCTGAGGATGGGGTTGCCACAATCTCTAGTGGAACCGGTCGCGATGTGAACCAGTCTGAACCGGCTCACGAGTGGTCGCCTTCCAATATATTTTATCTCGGCTTGTTTTTAGCTAGGTTAACTTTATGTTAATGTATGGAAATATTATCACCTACTCAATGCCTACTTTGTTTTTCTTGTAGTGTCTTCTGTTCAGAATATTAATCGACTGTGACTTGTAACTTGAGATGAAAACAGGCTTTGTTACTACACCTACCTGGGTACCTATACTATTGCTTTTTGTATTAGTTAAGGTACTTTTGGGAACAGGATTGGATCGGGAAATCGGACAACGAAAACAATGAGCTAAATTTTTTAAACTATGAATTTTTTTCTTTATTAATTTCTACATTTTCTTTCACGGCCTATCAGTAAATATCAATCATAAACAATTGATAGTTATTATTGTTAGCTTAAGTTGTGTAAAATGTCGACATAATATTATTGAGAAGTAAAATTTTTGTAGCATTTTAAAAATCTTTATTGATGAATGTGATTTCTAGACTATGATATTGTGCGTAAACACTGGACCCTACAAACATTTAGATTTCGTTTTAAAACTGTTAGTCTATTGATTTACATTAAATGTAGTAATTTACACTGGATGAAGAAAATGCATTTGACTGCAACAAGTTGGTGTCTCACAATGTCAACCACCATCGTCTCCACTGGGCTGACCACGCAGCTTCGCGCAGCGATACAACAACAATCTTACAAAAAATTACAATCTTTATATTAACTTAAATAACTTAATACTTTTAATAACTATAATAATATAAGCTGAGATCTTTGCAGTATATTGTAGCGCCGCCCGCTCTCTTATTGCCGTCTCGTCTCCTCTCGGCTCTCTCGACACTCTATGATACTCTCTCTTCCTCATAATTTTTGCATTCGTTACTCTCATTCATAAAAGTATATTTTCTCATTTAAATTTTATACATTACAAAAGTAGTATCACAAACAAATGTACGAACTAGTACAAATACGAAAAACGTACACATATCCGACCTCGTCGGTCGCCTCTAATAAATACATTACATACTTGAAAATACAAACTCTACACAACTTCAGAATAGAATCGAACTCGAAACAAAAAATAATAGCTAAGACTAACTCGATCAAGGTATCGGTATCACACGCGCGGCGCGACGGCGACTGAGATCATCGCATGCGCTTGCGCACCTGACCGCCGCGCCGACCAACCATCACGCTCACAATCTTTAAAATATCCATAAAATACGAACAATGATCATACGACGATTAACATAAGGGCAGCGGCGTGACGCGCGGCGACGCGGCCGTGCGGTGGGAGAGGCCGGTACGAGATCCGCCGCGTCGCGTCGCGTCACGCCACGCCACGCCACGCCACGCCACGCCACGCCCCGCCGCGCCCGGGGCTCAAGTCGCGCACACTACAACTATGTATTCATATCACGCTGTGCTTTTTTTTCTCTTATCAAAATATATAATAATAATATTGATATTTGTTAAAATTAACGATACGTAGATATCGAGGAGGGCAGTCAGTCAGCTCGCTCGCATCACGCGCCGGCGCAGGCCTCACTCCGCCTGGCTCCGGAACAGCTTCTTCTTCTCTATCGTGAACTGGGGGCTGATGATGATCGTGCCGCTCCGCGTTAAGTTTCTGTTGAAGAACATCACTCGTTAGTACATCCACTACAAAAATTTCAAAGGCAGGATATTTTTTTTTGTTTTTGTTGAATTTTAGTTTTTTGTTGAACTTACTTTAGGAATTGCGGCAACTTGCTCGTCCAGTTGGTAGAGTCGTGCTCGAGATGCAAGTGGATCTCGTGCGTGGTGAGCGTGTTGGGGTCTATCTTGAAGGCTGCGAGCCGCCTGGTGGCGACGTCGACGATGACGGCGGCGCCGCGGGAGCCGCAGGGCTCGCCCTCCGCCAGCTGCAGCGTCTGCGTCGCCGCGCGCGCCAGCAGCTCCGCCGGCACCAGCACCTCGGCCGCGGCCAGGGGGCTGGCGCTCTTCGCGGCGCGGAGCTCTCTCTCGAGCCGCTGAGCCAGCGCCGCCTCCGTCGGCACCGGCATCGGTGCTTCCCGCCATGTCGGCCCACTCCATGCTACAACAATGGGAAAAGACATTTAAAATATGCAATCAATAAAAATTTAAAAAAATAATAATAATAACAATAATGTTATAAATTACGATAATTAAAACTTTTTATCACCTTAATTAATGTCTAAATAATAAACTAGAAATTAAGAGCAAAGTGAGAAAAGCGAGAGTAATCGCGCAGCTCCAAGGACAAGGGAGGGAGCGCATCGAGCGGAACAGCTGACGCGTCAGCTGCGCGACCCGGGACGCCGGTCGCCGGCTATCCTGGACCTGGTCACTAAACACCACTGGTTTTGAGCATTTTTATCAATGTAGAGCTAGGTCCCTCTTATCCTAGGTAAGAAGCCCTCATCTGGTGCACAAGGCCGGTGCGCGCGCCGCCTAGCAACACCTCGGCCGGTTAGAAAGCCGCTTCCCTCTCCACGGAATAGAAAGTAGACTCACCTTTTTCGCCGTTGAATCCGACGTTAAACTGATTGGTGACCGGCAGGATCTCCATTTTCTCCAAATTTTTACTTATATTGTACACTTTTAATACCGAAAAAAAAGAAAGCGTTCCGTCTCGGAATTTAACAATTTGAAAAATATCACAAGTCTCTTTTGTACTGCAGCGCGGATCGGCTAGCGGTGACTAGCTCGCGAAGAGATCCTCGGGAAAATATAAAACGTCCGAAGCTCACGACCGCATCAGATCTGATCTCGTAACCTCGGGGCTTCGTATCTCGCCCTCGGCTTATTGACCCACCCGACCCTGTCGTTCTCTGTCACGGACTGACGATATTCGGAAGGAGGCGCTTTTTATATAGAGGACACGGGCGGGGGTGCGGGGCGGGCTCCGCGGCGGCCGCGGGGACCCCGCGCGCCAGTGTGCCCGCGCCGCGCGCCGCGCCGGTCGTCCCGTGTGCCGCCCAGCCGCGCCCCGTCTGCCGCCGCCCGGCTTCCTTTGTTCCCGTTCCACCGGAACAGTTCTCCTCACCTCCAGCCAGTGATCCTATTCTTTCAGCATCAGTGTTCCTTTCCTTACCATCTCAATCGTGTCCTCGGTTCCTCACTGCACTTCCTTTGTTCCAGTATCTATAGAAGTTGCTGGACCGTTTCGTGTTGTAACAGTAGATTACGGATCGCTATCGGGCGACAAGTTGGCTGCTTCGACCGTTTCTGTCTGTACCTTAGAGATAAGGACTCTAGTCGCTAAGACGTTTGTAACCATATAAAATTTATCAATGTGAATTTTCTCTAAGTTGATGACTTCAACTCTGATAATATTTTTTTGTGTAAGTGGTTCATATATTAGGTGAGTAACGAAACCAATGTTCTGTCTAAAAAAGCAATCCAGTTTGGAAAAGCGTTTAACCATTAACGAAACTCGAACTATATGCGACTCTAATTTCTAAAGAGGTAGGTAGGTATCTTGTGGTAAAACTTACCGAACGGATAACATGGTTTTAAAAAAGAAAAACTTCAAAAGCCGGCTTAAAATAATGTATTGTGCTATGTGAGAAACTCAGAAATAAATGACACAAGTTGATGTTAGAGTATACACAAAACATAATATATCAAAAATATAAACAAAAATTAGTAAATCACAAAACTTCCGAACTATTTGCAACACCTTCAGAAAAGCAAGCCCAAAAATAATAATGTAAGTAAACAGCAATAAATCCGAAACAGTTCACAGTTCACTTTTCAAAAATAAGAAAAAAACTTGGCAGGATTACAGATGATTTCCTCTAAGATCAATCATTTCTACCGGCAGTGACTATTAATTTATTTTTTGAGGAAATAGTTGAAAATATTATGAGTTCTGATGGTAAAAAAGATTTATTATCAAAAATCACAGAGGTTGGCACTTGGCACTATATTAAATAAGAATTGCGTCAGAAAAGCAATAATAAATCGACACAAAGTCAAGTACTAAAATATAGCAAAGACAAAGGAGACAAAGAAAATTTAAACAAATATATTAATATCTAGAAACATATTTATATTTACAATAATTATGAGATTATAGTGACACCAATTAAACCAAAGGATTATTTTAGCGTATTAGTACTCTATAGAGAAGGTAGGTAGGTACCTAGTTTACGATCGCCTAAGTTTTTTGTTAGTCAGTCAGACAGATCCAAAAAATATTTTTTGTACATAATTTGAGATCATTCGAATGAGTTACATCATCCGTCCAGAAATATCTCCACTTTTCGAAACTAGTTTCTTTGTTATCTAACAAATCCAACAAAAAAGGTTAATCACTCAAGAACCCTTTATTCCTTTTGTCCATGGTCCGTGTTACCCTTAAAAGAACCTTTGTTTTTCCTATCAGGTAGATAATAAGATTTATATTTTTTAAATTACCTACCTATTCGTTTAAAATTTTGGTAGATTTCTTGATTCTTCCTGCTTTAACTTTTTTCACAAAACATTGATTTTTCAAAAACGATAAGTAAGTGACCTTACTTAATCATAAAGTCATATAGACAGATATATCATAAATTCAATTCACGAAACGAATCAGAATAAAGACAATCAACCAGGTAAACAAAACCGAATGCAATATTTTATCACCACTAGAAAGTGAAGTAGGCAAGCCACTGGAAATGGTAAACGTGCAAATCATTAAAGCTGGCGTAGCAACCGAACCAATCTAAGAAACAGTAACCAATTTTTCAGCGGTTATAACCGCAAAGCCACAAAAACATGTGGATTAAAAGAGAAATGAAAAAAAAGCTGTTGCCACGGTAGGTGTGCTGCCGGCCGGCGAGCTGGCCTTGGGGGGAAGTGACTCATGCAAACCGAGCCGAATCGAAAAACACGCCATCCACAATATCGTGACGATAAATCGACATACTCGATATTAACGCGAAATTGTTCAAACAAAGTTCGCGAGTCGTGTTGTTGTTCCATTTTATGGATTACAGCTTCTGAACCTGTTTAGCTCGATATGCGAACACTAAAAACTTATTATTTTGTATCGGTTACGAAACTGGTCTTAAAATATGACAAATCGTTTATCAAAGCAATCAGGGTAGTCTTTTTCATCTCTATTTATAATAATGATGATATAATTAAAAATAAGCAGTTTTTGTCTATAGAATAAGAACTATTGGAACAATAAAATATTTTATCTTTAGGTTTCCGCACTTTTAAACAAATAGTACGTGTAAATATTATAATAAAGATAATTTAATCACTGTGTGCTTCTTTTTCATGGGTATCGCAATGTTTTCTTTAATATATTTATAAATATGTAATTACGTGCGACTTACTTTATCAAAGCTACTTAGCCAGCAGTTACATATATCTGGTAAATTGTTATTTTGTAGTTATTTTAATTGTTCCGGATTTTGTAGTTTTCAATGATCGTGAATCCGGTAGGAATTCAATTCAGTAAATTGTGAATAATCTATTGTTAGAGTGTAAGGGCTTATCGAAATCCTGCTAGCAAGCATCAACCTGTCCAAAAAGGTCCTTAACAAAAGAGTCCCTTATCCCTCAATCTTTCATCCCCTTTCCTAAAGATCTCTTTAATATCTTTCGTCCCTTTTCAAAAGCACCTAGCGACGAGTGGGTCGCATGTGGAAAGCTGACATGTTTCAACTTGTTTGTATACTTCAAGCGACCTCTCTCCAATTTGTTTCCAGCTCTTTGTGTTTCTCTTTTGTGAACTTACAACTTTTAGCGACATTATTTCGTGGTTTTATTTATATTTATAACTACTTCATTAACTCTTTTTTTTATCAAAATCACCAATACTTTCTCATATTTTTCTTGATTTATTTTGAGCATGGAAGAAAAAACTAAAGCTTCATTTTTTATACTTAGCATAAAATCTAAAATTGTATTCGCATCACTAGAATATAAATCGCGTAACTTTAAAAACAGAATCTGTTTAGCTCAAGTGGCCTGTGGATATAAATATTAATATGCCTTCTACATAATGCATAGGATTACCTCATGCTCTGTTATTTGCCTATTTAAAACCACCAACATTCGTATCAATAGTATCCTACAAATGTAAGTTAGCCGCTTCTCTGTTTAAGTTCGTCTGTGCTAAAGCATGTTTTATTTGGTCGTGCTACACGGCCAATACGGACTGATTAGTATTCGCGACGCGTTCTAGTGTTGTTCCAAGTTTAGGCAACGACTAATTAGCATTTTAAAGCTTTGTTTATGTCGCATGGTACACGTGCCGTGCCATTGTTATTTTCATTTTATATACCTCTAATGACTCTATGTACATAATAACGTACAAGTACCAATTATAATGTATTATTAGACAGCTTGTTCCAAATCCCACCTTTTTGTAGGGAACATTTTTTGCTCTTGACATTATGTTTGGAAACAAGACCCCGATTTTAAGGAAACGAAAACATGCTTGTAAAAATAGAAATTGTGTTTCACAATTTACTTGTAATGTAAGATGTTATGTTTGTTGGGAAGGATGAACCTTTTTAGCGAACACAAATATTCTGAGGCAACTTGTATGTACCAGCAGGTAAATAATATAATACAGCGTGTAATGTTTATTTAGCGTAGTGTTTTGTTTACCTATAAGAACTTTTTTGTGAATTTGCATTAGCAGCGTGTTCGTTTGTGCTTGTGTTACAATAAGTAATTGAATATTATGCGCATACAATAAAAAAGTTATGAACTAGCTTTTATGATGGTTTTTGTTAGTTTTATTCAAATGTTTAATTTTTACGTTTTGTTATCAGGCATTGGAGAAAAATGTAAAAATATTTGGCTGATGCAACTGTTTCATCAGTTAATGTGTTTAATATTATTACAAACATACTAATATAAAAAACTTAATATTGTACTGTATCTCATACAATATCAGAGAAAAGATCTAATAATAGATCTTTATATAGATCTATTATATAATGTATGTTGATCTCGTACATAAATTGCACATGAGCTCACTACAATGCGTACATGAAAAAAGTATAAAAAGATGATAAATAAAATAAAAATTTACCAAATATTCTGTTTTTTATTTAAGACCTTGTAGTATTCCCAATTATGTTTAAGTAAGTACTTTTTTTTTTTTTATATACTACCAAAGTGGTAACCAAGCGTACGGCCCACTTGATGGTCAGCGGTTACCGTAGCCTATGTACGCATGCAACATCATAGATATCACTTGCGTGTTACTACCCTAAGACCTTAGATGGTAAGTCTCATGTGCCTGTAATTTCACCGGAAACCATACCCTTCGAACCGGAACACAGCAATGCGAGCATTACTGCTTGGCGGCAGAAATAGGTATGGTGGTAGTCCTTCCCCGGACGAGCTCTATCACAAAGAACTCTACTACTCTTAAAAGTACTTAGAGTGGAGTGTACATTTGAATCATATAGTCTATAGATTTGGGCGTACTTTAGGTATTGCAAAGTAGGTTATCTAGTATTGGGTTATCAGCTCAGCTCGAAACGACATACTAGTTAGCAATTTAGATAAAGGTACATTTGCTGATAGCAATATATTTAGATAAAATGTTAGACGTGTTTTTGAAATATTTGTTTTAACTTTTGTCAATTTTTTTGTGAAAAGGAAAGGTAGATTAGTGTTTTATTTAACAAAGGACCAATTTCATAGTGGCCTAGGTTTTTGTTACACCATAGAAAAAAAAATAAGACTAACAGTAACAAACAATTTTATATTTAAGTAGAAAAAGTTCTAAAAGAAAAATGTTTATTGTGTTTCCTAAAACGGGAACACTAGAGGTCCGCCATGACGCCAATGATTGTGAAGCATCTTGACTTTGACAGTACCTAAAAATCTAGTTGTTCGTTAAAACCCGCCATGTTGTTTTGCATTGTGTTGCACTACTTCACAGAGATAAACTTACTTTAGATTATGAAAGAAGCCAAAATAAAATAAAAAAACAGTGATAAATGCTTTCTATAGTGATTATCTAATAATCTAGACCCAAGTTCCAAGACCAAGACCAAGGCCCAGTTCCATACTGCGTGAAACAACTCCTTTATTTCTCACACTCGATGGACCGATGATTATAAAAGTGATATTACAGCAATGTAAGGATTACTTAGCGGCAGAAATAGGTAATTTAGTAGTTCTTCCCCGGACGAGCTCTATCACAAAGAACTCTACTACACTCATAGTCTTCTGTTAATGCTTAGGCTATCTGTAGAGTACTTTATCACATCCCTAATTACATAACAGCTAAAGAAAGAGTAAGTATCCGACATGAATGAAGCCTAAAGTGGTCGTTACGAAGTTAATACGGTCCTGCTACGGAGGTGCTACGGAGGTGCTACGAAGGTGCTACGAGCCTGATTACGAGATAATTCTACAAGCTACGCCGCAGATTTTCGAACGGCTTCGATATAACCGTATTTATAATGATTTATAGCACCAAATAAATCTTATAAAAGGACTTTTATTATGTAATATTTTAATGAACATAATCATTTGATCATAATCACGATTCACGAGAGTGATTGGTAGATTAGTGAGTGACATGCTTTGGCCGGTTTCCTCACAGTGTTTTCCTTCACCGTTTTTGAGTACTGGTAATGCACATAATTTTATTATCTCAATAAAATATTATAAGTGCAAAGTTTGGATGGATAGATGGATGTTTGGTACTAAATCACAGCTGAACGGAACTGAATGAAATTTGGCATAAAGATAGTGCATAGTTTTGAGTAGCACAATGCTACTTTTTATGTACTGTATTAAATTAGATGTACATCAATATTTCCTCGCAAACAGAGGTCCGCCAATGTAAAATTGTCAATATTTTCATTCAGTAAAATTTATACTTTAAAATGGTTTACGTTTAGATATTAAAGCTGGTGCAAGTCATTTAACTCTGCATATGAGTTAGGGTTGCTGCGTAGGGGTGGCGAAAGGGTTGAGAGGGTGCCTCTGCAAATAGCTCTCCAGTAATGAGGTATTGCTAGGTGTGCAGTCAGTCGTACATTAACTTTGAATAATGTGTTGTAGCTGTTGCGACTATGTTCACGTAGAAATGTCACGTAGAACTAAAACAGATCTATCCCAAGAAAACCGTTAATTTTTCAAATAAAAAGTAGCCTAGGTTTCATACTTTAATCTATCTCTGTGCCAAATTTCATTCAGATCCGTTCAGTCGTTCTGGCGTGATTGAGTATCCATCCATCTATTATACAATATTAGTGTGATAGTGTGATTAGATTACTGTGATAGTATATAACTGGTAACATTAGAAGTCCAAAAAGACTTGTCATTAAACTTCTTCATAAGTAAAACTCTCTTTTGGTTCGTAATTTCATTTGGCCATCAAGTGAGCCGAATATTAGCCACATTTTAATATTTAAGAGTAGTAGAGTTCTTTGTGATAGAGCTAGTCCGGGGAAGGACTACCACCATACCTATTTCTGCCGCCAAGCAGTAATGCTCGCATTGCTGTGTTCCGGTTCGAAGGGTATGGTTTCCGGCGAAATTACAGGCACATGAGACTTTCCATCTAACGTCTCAAGGTAACACGCAAGTGATATCTATGATGTTGCATGCGTACATAGGCTTCGGTAACCGTTGACCATCAAGTAGGCCGTACGCTTAGTTGCACTTAGTATAGTATACACACCTTAGTGGTATAAAAAAAAATGGTATAAAAAGAGATACCACAAGTACTCAATAGGAAGTAGTTTCAAGACAATGTATAGTATCCAAGCCGAATTATTCAAACTTCCACTCCAGGAAATGGCAGAACCTACCCCTGAACCCCGAACCCTAAACGGGGAACGTCGCAAATGTCATAACATCCTTATAATTACAAATTCGCTGAAAATCGTCATCTGTCATAAAGCAGTCGTAACACAATAACGCTTATTTCTTTGGATGTACCGCTAAAAACCGCTCACCGCTATTTTACGGCGACAACTTTGACATTGTAATCAGAAGTATTTGGTTATTCAAACATTCGGTTTATTATTCATTGCATATTGATGGGGTATTGTTAAATTGCAAATTTTCTAGACTAATTTATTAGACTAAGGCTGAAATCATCAAAGCAGCCTTCTAATGTTCATAATCCCACTGCTGGGACACTGGTCCACTTTCAAGCGAGATTGATCGAGTCATCCACCACACAGACCTAATGCGTTGTTTCTCCATTTGTGTTTCTATCGTTTTTTGGCTTAATTCTTGCTATAGTTACTGAAGATTATAATATCCCAAAAATTATCTTGCCTCAAGCGGGGTTCAAATCCCGCTTGAGGCAAGATAATTTTTGGGATATTATAATCTTTAGTATTCCCCTAGTGTGATGGTTAACACTATAAAAACAAAAATAGCCAATTGAATAAGCAATGCGATACCTCTCGTCAATTAACTAAATTAACTTTAGTCATTGAACAGGCTTGGATAACTGCAACGTTTCCCCTGTAGGTGGAGCTATCGGCGCTTCGAGCCGAAGACATCCCAATGATTATTTCGTCCAAGCGAGATATGTCTCGATAGCTCAATTGGTAGAGCGCCCGCGTATCAAGCGGTGGTTGCGGGTTCAAATCCCGCTTGAGGCAAGATAATTTTTGGGATATTATAATCTTTAGTATTCACTATAAAAACAAAAATAGCCTATAGTTACTGATGCCGAAATTGTAAGCAACCTACCGATCAAACCCACCGACCCAAGCTAGTAGCACTAAAATATTACTAAAACAGCCAAACCGATGTGATCTAAACGCTTCAGCTTCTTGAGCTCGAAGGCATTACAAAAGGTACGCATATCCGAGCCGAAATTACTAATATTTGGGGCCATTCCAAGTGATTTATCATGTTATGGCTTCCATGCTGTCATTATAAGGGCGAGGGGGTGCCGGGAGGTGAGGGGAGGGGTGGTGAGCGATTAATAATCACTCGGCAATCATGGCCGAGTGTTTTGTTCAGCTGTGTGAAAGGGTTTCTAAATATCGGAGCAGGGGTCGCGTTTAAGTTTATAAACTAGTAGCGGCCTCCCCTGGCTTCGAACTGGTGCTAAACCTTACTCTTGAAACACTTTTTTCTTCATCATGACAGCCTTTTAATGTTCCCACTGCTGGGACACTGGCCTACTCTCAGGCGAGAGTGATTGGGTCTTAATCAACCACGCGGACCCAATGCGGATTGGTGGATGGCACATGTCTTTCGAATTTTTTGTTCTTGGACTTGCCGGTTTCCTCACGATGTTTTCCTTCGCCGTATGAGAGCACTGGCATTGCGCACATAAATTTTTCGAACAGAAAATCCATTGGTGCACGGACAGGTTTGAACTCACGACCTTAGGATCGGAAGGCGGGGTCACTACTACTAGACCACCGGTGCTCACAAGAACCCAGCCGAGTGTTGCCAGATTCGTCTAGGCTGGGGTCGTGGAACTGGCGTAAACTCACCTAGCTAAATGATCCATGTACAGTACAAATTGCCTCTGGCGGTCACCCGTCCAAATAAAGTGAGCGAAACAGTACTTATCTTCTTTGTTAGCCAGCTACGTCACGAGCGCTGTATAGTCACAGAGTAAATACTATAGTTTAGGTGTAAGCTAATACTAGTTTTAGACGTGTTTGACTTGTACACGACTCTTGTGCAAATCAACTAAGTAATTAATTATGGTATAATTAACATTTATTTACAAAATGTTAATGTTATTATTTTATTCATTAATTATTATTATTATAGTGTGACATAAAAAATAATATAAAATTTAGTCGCTGGCATAGTTCTAAGTTTTTTACTAACTATATCATCATCTGCCGATAGAATATGTCCACTGTTGGACATAAGCCTCCCCAAGAAACGGCAACAAGCGCACGGCCTACTTATATAATATAAGATAGTAAGCGGTTACCGTAGCCTATGTACGCTGCAATCATAGATATCACTTGCGTGTTACCACCCTGAGACGTTAGATGGAAAGTCTCATGTGCCTGTTATTCCACTGGAAACCATACCCTTCGAATCGGAACACAGCAATGCGAGCATTACTGCTTGGTGGCAGAAATAGGTATGGTGGTAGTCCTTTCCTGGACGAACTCTATCACAAAGAACTTGACTACTACTCTTTGAGCCTTTATTATTCACTGACTTTCTACGACCGCTAACTGAATAACATAGAAAAACTTAGTTAAACTTAGTCTAAGCTTTATTGATCCTCTATCCCTTTGCGCCCTCTAAACGTATTTTCTGTATTTCGCTTTACTCCTACACAACAAGAACGCGCCCTGAAAAATTCAGATCTTGCCACGATTTTATAAATATGACACAATTATTTTCATTTCCAATTGAACACTATTACGGGCTCAACTCTTATTACCCCACCTTTCACCCTATTCCACAGAATACCCAGCAGGCACTACACAGTTGCTATGCCCCGAACAAAGAGCACCACAGATTACTGTAAAATCTACAGTGTCACAGCTTCAGATGTAGTTACTACTGCGGATGTCACAGTTTAATAACAAGTTGGTAGGAAAGGTAATATATACAGTGCCACAGCTTCAGACGTAGTTTGTACTGGAGATGTCACAGCTTAGTAACCAGTTGGTATGAGAAAGCTTGGGTGGTAACAGTGAGCCGGTTTTTGTGTTCGATCGAGCGTGATTTCGTTGGGTCGGAGTTTTAGAGTTTTATTGCAAGCACTGTTACATAGGCTTTAAAATAGTGAATAAACAGTTTTGCAATAGCTTTTATTTAGGTAAGTACTATACTTTTTTTTTTATATACAACTGAAGTGGCAACCAAGCGTACGGCCCACAAGATGGTAAGCGGTTACCGCAGCCTATGGACGCTTGCCATACCAGAGGTATCACTCGCGGGTTGCCACCTTGAGGCTAAGATCGAAAGCCTCATGTGCCAGTAATTTCACCGGAACACAGCAATGCGAGCATTACTGCTTGCCGGCAGAAATACGAGTAGGTATGGTGGTAGTCCTTCTCCGGACGAGCTCTATCACAAAGAATTCTACTACTCTTGAAAGTATCTCATAATTTGAGTAGAAATTCAAACAAGAAACGCTTTTACTCAAAAACTCGGAGAATAATCCATCAAGGGCTCTGTCAGGGAAAATAAAGCACTTTATAAAGTTTAGTTTTTGCCGGAATGGATTCATATAATAAGCCATTTTCTGCCGATAAAACACGATTTCAAGCAAATTGAGTTCATTTTAGTAACAAAACTTTGCCTGCTTAGAGTTTTTTTATGAAAGTAAGTAAGTAAAGTAAATAAGTAACAAATATCTTCAGTAAATTATATCGTAAAAATCATTTTAAAACTTCTGAATTTACAATGATGGAAGCGTGATAGAATGAAATATAATCACAGAAATAAAACGAGCGAGTTATGACGAACGCACACAAACAACAGTTAGCTTCAGCTGTGCCTGTAGCTGCTTGGGAAAAAAGAATAAGAATAAGAATAAGAATAATTTTATTTTGACAAAAAATAAACTTGTGAAACAAAAGGTACGATACGCTTATAATAAGTACGATAGTATTACAGCACATAGGTACCTAAGTAAAAACAATTGACGGTAGGTTTAAATAGTTTAGTAAAAAGAAAGAAAGAAAGAAAATGCTTTTATTTGCCGAGAACATACTTTCGACGAATAAAAATATGATTATTTACTAGAATACGACAATATAGCAAACAAAATAACAAAAAGTTTTAATTAAAATATGTACCTAGATTTTTTGTGTTTTTGAACATCTTAAACTTTTGACGACCGATGTGGCGCAGCGGGCCCAGGTCCGAGGTTGCGGGTTCGATTCCCGCCTCGGGACAAATGTTTGTATGATCTACAAATATTTGTTCCGGGTGTTCTTTGTATTTTCTATATATAATAAAAAATATCTATATAAGTATTGTATTGTATTAAATATATCATCATCAGTCATCTAGTACCCATAATACAGCTCTGTTTAACAGCAGCTTACTTTGGGGCTAGATGATGCTGTGTGGATTGTCCAGCATTATTATTATTATTATTATTAATAACCAAATAAAAAACAAACGAACGGTACCGAACAGTTAGTCGAATCTCGTGTGCGCTCAGCCTTTCAATGTCGTAAACAAACTCATCGGAGTTCCATCAAATCGTCATTCTAATCGACAAAAATGCTTTTCGATTTCGTTTCGGAAATAATTGTCAATTACTCGTCATTCAATCTTTCGTTCAATTATGGCGGAATCGAACGAAATGCGTACTTATACCAGCGCTGCCAAACCTCCCCTTCATTTGTACAGGGGTAGCAGGGTGGCATACTTGCGGCCCGCTGGCTTACGACCCCTTGCTAAACCTGAAATGAAAGCCAATGGTGTCGATTGTGATGTAGCATTTTCTAAACTTAGCTAACTCAAATTATCGCGGTCCTTTGTATTATAATTCATTAGAAAAAGACGGCAACAATTTTAGTTAGTTAGAAAGTGTTACAGCAAAATCGACACCAATGGTGTCAAACTATTGCCAGTTAAACTACTTTTGTTATGTCTAAAGATCCGTCAGACGATTTAAAAGCATCAATGGCTATTTTAAAAAAGCTAGTGGTAGAAATCTTGTTTTCCGATCCTTAAGTGTGTTTTTTGTGGGTCTTATTTGCCCAGTAATATAACTTCCTACAGGTTCTTTCAAACCTAAAGGTAATGTTTGCTCACTGCTCCTTGGAAGCAGAATTTCTGGCACGGCGGTGGAATCCAGAAAGGCAGACTCTTGCTGAAAACCCACCACTAGTTTTAAAATACGGAATATACTAAACAAATTGACCCTGAACTTTAAAAGCAGCCCGGTAAAAGAGTCGCTTGGCTACACCTGGCCCCAGTGTTGCTAGGCGAGGGGAGGTCGGGGACAGATGTCAATTTATTTTTATTTTTTTCACGCGCTGTTTGCGCCGAGATTGGTCCGAAATTATTCAAATATGAACACATTTTGAATAATATTTATAGCACCCACGCGATGCAATTATATGAGTTAATGCAAATTAATGGTCTATGTTTTATAATTTTAAATTACTTTGGTACCGTTTTTGTAAATTACAATTTTATAACACAAAATATGACAGCCGTTACTGATGTAAAACAAAGCAGCAACGCTATTTTAGATATAATTACTATATACTATTACTAGGTATTATTACCATAATAAAACCTTCTTCTTGAATAACTCTATCTACGGGTACTGATAAAAACCGCTGTATAATTTGAAGTTTAAGAGGTCTAAGCGTACTTACCTACGTATCTATCTTTATGTCCCTCCTCGTATATATTTTTAAACAGGGGGAATCGATTTATACATATATGTACATTTATTATTTGTAGAGAGATAGTATCAAAAATTATTTAATAAAATTGTAATTATTTTAACATACCTATTTCTGCCGCCAAACAGTAATGCTCGCATTGCTGTGTTCCGGTGTGAAGGGTATGGTTTCCGGTGAAATTAGGCTTTCGGTCTTAGCCTCAAGGTGGCAACCCGCGAGTGATACCTCTGGTATTGCAAGCGTCTATAGGCTGCGGTGACCGCTTACCATATGGGGGCCGTAAGCTTGGTTGCCACTTCAGTTGTATAAAAAAAAAAAAAAACTATTTTGGTCTAAACCTCAAAGTCGCTCAACGAGCTATGAAAAGAGCTGTGCTAAGAGTTTCTCTAAAGAGGAAATCCGTAGAAGAACCATGGTGACATAACACTTAGAATAAGTAAGTTGAAGTGGCAATGGGCAGGTCATATAGCTCTTAGAACCGACAACCGCTGGGGAATAAAGGTTCTCGAATGGCGACCACGAACTGAAAAGGAAGTAAGCCGATGGACCGATGACATTAAAGCATTTGCAGGCAGTCGGTGGATGGTGAAGGCTCAAATTCTTGGCGCTCTTTAGGCCTAGTCCAGCAGTGGACGTCTATCGGCTGATATCATGATGATGATGAATAATTTTTATTATTATTAGTATTGTGTGGAAAGACGAAAACTAGTCACTGGTGGTCTAGTGGGAGTGACCACGCCTTCTGATCCTAAGGTAGTGGGTTGGAATTGGAATCCGTTCGTGCACAAAAATTTATGTTCGCAATGCCAGTGCTCTCATATGCTGAAGGAAAACATCGTCATCCACTAATCCGCATTAGTTCCGCGTGGTGAGTTAAGACCCAATCAATCTCGCTTGAGAGTAGGCCAGTGTCCCAGCAGTGGGAACATTCATGTCTTGATGAAAACGAAAACACTCTCTGAACTTTAACTTTTAGTACATAGAAGTTCTAGCATAGTAACTAACAGTTAAGTATTGTATAGTCTGTGGTAGTGTTGCCTAGCGGTCAAGGTCACATAGCAACCGCCACCCCTACCGCTAGGGGTGGCAGATGACAAGGGGACCTTTAAAAAACGGTTATACAATGCGCATTGTAATACATTTTTGCACGCAATGTGGAATATTTCGATATTTCGCCGAGCTCGGTGGCAAGGTGAGTGGTTATAAGTGAGGGGGTTCGATACCCGATGCGTGACAAATGTTTGATATGAACTGCAAAATTTGTTCATGGTTTGGGTGTTTCTGTACAAAAAAAATGCATTGGTGTGCGTTAGTCTCGCTAAAACTCGACAACGGTTGGACTGATTTGGCTAATTTTGGTCTTAAAATATTTGTAGGAGTCAAGGGAAGGTTTAAACGGTCAGAAAATTTTGAAAAATTGTGAGTAAATTTAAGAGCACCGGTGGTCTAGTGGTAGTGACCCCGCCTTCTGATTCTAAGGTCGTGGGTTCGAATCCAGTCGTGCACCAATGGATTTTTCGCTACGAAAAATTTATGTGCGCAATGCCAGTGCTCTCACACGGTGAAGGAAAACATCGTGAGGAAACCGGCATGTCCAAGAATTAAAAATTCGAAAGACATGTGCCATCCACCAATCCGCATTGGGTCCGCGTGGTGGATTGAGACCCAACCACTCTCGCTTGAGAGTAGGCCAGTGTCTCAGCAGTGGGAACATTAGAAGGCTGTCATGATGATGATGATGATGATGTGAGTAAAATAACGCGAGTGAAAAGCTAGTATATTATTAATATACATATTTATATATATATATATATATGTAATTTCCAAAAAAAATTGTATGATAGGTATTCTATCAGATATATTATGGTTTTCGAACTACAAGTTTTGCTTGGTTTAAGTTTAGTTTTAGTTTTAGTTTTAGTTTTAGATGGCGAGATGTTAAAATGTCTGCCAATATTGATTTATTTCAAACTGTAGCTTCTCTACATAGTCTGTTTCTCTGTATGTTTGTATGTATGTACGCTCAAAGTTTATCAAAAAATCCATTGGTGCAAGACATGGTTCAAACCCACGACCTTAGGATCGGGGGTCACTACCACTAGACCACCAGGTGGTTTAGTTAGCACTGGCTAATTAATTCATATAAAACCTTTAAAGTTACGATCCTCAAACCTGCACCTCAGCCGTTCAGTTAAACAACCGCAGGCCATTAAGGTTCAAAATGGTAACTAAATCGATTAGTTGTCGAGTTGGTGCGAATGACCCAGCTATATACCAGTAGGCATCTAACGGTGATATGAATCGACCAGTTCTAAATCTCTGCAAGACGGGTGCCGTAGAATCACTACCGTTGCCTTAACAGGGTCTATATTTGAAACTATCTACTACACTAAAGACCTATTAGCAACAGAAAGGCCATAAAAGATTTGTATTTTATTTTTTTTATACCACTGAAGTGGCAACCAAGCGTACGGCCAACAAGATGGTAAACGGTTACCGCAGCTTATGGACGCTTGCAATACCAGAGGTATCACTCGCGGGTTGCCACCTTGAGGCTTAGATCGAAAGCCTCATGTGCCAGTAATTTTACCGGAAACCATACCCTTCACACCGGAACACAGCAATGAGAGCATTACGCTTGGCGGCAGAAATCGGTATGGTGGTAGTCCTTCCCCGAACGAGCTCTATCACAGAGAACTCTACTACTGTATATCTTAATTACTAGGTCATTCGGTCATTCATACCTTCTATTAGTAGTGTATTTCGAATCTGTCATCGTGTTTGTTTATTGGTATAAGAGTGACAAGGATAGACAATATTTAACAAACCGCTAAAGTGATAGTTTTTTTTATGTATAAGAGGGTTTGTTGAAAAACGAATGTAAAGTTTATGCCTTTTTAAAGGTTCTCAGGCTTTAAGGATTTTTGTAGAGCCATTCTATTCTATCACATATTTAATATTCATTCCATTATATTATACATTCTAACATCAAAAAACTCGAAATAATAATAAAGATTATCAAAATTTACTACATAATTTCTACGTTACTGACTGACCGATTGATTGACAGATTGACGTACAGCCTAAAGAGGTTGACCGCGTCTCCGCTCTATGACGGCCGCCGTTTGTGATAAAACAAGACTAGCTACCGAAGTCAAATCGAGAGTTAGACTTCTTACTTGAAAGCCGGGTGCGAGGTGTTTCGAATGAAATTACAAGCACGAGTTCTCCCACCAACGTGACGTCATCTGACGAGATTTACTGTCCCCATTAATAGATTATTGACTATGGGGACAACGGGAATGTTTTTTAATAATTATATTAAAATCCCACTGTCCCCATAAACGGGGACAAGGTTAATGGGGACATCGGGTATACATGGATTATTCCCATCTGACACCTAAGTTTGTCCCTTTAAGGCGACAGACACTTTTATTATTCAAAAATTGCGATCTGTTACCTTATCAGTAACAAGAAAAATTAAACTTCTCTCGCCCCGTCACTAACAGAGAGGTGCGTCTGTCACACTTTTTGCAAGTGACACCTCACGTCTCACGTGACTCTTGCCTACATTAACATGGTATCCTATCCTACTATCCTACTATTATGATAAATGCGAAAGTCTGGGTGTTACGATTCGTCAACTCACACCAGTTGGGACAAGATTTTTGGTGTGAGTTGACGAACGACTCGTGTATGGTTACCACTTACCACGTATCTCCGCGACGGCTTAACCGATTGTGATGAAATTTGAAATGTAGGTGGCTTAAGTATTGGAATAACACATAGGTTTTTTTTTATATCCAGAAAAAAATTTACTGTGCCTGTGAGATAGCATACAAAGCATACAAAGTAGCATAAAAACTGCCAAAACGCGGGTGAAGTCGCGCGGGTCAGCTCGTAAATAAATATTGGCAGACTCTGCTAAGAGACAAAAATAAAGTCAAAAAGTCAAAACTGATTTATTTCAATAAAATCACAAGGATCACTTTGAAACGTCTTACAAGCTAGGAATATTTACGCCAGTTCCAACGCGCTCATGCCGTAAAAGAACTGGCAACAACACGGGCTGGGTTCCTATCGCTTTTTCAGCGTATTCCTTGCTATTGTTATGGATGCCGAGTAGAGTACATTCGTCCCGAGCTTTTTTGAAAAGATATTCAATTTCAACTGAGCGCTTCCGTGTTTCGGCACGTTAAGCTATCTGTCCCAGCTATTTCAAAGTTGTTATGAAGGAGGTCTTCAAAAAGAAAAAAAAAATGATAATTTCTGTACAGGTTTACAATTATTTAAACATTGTGAAGACCTTCTTTTAAGTAGAAATACCTGTATTAGAGGTTTCTTCAGGCGGCCTACTTGCTTCGACAGTTAGCTGTAATCTATGTCAGCTTCCTATTAATGCTCTGTGGGCGTGTTTGTCTGTTTGTTCATCGTTTTAGAGTGATACTGGCAACTAGGAGTTGCTTACGTTAATTACACAGTCTGTGGGAAACACACTTCCAGTGAGTAGCTGGCGCTTAGAAACTTATGTTCTAAAAAACACAGCATCATCTAGCCCCAAGGTAAGCTGCTGTTAAACAGAGCTGTATTATGGGTACTAGATGACTGATATATACTTAATACAATACAATACATAGATAGATATTTTTTATTATATATAGAAAATACCCAGAACACCCGGAACAAATATTTGTAGATCGTACAAATATTTGACCCGAGGCGGGAATCGAACCCGCAACCTCCGCGTCGCAGGCGGACCTGCACCCGCTGCGCCACATCGGTCGTCAAAGGGGTGTAGTTGTTGATACAATTGACAATCGAATTAATAATAATAATTATATATCATTTATTTCAGGCATCAAATAACCTTGAAATAATTTGTTAACCCTTTTTGAAGTCAGTTAATAATAAGATGAGAAGTGGTGAACAATAAAAATATTATCGGAACAAATGTAAGCTCTGCTACAATTCCGGCAAATGATAAGTCATCAGACTCATCAGTTACGAACAAAGGCGGTGACGTGACGCAAGCGCGCCGTCAGCTTGTTGCCAGCCGCCGGTGTCACGTCCCGCACGCGCGCACCGAACCCGCTACAACAGCTCAAACAAACGCAGTATCACTAAAATATATTACCATGTCTAACCAAAAAGTGCACTCGTGATCGTGACGTGGCTAAGTTGTTCTTAACAGATCAACGAAGATAGCACGGTTCCGCGTAGTCACCATTTGGATGGGTGACCGCCAGTGGCAATTTGAACTGAGCGCTTCCCTGCTTTGGAGGGCACGTTAAGCAGTCGGTCCCGGTTTTTTCAAAATTGTTATGCCGTGACAGAGGCCTTGGGCAGCCTAAAAACTCTGCCACCAGAGTTGGGCACTAACTCATACGAACTTACTTACTTTACCAAAAAGTATAATAAGTTTGTGTGAGTCAGCGGCCAACTCTGGTGACGGATTGAATAGACCGCCTGAAGGCCTCCGTCATGGCCTAACAACTTTGAAAAAGCCGGAACCGACTGCTTAATGTTCCTTCTGAAGCCCGGAAGCGCTCAATTAAATCACTGGTGATCATCCAAATGGTGACTACGCGGGGTACGTCTCGGATGCACAGTTATCATAATTATACCCTTATTCATAAAAACTAATCTGTAAATTTAGCAGCTTGCTAAGTATCGTCTTCTTGGTCTATTTTTATGTTTGAACAAAGACTCGCCCGAGAGTAGGCCAGTGTCCCAACAGTGGGAACATTAGAAAGCTGTCATGATAATGATGATGAACAAAAATGATGGTACATTAGCTAACAGGCTCATTATATGATTATTAATAAGGTTTATTAAGACTCATTTACTCAATAATTTCGTTCCCTTTAAATGTACATTATTTGCAGGCTATCGGCGGAACCTGCCGAGACAGAATAAAAACAAAAGTTTGTAAACTTATAATAAAAACCTCTATAAAATGTCTCTATTAATACATTTGACTCACTGCCGCAGTGCTGCTCTGTGTCACCCGCTGTTGCTAAGCACGGAGGTACGTCATATCACTGCCTTTCCTTGCCAAACCAAACGATCGTACGATGGTTCTTGCATCACGATTTGAAGGGTATAGTTTCCGGTGAAATTACAGGCACATGAGACTAGATCTACATCCCATGATGGCAACGCAAATGATATGGAATCTCTGATCTGGAGGACGATTCTCGTGCCATAGATAAAATGGTCACATGTGATATAATTTTAATTTTCTTTTAAACTTTTTTTAAATTTTATTGTGTAAAACCTTAGTAAGTTAGCATTATTACGTACTACGTCCAACAAATTACTTTTAGTTATAGTTTTAATGTAAGTAAATAGTACATTATGGTACTAGTGTGTAACATTGGTGATTACCGCTGAGGCGCCATTGAGACCCGAGCCGTAGGCGAGAGTCTTAAGATAGCCGAGGACGGTAATCATCAATACACACGTGTATCATACGACGTTTTTCAACACACTTGTGAATAAAATAACAAAAAAAACTCATAATAAAATAACAAAAAAAAATCTATAACTCACTAGTGAGTTACCTGTCACCAAGGAGTTATTACTGCAAGTGGACCTCGGCTGTCGTGAAGATAGCCGTTTGTGATGCGAAAAAACAATTTTAGTTCAAAAAACTCCACTGCGCATCGAAACGGCTAACTTCACTATAGCCGAAATCCGTTAGTTTAATATCTACTATAACTTGGCTCGGATCTTGGATTCCTATTCCTTTTTTTCGGTGACCCCTTTACATCATAAAGCTTCAGTGTGGTGCCAATCAGGTTAGATGAGGCTCATGAAATCAGAATGAGAAGCGGAAAGATCAATTTAATTTATGCAAATACCTTGTAAATAATTTGAAAGTAACAAAAACCCACATGAATAATTACAGATCCCTATAGGAAACAGTTATAGATAAGAGCAGTTTATTCTAGAAATCATTCGAGCCGCTACACAGATAAAATAATAATTTCCACGCTACCAGTGCTCAGTCACGTATGCCGGGAAAATTACAGGCTTTCAACCACAGCGGGGTAATTACTATAACCGGTTTTAGTGCGTTTTGAAATCGAACAAGACCTCGAGAGAAGTTTTGCAAAATCGTGTAGTAAGTTCGTATGAGCGGCCAACTAAGGTTAGGCCTTCTAAAGGCCTCTGTCATATATTCTAAATCAAAATGTTTATTTCTGTAACTGGTCTCTTCCATATCAAAAAGTATGGTTACAGGTTTACAGGTTACAATTATACTTAGAAATGGTCATACATAGGACATAGATGGTCTGGTCTAGTGGAAGTGACCCCGCCTTCCGATCCTAAGGTCGTGGGTTCAAACCCGGTCGTGCACCAATGGATTTTACTCTTCGAATTTTTTTTGTGCGCAATGCCAGTGCTTTCATACGGTGAAGGAAAACATCGTGAGGAAACCGGCATGTCCAAGAACTAAAAATTCGAAAAACATGTGCCATCCACCAATCCGCATTGGGTCCGCCTGGTGGATTAAGACCCAATCACTCTCGCCCGAGAGTAAGCCAGTGTCCCAACAGTGGGAACATCAGAAGAATGCCATGAGAGATGAGATTATCTTTCCTAGTATTATTTTATCAATGAACAAAGACGATAACAGATTAGAAATACACAGTAGCTAAACAAGGTTTAAATTATGTTTCAAAATGGCCTATATTGTTAAAAATCTTGTAAACAAAATGATAATTTAATTAAATTACCTATAATTTGTTTTGTAGACCTTGATAGCATCAATAAAAGAAGACGAGCTGATAGTCACGTAAACCGTATTAACGTAAAAGGCGCGTTGTGGTGATATCAGATGGGTCACTAAATGAATGTATCCCCTTTAAAGGGGAACTTCAAAGGGGATTTTGACACTAACCCGTTCACTCGAGTGAATGCTTAATTTTTCTTGGCAAGATTGTTTCATTTTGACGACCAATGTGGCGCGGTGGGCGAAGGTCCGCCTGCGACGCGGAGGTTGCGGGTTCGATTCCCGCCTTGGGACAAATGTTTGTAGGATCTGCAAATATTTGTTCCGGGTGTTCTGGGTGTTTTCTATGTATAATAAAAAAATATCTATCTATGTATTATATTGTATTAAATATATATCAGTCATCTAGTACCCATAATACAGCTCTGTTTAACAGCTGCTTACCTTGGGCTAGATGATGCTGTGTGGATTGTCCAGCATTATTTATTTATTTATTTATTTTATTTTGTCACGTTTCATTTCGAGTGAAATGTGCCGAATGAAAAATGAACGAAGAATGACCCATCTGATATCGCCTTTAACGCATTTAGCTATCTTCCAGCTAATTGCTGGACGTTTACAATCCATACATAAACCTTAAATGTGAAAGTTTTGTCAGTTTGTCAGTTCTGTTACGTTTTCACGGCTAAGCCGCTGAACAGATTTTGATGAAGATAACTTGAACTACGTAATATTGTATATGTACCTGTGAGCAAAGTCACGGGCGGCAGCTTGTTTACATATATGACTTTGTTTTTTGATTTTGATTTTGAATTTTTAATTGAAAAAAAAGGAAAACATCGTGAGGAAACCGACATGTCCAAGAACTAAAAATTCGAAAGACATGTGCCATCCACCAATCCGCATTGGGTCCGCGTGGTGGATTAAGACCTAATCACTCTCGCCTGAGAGTAGGCCAGTGTCCCAACAGTGGGAACATTAGAAGGCTGTCATGATGATGATGAATTGAAAAAAAAAATCGAATAGCGTCGATTCGTCGTCGAAAAATCGCGTCACGAGAGTAAATTTATGATTAGGTATTATCCAAGGTTTTGTATTTTATGTTTTTTTCTTACTTACTTACTTACTTGTTTACTTTTGTATTTTATTATTGGTGTAAACAATCACTAAGCTGAAGGGAATTTTTTTATCAGACACGGAAGCTAGATACCTATATCAAGGTGGCTACGTCATTCTTATGTACATTTGTTAACGTTATCATTTCCTAATAAATACTAAACCTTACAGATTTTCTATTAAAATAATATAATATATATTTTTTTTTTTTTCAACCTATCTTGTCCCACTGCTGAGCAAAGGTCTCCCCCAAAGTCTTCCATTCATCCCGGTCCTTGGCAGTTTCCCACCAATCTTTTGCATAAGAATCCAGGTCATCTCGCCAATATAAAATATACATAGGAAATAATAAAGTCAAGTGTGAGCGACACTCGCGCCTTGAAGGTTCTAGCTAAATTACATTTCTTAAAAAAAACCTTCAATTCGTAAGTTAGATAAATAAACAAATAAAAAAATAAAAAAAACAAATAACGCAAAATAAATAAAAAAATATACTATACTATCTAGATGGCGTATCAAAGAGAGGATCATGAACGGAGGTGGTCACGACCCTCAGATATGAGGAATACGAATAATGGAGGAGGAGGATACTATCTAGAACATAAAATTATTAACTAAAACAAATTTAATAAAAATAAGTAGTACTGGGGTGAGCTAGGAAGCAGAGGAAGACTAATGAAAGAAATAGTTTCCTTTATCGAGATTCACTCTTTTTTTTCCTACAAACATCATCTTATTTTAAGCGCAAACCTCAATTTTATACCTATTTTTCTTTGAGTTACAGTCTCCTGGAAATTCCAGAATTTTACAATGGAATTTACTGGAAGTAGGATATTGCTTGTTGTCATTTCAATACAAAAATTAGACATCTTTGATTCATTTGAGACATTATTTTTATTATAAATGCACAGACCTTTTTATGTAAATCACACTACTGATCACACTAATAAAGATAAAGATAAAGATAAAGATATTTATTTGCAGTGAATTACCATATTCACTGCAAATAAATATCTTTAACTTGATGATGATACAGTTGTTATGTACTCGTATAAACATAGGTGCTAAACACATTCAGCCATTTGTCATGACGCGCAAAATTATATCTACTATTTACTATCCAAAATTAAATTTTAACATACTTAACTAGAAAAATAAATATATATAACAGAATTTTAAATTAGAAATAGTCATTTTTTTTTATTTTTTTTATACAACTGAAGTGGCAACCAAGCGTACGGCCCACAAGATGGTAAGCGGTTACCGCAGCCTATGGACGCTTGCAATACCAGAGGTATCACTCGCGGGTTGCCACCTTGAGGCTAAGATCGAAAGCCTCATGTGCCAGTAATTTCACCGGAAACCATACCCTTCACACCGGAACACAGCAATGCGAGCATTACTGCTTGGCGGCAGAAATAGGTATGTATATTCATATGAAACAGTAGTAAAATAAAAATTATAAATGCAATAGATTGCATGTTTGTTTAGATGTATGGATACTTGGCCACTGACTCTTACGAACTTACTTTTGGATGGATGGTTCCATACGAAGGGGATTTCAGGACTTTTTCCTTCAGCCTAAGCCGTAGGTAGAGAGATTTGAAATTCTGAGGGTGTATTATTTACAATGTAGTACAGCCTGATAGAGGGTGCACAATAGGCCCGATTGGCCTTCATTGCCGCTATTTTATCCACACCAATATATTAAAAGAAAGCGGAAAATGAAGTTGTTATTCACTCAATGCGAACCAAGTCGCGGGGCTCTTAACTAGTAATAATATAATAATAATAATGCTGGACAATCCACACAGCATCATCTAGCCCCAAAGTAAGCTGCTGTTAAACAGAGCTGTATTATGGGTACTAGATGACTGATATATATTTAATACAATACAATACATAGATAGATATTTTTTATTATATATAGAAAATACCCAGAACACCCGGAACAAATATTTGTAGATCGTACAAACATTTGTTCCGAGGCGGGAATCGAACCCGCACCCTCTGCGTCGCAGGCGGACCTGCGCCCGCTGCGCCACATCGCTCGTCTTCATTATGTAGTATGTAGTATATTCATTAAGTAACTTCATTATGGTAGAGGCCAGTGGCACCACCGACTGTGAATCACCATCTTACTCAATAACGGATTCGGTTGCTACCTCGATATCTGTCTGTTATAGTATTACAACATTTACAACACGGTTAGGAAATACTTACGTGCGGACGTTACGTTTTGCAGTTATTCATATTTTACTCGGTTTAGCGGACTTTAGACGGATTTCTCTATTCTATGGTACAAATAAATGCAGTATTTATATCGCAATTGAGACATAATAAAATATATTAAACTCTAGACAGCACTGGTCTAGTGGTAACAACCCCTGGTTCCAACCAATGTTCCTGGTTGTGGGTTTAAAACTGGTCATGAAACATGAACGAGGCTCATGCTGAAAATCAGCGCTGCAGTTATCTGTAGCATTATGCTGAGCCTTTTTCGACGTACTGTACACAGAATAGACTGAACCACCTTACTTGTGTCTGTTTTTTATATATTTTGTAAATCTGTGTACAGTTTATCAGAATAAACTTTTACTTTACTTTACTTTACTTTACTTTATGAACACTGGTTTTTCTGTTCAGAAAATTAATTATCATAGTACCAGCGGTCATAAAGCATAAAACTCCCAAACATAGTTCAAGATAATCGTCGAAGGTTCGAACGGTGAATTTTGCAAGAAACCAAGACCAAGAACATAAAAAAATATAAAGACAATGCCATCCACTACTCCGCATTGAATCCAAGTGGTGGATGTATACCCAATTCAATGAAATGTAATTACTTGAAGAGTAGTAGAGTTCTTTGTGATAGAGCTCGTCCGGGGAAGGACTACTACCATACCTATTTCTGCCGCCAAGCAGTAATGCTCGCATTGCTGTGTTCCGGTTTGAAGGGTATGGTTTCCGGTGAAATTACAGGCACATGAGACTTTCCATCTAACGTGTCAAGGTGGTAACACGCAAGTGATATCTATGATGTTGCATGCGTACATAGGCTACGGTAACCGCTGACCATCAAGTGGACCGTACGCTTGGTTGCCACTTTAGTGGTATAAAAAAAAACTTGAGTTTACTAAACCCAATCACTCTCGTTCGAGAGTAGGCCAGTTTCCAGCAGCTAGAACATTAAAAGGCTGACCGTGAGTTTGACGACCGCTTTTCATGAAACCTCGACACCAACCTATCGATTCTGTAAATTTTCCACTCGGCTCATATCTTTTCATTTGTCGCAGCACTTGTATGTTTTGTAAACTCCATTGTGGTTGCGTTCTGAATACCCAGAGACTGTTGCCATGCGCTGGTGCTTCGATACACAGCTAACATTATGTGCCGGTATTTTATTAATAAAACAACAATGCACGTTCTTACAATAGGCAAGTTGGCAGTGAGCAGGCCATTGTAGCTCGCAGAACCAGGGAAATATATGTTTTTCGAAAAGCGTCCGAAGAAACAAAGTGTAAGATAGCCCTTCAATCGATGGACGGATGTCACAGGATATCGGCCGATGGTGAAAGCATAAGATCAGTAATTATTGCACTCTTGGGGCAGGCCTATGTCCAACAGTAGACGTCCATTGGCTGATGATGAGTGTGAAGCTAAAGACACTTCTCATTGTCAACATGTTTTTTTTTTTATACAACTGAAGTGGCAACCAAGCGTACGGCCCACAAGATGGTAAGCGGTTACCGCAGTCAATACCAGAGGTATCGCTCGCGGGTTGCCACCTTGAGGCTAAGATCGAAAGCCTCATGTGCCAGTAATTTCACCGGAAACCATACCCTTCACACCGGAACACAGCAATGCGAGTATTACTGCTTGGCGGCAGAAATAGGTATGGTGGTAGTCCTTCCCCGGACGAGCTCTATCACAAAGAACTCTACTACTCTTAAAATGATGGACATGTTATTTATATATTATGCATATTCTTCTAGGCTGGGGCGCGTGGAACTGGCGTAAATTCACCTAGCTTTAAGACGTTTCAAAATGATCCTTGTGATATGGTTGAATAAATATATTTTTTACTTTACTTTACTGAGGAAGATGGAGCTAAATTATAGAGCTTGTTACGAGTAGCATTAAATTGTCGCACCCATTTTGTATCACTGGACTAAATGCGAATAGTCAGTAGGTATTTAGACCGATATCTACAATCATAAAACGGAGACAAACAAATCAGTTCTGACCAAATTACTTTTTAATAAATGCTTAGTGTATCTATGTGTATATACGGAACCTACATGTGTATTTAAAAGGGTATAAAAAAATCAATATGATAATTTATTGAAAACAATGCAAATGTTTCTAAATATATCTTGTTTTCGTTTGAAATTCACACCATTCTAAGAAATAAATCTTTCGATCCTGCTATTTATGTGCAGTTCAGAATATATTTTATCATTAGCCGTAGGATCCATTAGACAAGCATTATGCAGTCGTACATAATGTAGACATGGCCTATGTGAGCAGACTAGAAAGCGTGCCCTGTCGAACTAGTTTTTTAACCATAATTTGTCTGCGACTTCAGTCTAGAAAATGGAAAGTTACTAAGTAGGCAGTGCCTATTTAGTACCGTACGTTTTAGCTTTTACCAGGATCTTGTTTTTTTAATATTCTACTAGCGGTCCGTCCCAGCTTCTCGCGGGTGCAATGAATCCGCTCCTGTGCGAAGCCGGGGCGGGTCGCCAGCAATAAATATAGCCTATGTTACTCAGAGATAAAGTAGCATTCTAATAGTGAAAGAATTTTTAAAATCAGATCAGAGGTTTTTGAGTTTATTCGTAACAAACAAAAATACAAATCTTTCCTCTCGATAATATTATTAGTATAGATTAGTATAATCGTATTAGTATAGATAGAGTATAGATATAGACTACATCTTATTGATATTCTAAATCCGAATGTTTGAATATTTGTACGTTTGTGTTCGACGAAACTGAATCGATTGGGTATTTTTTTATACCACTGAAGTGGCAAGCAAGCGTTCTATATTATCTGGCGTTAATTCATTGAAAAGGGAAAAACTTGCTGGTCCACGACTGATGTCCTCGAACCAAAAATGTCTGGCGTCTCCCAAACCACAAAACCTTTTGCAAAACCGCGACTCACGGCCCACGTCACGGGTATTCGTCAAATACATCAAAAAAGGTAAGTTTGTGAGTCAGTGACCAACTCGTGACGCTTAATACGTAAGCCTTCCTCGTCAGCTAACAACTTTGAAAAAACTTGCATCAACTGCTTAACATGCCCTCTGAAGTAATTATATTTTAATAACAAATAATTCATGTAGGTACCCTATGTACCTACTTTCCTTGTCGAGGTGTGAGGTGATGGGTGACCGCCAGTGGCAATTTCAACAACTAAGCTCCCGTGTTTCGGAGGGCACGTTGAGCAGTCGGTCCCGGCTTTTTCAAAGTTGTTAGGCCATGACAGAGGCCTACGGGCGGCCTAGACACTCTGTCACCAGAGTTGGCCACTGACTCATACGAACTTACTTACTTGATATTATGAAGAACTTACCAGCTTCGTCACGAGTGTTCATCTGACTCATGCGCTGGTCAACCAAATCGCTTATCACCCCAATGAAATGAAATGAATTAAATGAAAATGAAATGAAATTAAATATATTTATTTGCTTCAAATTGGTTATTACCAAATTATTTACAGTTCCAATTAGAAAGTTCTAGGTGTGCTAAGCCAAAAATGATGCAACAGCGGATCTCCGACAATCATAAGGTCAGAGCATCGCCTTGACTGCGTCTGCGCACGCGTCTGGCGATAAAGATAATTATTATTATCTGGGTAAAGTAACTGTTATTAATAATTATTATGATGAAATGACTTTCCTGTCTAGATCATACTGTCTAGTTCATTAGGTTTCACTGCAAAGATGACGAAACTACTAACTTCCATAACACAAAAAAAGGCATGACAAATAATTTAACCACGAACCATGATTTACAAATAATTACAGTTAATAATAATTAAGTGGTATAATAATGTGTAAGAGCACTGGTGGTCTAGTGGTTGTGACCCTGCTTTCCGATCCTAAGGTCGTGGGTTTGAAACCGGACGTGTACCAATGCTGGTAGCCAAGTTGACCGGCAGCCAAAATGAGAAACGAGAAGCAGCATGCATGCCTGACTATATCAGCCAAAATTGTTGCAACCTTGCATTAAAAGTGGTATCACAAAAAATTTGAGTTTGAAAGTTTTGCGTAACACTGCACTGCTATATGGCTATAGTCACCACGTGGCGTAGTTATTATGTCTCTAGCACCCAGTAATTACACTTGCTACAGTGCCCTTCAAACCTAACTACACAGTGCAGCTTGCACACTACCGCTTGGAGGTAGAATATCTGACACTGCGGTGGTACCCACCAAGACGAACTCTTGCTGAAGAGTCCTACCACCAGGTAACTAGGGAATAAGGTATGTAACCAGGAGTTTATTTGATGTAACCGCTCTGCAACCCTGCACTATGCTGCCTCATAATATTAATTTTTGCAAAATGTTCTGAAACACAAAGTGTGAGTGATACACAAAAAAACACTGGTAACCAAGGAAGTCACGCTGGTAACATTAGTTGACAGCGGGATGAGTTGACTAATGAGCTTTAAATAGACTCCTGCCCCCATACCATGAACTCTTAGAGCGATTCAAATTAGGACCTAAGCTGAATTGTCAAAAAATGTTGTACCATGACTTTAATAATTATTAATTTCATAGTACAAATTTTTTTGACCATTCAGTTTAGGTCCTAATTTGAATCGCTCTAAGAGTTCATGGTAGGGGGGGGCAGGTGCCTTACTATTGAATCCAATGACAATTCCGATCCAATCGCAATTTTTTTTTTCTGCTGTCAAATTTTTGTACTCACGAAAACAAGGTTGAATCTGGCGCTTGGTTTGCTGTCAAAAGTACGAAATGTCATATTCCATAATTGACCAATACCGATCCCGTTCAAGAGTAAGGCCCCTGGTCGTGGTAGTGTCTGTTCAGTGTACTATATTATTCAAATAACAGAGGACATAAAGTTTGGACCGCACATAAACTATGGAACATGCTAACTAATTATACTGCGCGTTTTGAAATGTCGCGATAACTAATGATGTGGCTAAAGTTAGTTTGTTTGTTTGTCGTTTGTGTTTGAAACTTGGTGAAGTTCCTGAAGACGATCGCGGTACACTCTGACGTGTTTCGTCGTAAATCGCTGGCACTGTAAGTAAGGAAGACTAAAGTTTTAAGTTATTTTGTCGGCAAGTTAGAAGACAGGTAATAGGTAGAGTTCTTTGTGATAGAGCTCGTCCGGGGAAGGACTACCACCATATTTCTGCCGCCAAGCAGTAATGCAAGCATTGCTGTGTTCCGGTTTGAAGGGTATGGTTTCCGGTGAAATTACAGGCACTTGAGACTTTACATCTAACGTCTCAGGGTGGTAACACGCAAGTGATATCTATGATGTTGCATGCGTACATAGGCCACGGTAACCGCTGACCATCAAGTGGGCCGTACGCTTTGTTGCCACTTTTAGTGACATAAAAAAAAATCGATGTTATGCGCTAAGATGCTCAAACAGTTGTAGTGGCAAAGCTTCAAGTTTTAAGTTTTTCGTGGCTGCACTGCACTACCTTCGTCACCCATAAGCATATTTTTCGGTCAGTATTTAGAAAGAAAGAAAGAAAATAGTTTTAATTGTGACGAGCATAGAAGTAGGTACAATATACAGAGTAGGTACATACAATTCTAATAAAATAACAATAAAAAAAAACACAAATAAAAATTAAAAACTAAGTAGGTTAGAATAGGTTCAAATCAAATCAAATCAAATACATTTATTGCTGTCATATGGTAAATTATGTAGTTGTTACAGAATAAGTAGTATCACACATGAACCCTGTTATTAGGGTATTGCAACATGGAGAAAGGACGAGGTTTATGCATTCGGTATTCATATTAAAAAAGTAGATAGATAGGTAAGTATGTCATGAATTGAATGATAATGTTGGTACCTATTAATAAATAAAATTGTTAGGTCGTGTGCTTTAGTTGTATATATATTGATATATTTAAAACAATACCTCTAAAAACTTGCTAACTGTGTGTCCTTCAAAACCTCAACACAGTAATGCTTGCATACTACTGCATGGAAGCGGAATTTTATCTGCCACTTTTATGATGGACTCCTGCAGAAGAGTCCTTGGTGGTGAGTCCTAGCACCAGTTTTTAGTTTTTTTGTGGTGCTGTCAAATAAATACACTTCTTTCTTTCTTTCAGTATCCAAAATTGCTGTCAATATTGCTTTGACAATTAACGTTCTTTGCTTTCTCTATGACAGTTCTAAACTATATTTTCATAGAGCTAAAGAGTTTATAGCCGTGTTTCATCTGGAACCTGGTCTATACAGGGAACCTGAGAATATTCCAAACAATAAAGAGGTAATAACCCGCTAGATGGCGCTGTACAGGCACAGTTGTCGCCATAAACCCTGCCACCTGCGCAAGGTCATAAATTCTCGAATCATTTTGTGTGATTGTCGGGTATGGCCGTGTGGGGCTAACAGACGAGCGACCACCCTTATGGATATAATACAAAGGTTGATATTAATATCAGAACCAGTAGCTGCAGTTTTTTTTTTTTTTTACAACTGAAATGGCAACCAAGCGTACGGCCCACAAGATGGTAAGCGGTTACCGCAGCCTATAGACGCTTGCAATACCAGAGGTATCACTCGCGGGTTGCCACCTTGAGGCTAAGATCGAAAGCCTCATTTGCCAGTAATTCCACCGGAAACCATACCCTTCACACCGGAACACAGCAGTGCGAGCATTACTGCTTGGCGGCAGAAATAGGTATGGTGGTAGTCCTTCCCCGGACGAGCTCTATCACAGAGAACTCTACTACTCTTAAACTAGTTTAAGGCTGCGTTTTGCGTTTCCACCAGAGATATGTGAAGATGTGTAGCGAGGGATGTGTTTGTTAGGAACCAATAGAATCACTTCATTTACCTAGTCTCGCTCTGACAGCTTCAATGAAGTGATTCTATTGGTTCCAACAAACACATCTCTCGCTACACATCCTAGCTTAGTTTTCGTGGAAACGCAGCCTAATTCGGCCATTCTGCTGAGACAGAGATCTCTACCAGTCACCACCTCACACTCACATACAACATCTACATTGGATATAATCGATTTTTATCTAAGTACCTACCTACTTATCTGTTTTGTTTCCAGTTTAAGGGTGAGTTGCACCATCTAACGTTAACGTCAAATTGCTCAATCGTCGTCGAACAATTTGACTGCAATTTGGTGCAACTCACCCTTAGTATGTTAATATGTAACCAAAGAAATTAAGAATTATTTAGAAATAGGACTCTTGATCGTTATAATACTTAGAAAGAAACTAACCTTGACAATGTTTAACCTAGGGGTGGTTTTATATTCTAGGTGCAAGTTTGTCGCCCGTCTGCCCTCTGCGAGCCTCCATCCCTCCACACCCTCACGACTCTGATATGATGCAATACCTCCCCAAGTCACAGTACGCAATAACTCCCAAACGGTCCACATATTGACGAGTGGGTAACGACACTTGAAATAACAGTACGTTACACGATAACACTCGGTAATCGAAGGGTAGATTTTTAGGGGAAGGTTTTGATTAAAAATCTGGATATCAATAATGCTCAGTTTGTGGTACCCAAAGCCATTTGCACGGTTTTAAATCGCTAGAGCTTTTCCACCAAATTATATTTCGTTCTTTTGCATCGCAAAACGGAGAATTATTGTCTTTCTCACAACCACTGGTGCAATGTTCCTATTGGGACACTGGAATACTCTCAAGCGAGAGTGGTACACTGATATTGATGGTCATGAACTAACTAACGAGAAAGAGGTTTGCTTGATAGACTCCGTAATGATGTGGAAAAATACTTAATATTATATTTAAAAATCAACCTCGGGTTAGTAAAATTTGATATAGGTACTTATTTACCTTTTTTTCATTGCAAAGACATCATTATTTCATTGTTACTGAATTGTTTTCATTGTTACCTGTCGATATAAGTATTAGCTACCCGTAAACCGTTAGCAAACCCAAGTCATAAAATGGTGATCGTGGTAATTCCGTTGATTTCGTCATCATTTCTGGAATTTAATAAACTCCCAACTATGTACAAAATGATAAGTACCTACGCAGCCAATCAGCAAAACTTTCCAATACCTAAATATAGTTATTATAGTCGTTATAATGTAGATAGGTATATGATTCATTAAGCGAGCGGAAATAGCGAAAAACCTTCATCATAATTAGTCACCCGTTGTCATGCGCGTACGCATGTTTTCAGTATTGCACAACTAGCAACTGTTCAGCCGTTGGCCGATGACTGTTGGAGGTGGTGACAGGCTCCGACATGTCTGATGACAAATGCCAAGGTAATGCGTGCACCTCGTGGTAGTTTACTGTAAATATTGATAAGAATATCGCATTGGCCACGTGGACTTATGAGGAGCTGATAAATGTATATGATATAAGGTTCTGTGTAAAGTGATTTAATTTCTTGGAATCATGACACAAAGTCTGGCAAATTTTTAATATTTTTTTATCACATATGTCCAAATTTTTCAATTTTGGTAAAGTGTAACCCGAATGAAATACTACTTGTAAAGTTGTAAATGAAGTAAAAACTTAGGTATGCATTTCTATGATATAAAATAATATATTAATTTAAGTTATGGTCATATTTATAACGAACATACTCGTAGTAACGAACTACAAACCTATGTCTGAATGCGTTCTTAAAATCTATCATTGTTTAAGAAAATGAGTTGCTGTCGATTCGGACAAAATTTATTGGGACACAGTGTCCCAACTGGCACTTTTGATTAGGTACTAAAACCGCTGAAATTATAGTTTTTTTATGAATAGGTAAGGCCTTTATTATTTGAGGTAATGTTAATTTATTATGCAGGTAATACAAATTACCAATTAATTTATTAGTATTAGATAAATTTATTATAATTGTAATTGAAATGTGTCATAAAATATAATAGATACCTACCTACGTGTCATGGTTCATGGTTACCTCACCAGCAATCGTTTTGTCCAGCTCAGCATTAAGTGTTAGGAAGTGACTAACCAATTATATCAGTTTCAGTACTTTTTGTCTAGTTAGAGAAGGCGATTCATTTATTTTCTTTAGTATAATATTCATGATAGTTTAGCTTTTGTTGATGAATCTTCATCTTAGAGAATGCTATTTTTTGCTCAAAAAAAAAAAGATAAATGTCAATGGGGACAGTGGCATGGTTAAGTAACGTGTCACTATCCCCATTGAAGATAAAGCGTAATGCGGGATGCAACGGGAAGTTATTTTTTTACTTCCCGCTGTCCCCTTAATGGGGTCAAAATCATGGGGACATCGAGAATACACGTAAAAAAACAGATAAATTCGAAAGGCTTATGTTGCAGCTTCAACATGATTGAACAAACATACAGACTTTCGAAATTAAAATAATAAGTGCGATTAGCTGATAATTTAATCAGTGTAGTGTAGGTACTACTATTTATACATATTATGAGCACCGGTGGTCTAGTGGTAGTGATCCCGCCTTCCAATCCTAAGGTCGTGGGTTCAAACCCGATCGAGCACCAATGGATTTTTCTGTTCGAAAAATGTATGTGCGCAATGCCAGTGCTCTCATACGGTGAAGGAAAACATCGTGAGGAAACCGGCATGTCCAAGAACTAAAAATTCGAAAGACATGTGCCATCCACCAATCCGCATTGGGTTCTCGTGGAAGATTAAGACCCAATCACTCTCGCCTGAGAGTAGGCCAGTGTCCCAGCAGTGGGAACATTAGAAGGCTGTCATGATGATGATGATACGTACATTTTATAAACCTTTCATATAGATATGAAAGACTGAGATAGATGACAAGAATGATGAAAGATCTATCTTATTTGTTCATTGGCATTATGAATAACAAGGAAAGCAAGCTGCAGAAATGACAGTTTTTTTATGAATACGAGCATATTATGAGTCACAACAGTGTTCCTAAATTGGATAGTTACAAACCATCTATAGATAGCTCAACTGTTTCATATGTATTATGTGTAAGTACCTAATGTAATTATGTGCATATTTTTATATTGGTTCTGTAAATAAAGTGCCTAAATTAACATTATTTATTAGGCCCTTATCTTCAGTAAATATTGGAGCACGAATATCCACGAATGAACTGTTTCGATGTGACATTATTCCGGGCTCGCTATCGGCTTGCAAACAATATCGTACGATTCTATTTGAGTTCCGCAGATAGCGGTTCTAGGCCACACTGTGTCTCACCAAATCACTTATTCAATTATTGTTTTAAATCTACGCATTGCTTTAGTTATTCTGACAATACATATAGGTACTTATTTATAATTTTTTTGATTGCCATTGTTTTAAACAGTTTTTCAAAGCAACGTATCTAAATGAACTGTCGAAACTCAGTAAGACACTCATTTGATTCAATTTTTTAGTCACTTTAATCTGTGCTATAATTCAAAGATGGAATTTTGCTAGTAATGGTAAGTTATTTGTAGAATTGGGGTTCTGATAAAAATAAGATCAGAATTAAAATAAAAGAAATCTGTAGAATTGGGAATAAACCACAGTAGTATAACTTAATTCTGTGAAATAAACTGTCATCAGGAGTTGGCAACTGACTCATGAACTTACTGCTTCATCGTTTGTGTAATTAGGCATGCTGGTGAGAGTTTTCTTCGGTCATTTTGCCGGTATGTCCTCACATTTTAATTTTTTTCTCGTGTTATTTTGAGTTTTATTGTGTAAAGGTGGTAGTTTAACCAATACGATTCGTAGTCTTGGCACAAGTGTAAGTGATTAAAATGGAAGAGCGATATTGGTTTGTAATTGAGTCGGGTCGAAGATTTACCTGGATAATTTTGAAAGAACGCCATCATTTCTTTCAAAATTTTTCAAGTTCAAATTTTGAACTTGAATCTTTTTGTATGCCATACGATACGACAATTACTTGACACTGGCAAAATTGTCTGAACAGACAGACTGCCATTAAAAAAAGCAAAAAATAGGCATGCTGGTTTACGACATCTTTTTTCTTCGCCGTTTGAGGACACTACATTTTTCGAAAAAGACAATTATTGTGCCATCGGGAACCTGGAAAATCGGATGGCAGGCTTGCTGACTCTACCATTTACGAGTATAACTCTTCTTCTCAGACCATAGTGCTCTTAATTTTGCCAAATTCTATCATTTTTGGGCATCTTCATTGGGATATTGTATCGTATTGTCTAACTCATGGCATTGAATCATTGCTTTCCTTGTGGTGTGATGTGACGTCACACTGACACATCTGGGTGCCAATCCGTCTACGAGCCATACATTACCAACTGCTTCTGAAAATTGAAGTCTACGTCCTCATGATACGACACAAAATGATTTAGTACAATCAACACCTTGCTTGTGCCGGCTGATATACGTGACAAGTCTCGTGTTCTAATTCTGAGCTCTATTGCGTTGTGTTACAAGCTATGCAAGTGTGTGCCGATGCCCATCGGTGGATAAGATAATTATGTCTATTTCCAGATAAGGACTGTTGCTGGGTTACGTTTCGGTTTTTGGCGGTTTAGTTCTGCTATGAACTGGATTTTTCGAGTTTCTAACACAAATTAAGTTAGTATGTCAGTTGATTTCTTTTATGTCCAGTTTTAGAACTAAGTTTACTCGTAAAGTAAAAGTAAAGTAAGGTAAAAAATATATTTATTCAATAATATCACAAGGATCATTTTGAAACGTCTTAAAGCTAGGTGAATTTACGCCAGTTCCACGCGCCCCAGCCTAGAAGAATCTGGCAACAAACTAGGCTGGGTTCCTAGCTTTTTTTGTATAAAAACTAAGTTGCCATTATGAAGTTGAGGGGGGTTTTAGGTTCTAGGTAATAATGGCATTGTTAGTTCAAAAATATTGGTTCCAAAACCACCCCTATTTCAATTAATCTCTCGGTATGTGAGTGTCCTTCCTCTCTTTGGATCACACCACAAGAAGAAGTGTTCGTATTTTGCGAGTTTTATACTAATTTAGATTTTACGTGGCTTTACTCACGACATCTGTTCTGTGATCACGTAATGTCTCAAGTAGGGTATGCTATTCTAGATCACTAGGTACTGTAAGGTCATTCATTATCAACCTGACAAACTTAAGGGGAGGTTTCACACATAAAAAAAAATACTTGTACTTTTTTTTCTAAACGTTAATTCTGCTTAATAATTAGTTATCCTTGTTAGAAATCGAAAAGGCAGCGCTCGGCACGTGTCAGTGACTCGCGCGTCAATGAACCGCGGGTCAATAACCCGCGCGTCCTTGACCTGCGCGTGTCCTTGATCCGCTACGGGGCGCGCACACTCGAATATTTCATTATTACGTCGCTTAACTCGATTCCCAACAATGATAAATAATAATTGAGCGGAAAAACGTAATCGATTTTTTTTGTTCACTTAGGAATTTTAAGACAAAATATACATAAAAAAATTATAGGTACATATATTTTTTTTTTTTATGTGTGGAAGCCTTAAGTTTGTCAGATTGATAATGAATGACCCTGTATATTCCAATTTTTATCCCTATCCTAAATCCGTTCAGCAGTAGAGCGCAACTATTTTTAATTAAACAACTGTCACTCAAAAGCACTTTACATCCAGACTTTTTGATTTAAGTATACCTACACCTTTAAGCAAAGACATTGAGAATTTCTCTGAGAAAATAAGCAATTAATTAGTTACCAGAGTCAAGAGTAGAATTTTTTCGTAGCATTTATTTCATTTTAATTTATGTAGGTAACTTTTACGATCAATAAAAATAATCCAATGTGTAAATTTTGAATCGTAAAATTCATTTTTACGTTTTAAATCCCTAGATTAGTAATTTGACACTTTTATTGGTGAGCTTTTTATTGTAAAGTGATTTATAAATCATTTTTGCTGTGAAATCGGGTTAGGCAGGGATCAGCTTTCCTACCTGGATTTAATGGATTTTGGTCCAAGGAAATCAATATGGCAGAACCTTGGAGAAAAAATTGCTCGTACAAAAAATATTAGGTAGCTTACCTATCTACCTACATAATTTTTTATAACGGCCCACTTAGGACCCCATGGAAAATTATTTAGTAAAAAACATAGGTACCTAGGTATACATAGTATTAAGATCTTTTTGTGCCTTCATCAGCTAAACAATAAATATTTTCTTATTCTTATTCTTATTCTTATACCATACCCCCTTTTTCATAAAATAAACTGTCACTTATGCGGTATTTTAAGTGTTTTATCATTCTGTCAAAGAATAAAGACGATGACAGATTGGAAAGACATTTAGTACATAGCACAGATTTATTGTATGATTAATGGCCTTTAAATTTTACCTTAATTTTTTTGATCTTTGGTTTTATTGTCTTTCGTTCATACATTAAGTAGGTACCTATTATAGGTAGGTAAGGTAACTAGAGGTAGACTAGGTAAGTAGGTACCTACAAGGACTTGATATACCTAAAAAGACTATGTAGTAGGTAGGTTAGGTATAGGTACTTAGGTAGGTAGATAGATAAGTAGGTACCTAGTAGGTACCTACCTACTCACTGGATAGATATTAAAACCGGAAAAAAAACACTTTTATGATTTGCAAGGTTTATTGCGGACCGAAAGCGCAGCTATAAACGCGTCTTTAACCCACTTTCGAATCAATAATTCTTTGGAGTTGGCATCCCTAAATAATATGGTGAAAAATTGCATCACCGATAATTGTAGTAGGTACCTACCTACCTAGCTTTACAGACTAAAGATTTAAATAGCTTATTTTGCGTTACATACGACGTAGGGTTGCTTACTTACTTACATAAAAAGAACTTACAAAACCCTAGCGAGCGACCAATCGCGCTATAACATGACGCGTTCCCACGGCCCGCGCGCTCAGCACTCGCCAGTCAGGCGTGGTCACGCCGCCCGGACAGACCTTCACTCCACGCCCCTTTACGCCGCGCTCAACAATAAACTCATTCAAAATGACTGAACTATCGTCAGCGTCGATCCTGCGCATCACGGACACCAAAACTCTGCAACTCATAGATCTGTACTACAAAGAAGAATGCCTCTGGAACTCGAAGATCGAAGACTACAAGAACAGGGAGAAGCGAGCGCACGCCACGGAAAAGATTGCGACCATTCTAGACCTTCCGAATTTCACGGCCAAGCATGTTTTGATGAAGTTCAAGAATTTGCGAAACTCGTACAGTCAGGAACAAAAGAAGATAGCGCATAGTATAGAGTCGGGGGCCACAGGGGATGACGTCTACGTGCCGAAGGTGTTCTGGTACAGCAAGCTGGACTCCTTCATTAGGCCGCATATCCACGGGAAGGGGCCGAAGGAACAGGCCTTGGTAAGTCACTGCGGCTTTGATGTCACTCGTTATAATTCATGCCATTTTCAAACCTGTTGTTTTGCCCAACCTTGACTTTATGAGTCATTTATTATCATAATGTTTATGTAAGGGCTATCGCTAGCAACTTTTTGCGGCTTCACTCGCGTGGTATAAATAATAACGTTTATTTGAGGTGTTTACGTGATCAAAATGCGAAAGTCGTAATTATTCAGTCTCGGGTTAATTAAACTGTCCAAATGACGATTGTGTAATTTTAAATTTTGACCTACAGACTAAACTGTTTATTATGTTATGTGCAGCGGTACCTACCTTACCTTCAAAGTTTTACTAATTACATTACTTTTTTTAAAATAATAAAAATTGGTAGGCTAGATGATACTGAGTCTAGCGCGACCGACGGCGCGCGGCGACGGCATAATGATTGGTTCCATTATCGTGACGGGATATTGTGGATATAGTAATTTAGTCTTACTAAGAAAAATTAGAGTTTAATTATAAGTAATTTGTTGGACGTACCTAAATAAACTGTACGTATACTTATGTTAGTACCTACTTTATATTAGTAAGCACCTAGGTAATTCTTAGTTTTGAACTAGTAAAGAAGTTGATGCGCAAAAATGTGAATAGGTAGATAATTTATAGGGCCTACACCAAGGCACTGTTATTTTCTGATTCTCACGATACAAAGAATCTGGAAGGTGACCTGACCCCATATTCAAACCCTGACTTATAGGCATTATTTCTGATTTTCTTATATAATATTTTATAAGAACTCTAATATCCGGCTCGGTAATTGGTATACAAATCCTACATCAATTTATTTTTTGTTGCCTTTTGAAATGAAATGAAATGAAATGATATCCGTTTATTTGCTAAAACACGGTAGTTAGGATAGATCATTTATGGGTCTTAGATAATATTAAGGAGCACCACATGTTTTTGCTTCACGAGCATGCAAATATTAATAATAGGTGAGGTTGACTGACAGTACTAAGTAATACATCATGGAACAATAATATACTTTGATCATGGTAATACTTATAAGTTCTGAGCAGATACTAGATACGATGCTAAGAATGTAAATACTAAATTAAAAAAAACATTAAACTTAGAAGTTAATACAAGTTGAATTGAAATTAAACATTATAAAAAAATATATATTAAATAATACATATCTACTACTTTGCTAATATTATAAACAAAATGTCAAAAAAGTAGGTATTTAATGAAAAATTGAATCTTCTAGAATGTTTCCTTATTATTCATTCTTCCAATTCAGAAATTCATCCACCGAATAAAAACACCTCTCCAATATAACCATCTGTGTAGTTTATTTTTAAAAAAGGTCACCGGTAATAGGATTATTTGAGATCTATTTTTGCGGCAATAAAGTTGGCGTTTTTTTTTCCACAGATATTTGAATCGCAGATCTACAGACTAGACGACTCAACTGATGAGTGGATTCAAGTTGGCCAAGCTGAACATCCCCTCAATCCAGACTCAAGCATGCCGGAACACCGCTCACTGAGCGACGACGAGCATCCGAGTATGTCACACAACGGTCCAAAAAAACGGAAACTCCCTATATACCCTGCGAAGAGAACCAGAGCAGAAATAGCAGAGGAGAAATCTGTTTCGCAGAGCTTAAAAGATATTCAGTCTCATTTGCGCGTTCTTATGTCACACAAGGACGATTATCACGACACTTTTGGGAAGTACGTGGCTTCGTTGCTGAGGTCTTTGCCCCCTCAGAAAGCTTTGGCTCTTCAGCCTAAGATAGTGAGTCTGATAACTGAGTCAGGCTTGGACAATGAAGAACAGTCAGAGACGGCTGAATGTCAAAGTAGCAACGATATTATTGTGCAAATTGACCGGGACGATTCAGATTAATTTTAGTTTTCTATACGTCGTCGATCGAAATTATTTAAAGTGCTGCAGCACTTTAAATAATAATATTTATAATAAAATAATTTCAAATGTATGTTGATTTTGGACAATGAGGTAGGTACCAAAATGCAGGCAAAATATTTTTTGAATAGAACCCTCCTAAATATAAGTACCTTGGTACTATGTCTTTGTTTACTATAAAGGTTACCATATACCTAATTCAAAAACCCTTGCGTTTTTAATAAAATAGACGATAAAACCTAAGCAGATTTTTGAGTTCTTTTATAACCGATATTTATAACTAGGTCTGTTTATTATCGAGTTAGAATGTAAACCTTAACTAATGTTTTAGGTGTTTCTTATTAATGGCTTCGAAACATCTAGAAGCTCAATGCTCTATCCAGTGCACCTTTTAAAAATGCTCTCCCGCAGTGCTAAGACGTAATTATCTGCAAAGATGCCTATATTTTTTATAAATATGACGCAATGCCTTGTTATCAGGAATCGACCTTCGACTATTACCCAGAAAACGTCTACATGACAGCTATCACCTCGCCAAGTAGTCTATTCAAAGATTAAGGAAAAAATTTCGTGCCAAGATTTGTCTACGTGACTATCCTACACGGCTCAGAGCGAGACGAAAATAGGATGTTATTATATGAGTGAGAGACGGGAAGAGAGGGTGAAGGACCGACTACCTGTGTTGAGTTTGATGGTTTGCATTGTATTGCTATTTTGATTTTGAACAGGTTTTATGAATACCTATTGCAGGTTTATTACAGGTGATAGGATTATTTTATTTGATGAATATTTATTTTTGAATCCGGAAGTCGGTGGGTAATTGTGGGAAACTAGGAAATAGAAGAATACTTTTTAAAGGTACCTACTACCTAAGCTTCTAGTATTGCACAATTTAAAAATAAGTTTAAGTACATACATAAATGGGAACATTATGATTTATGTAAATAATTATTTATTCTAAAATAGGTAAGTAGGTAAGTTCTTAGATAGGTAAGTAATTCATAAACAGAGTTTTAATATTACTAGCTTCGAACATTCTTAATGTCTTTCATTACCTACAAGATACCTAGGGACTTATGTAGTTTTGACTTAGTATTGAGGAAATTCAAAAAATTGGAATGATATGTTCCATCCACCAATCCGCATTGGGTCCGCGTGGTTTATTAAGACCCCAATCAATTAAAACCTTCGCCCGAGAGTAGGCCAGTGTCCCAACAGTGGGCACATTAGAGGCAGTCATGATGATTGAGGAAATAACGCAAACATAATAAGCAATACCTAAGCAAGTGAGTGGCGTGGAAGCATCGAACTTCTTCTTCTTTTATGGACTCTGTGGCTTATTTACCACAATTTTGCCAGTGTCAAGTGTAGGTATTAGTTTGATTGTCGCTTAGCAACGTAAACAAACTAAATTTGGAAAGAAATGATGACTTTTCTTTCAAAATTCCCTTGGAAAGTCTTTGACTAAATTACCAACCAACATTTCCCCTCCATTTCATTTACTTACACTTATGCTAAGTAAACAAGTTAAATTGAATAAACTGCCACCAATTTATGCAATAAAATTTAAAATAACACGAGAAAAATAATTAAAATGGGAGGGAGCATCGAAGTAACCGTGGAAGCATATCTCGGCAGCACGCACGCAAGATGTCAAGATGTTTTGACAGAAAGTATTTCGTGACAAATGACGTCAAACTGGATACTTACTTTGATAATGTGGATGTGTTGATCTTTTATCTGAGATTGTCTTTGGCTATCTTGTCAGAACAACATGGGTCCTCGCAATATAATTATTTTTCTCGTGATATTTTAAGTTTTATTGCGTAAAGGTGGCAGTTTATCCAAACTAACTTGTTTGTTTAACGCAAGTGTTAATAATTGAAATGGAAGGGTAATGTTGGTTTGTAATTTAGTCAAAGGCTTTCCTAGGGAATTTTGAAAGAAACGCCGCCATTTCTTTCTAAATTTTTTTTGTTTACGTTGCCATGCGACAACCAAACTCATCTATTTGACATTGGCGAAATTGTGGCATAT
The DNA here is from genome assembly GCA_951394395.1 of Colostygia pectinataria. NCBI lineage: Eukaryota > Metazoa > Arthropoda > Insecta > Lepidoptera > Geometridae > Colostygia > Colostygia pectinataria. The sequence goes on from OX596363.1 coordinate 11,534,176, forward strand.
AGGTATACCTATGTATATGCCACAGAGTCCATAAACGAAGAAGAAGAAGATCTTTAATCTGACATTAGACATTAGTACAATAATATGCTTTGTTTTTGGGTTAATTTTTTGGCGAGTGCTCAAAACTCGCTTAGTCCACTTCTTATTTTGTATAGACACAGGAGAGACAAGAGTTCTAGAGTTCTAGGTGATAGAGCTAGTCCGGGGAAGTACTTACCATACGTCCGTCTCCAAACAGTAATGCAAGCATTCCTCTGTTCCGGTACGAAGGGCATGGTTTCCGCAATTTGCTCGCGAGCGTGACTTTCGTTTACGTCTCAGGCTGACAACGCGCAAGTAATATTTCGTTGCAAGCGTACATAGGCTACGGTGACCACTTACCATCAGGTGGACCATACATACAGTATTGCTAATTTAGTAGTACCTAAAAAAAACTTTTTTTATCATAACGCTGAAAACTACGCTGAAAATCATAAGACAGAGGCCAATATCTGTAAAACGAAGGCGACGTAAATTGTACCCCCTGTAAGTTGTAAGGGAGAGGTCTGAGTTACCTGGTCTGCCTGTTACAAACGGTCTACTGATAGGCACTCACCGCTGAATACACGGTTTTGTTATCAAAATACATGTCACAGCTCTCAAGAGGAATGTAAACATGTTATCCGCAAGTATTTTCGTTTTGAGGCCGATACCCGCGTCACACTATCAAACATACACTGAATAAATGTACCTACATCATCATTATCATCATCATCATCATCAATTAACCAATAGAAAAAAACAAAGAATAGTTCACTGTTGAAAATAAATTTATTACACTCTATCACATACATACACTCAATAAATATACTACCTGCATCATTATCATCATCATCAGCATCAATCAATAGTAAAATAACAAAGAATAGTCCACTGTTGAACATAATTTACACCTTAGAATAACAACACGGAGAAACGAAGTACGCGCACGCAAATTGTGATCATTTTTAGTGAGACTTGTTAGTCTCACTTAGCCAAGCGGCTCGCCATTCATCAATGTGAAGTCATCGTGCGCATCATTAATCACGTATAATACATAGGCCGCTCACGCAAACATCAATTGTTTTGTGAACACACTTTTGGAAATAATTTTGAATGAAACTATCATTCTACGTGTTGTTATTCTAAGATTTACACTATTAAATAGTACACTATATAAATGTACCTACATCATCATCATCATATCAACCAATAGAAAAAACCTTATTACACCTAATATCTACAACATTATAACGATTGTCGATTACATAGGTAAATTATTCATAGGTAAAAGTAAGTAAGTTCATAGGTAAATAAAATATTTTATAATGTGTTGGAACTCAAACGGGACTTGAACCAGCAACCTTTCCACAACACGGATGCTGTACCATTTGAGCCACCGAGTCCTGCCTCGCCCGCTCGAACAATTTTATTATCATTAGGTACCCCAAAAAAACAGATTATATTATACTTCAACACTTATACCTATCACATTATCATACAAATGCTTTATCACGTGAGCGAGGCGAGGCGCTATTTGCTTCAACCTACCTACTACAGGGAAATAAAATATTAGTTTGGTTATCCTTGTTTGAGAATAAAAACTTGATAAAGAGCACCGGTGGTCTAGTGGTAGTGACCCCGCCTTCCAATCCTAAGGTCGTGGGCTCAAACCCGGTCGTGCCAATGGATTTTTCTCTTCGAAAAATTTACGTGCGCAATGCCAGTGCTCTCATACGGTGAAGGAAAACATCGTGAGGAAACCGGCATGTCCAAGAACTAAAAATTCGAAAGACATGTGCCATTCACCAATCCGCATTGGGTCCGCGTGGTGGATTAAGACCCAATCACTCTCGCCTAAGAGTAGGCCAGTGTCCCAGCAGTGGGAACATTAGAAGGCTGTCATGATGATGATGTAAGATAATCCCAAAAATTAATTCGCCTGAAGCGGGAATTTTTTATTATTATATTAGTTTATTTACAAAATATTAGTATGTGTGTGTACTGTACATACATACATACATATGTACTAGGTACTGTACATATATTTTACCTAGTACACAACACACACATACTAATATTTTGAAATAATAATTTAAAAAAAAATTCAGGGAGGTACTGTACAGTTTCTAAGAATTAAGTCTGATCGCGATTAAAATTTAATTTCAATAATGCCCAGACACAAAACTTGAAATTATCAAGATCAAGTACTTAGGTACTTCGCTATTCTACCGATAACAACAAAAAAACAAATAATATTGATAAAAACAAAATAGTTCTTATCATTTCATTTTATGCAGAATAAAATTGAACTTTACCACGCTAAGTTAAAGCATATTATTCAAAGGAAATCTGTTTCGTGCTATTTAGCACTCACGTACTACCACAGAGTAATAATAAGTAACTAGAACTTATATTTAGCCGGGCGACAGTATGTCTGAGAGAACTGTAATGTATGTATGTACTGTATGTACGAGTACGTATAGGGCACGACCGTAGCGTTGAGAAATTAGGTTGGTATTGAGTTCTGAGAAACCATTCCTTTGAATAATCATTTGGCAACAACACTTGGACACCGCCGAGGAAAAGTCATCACTGTTAATCTAAATTAGTATATAAGAGTACCTATTTCTAAGGAGTATTTGGTAAAAGTAAATAATAAATAATAATGCTGGACAATCCACACAGCATCATCTAGCCCAAGGTAAGCTGCTGTTAAACAGAGCTGTATTATGGGTACTAGATGACTGATATATATTTAATACAATACAATACATAGATAGATATTTTTTATTATACATAGAAAACACCCAGAACACCCGGAACAAATATTTGCAGATCCTACAAACATTTGTCCCATGGCGGGAATCGAACCCGCAACCTCTGCGTCGCAGGCGGACCTTCGCCCACCGCGCCACATTGGTCGTCAAAAGTGTGTAAAATACTTTTATTTGAAACATAAACTGTTACTAGATTGACTAAGGTTGGATTCGACTAAACTTGGATTGAGTATTCTAGGGAATAAGAAATGTTAAAATACCAAGTCAGTGGCCAGATCTGGTGACAGAGTTTCTAGGCCGCCCGAAGGCCTCTGTCATGGCCTAACAACTTTGAAATAGCCGGGACCGACTGCTTAACGTGCCCTCCGAAGCACGGGAGCGCTACCAAAAAAATACCAAGTAAAATTCTAACGAGAATCTAAGTTTCACATTTACTTACCATCTGCTAAAATAAATGACATACCAATTCGACGACTGCTTTTACAAAGAAAATGTCTTTGCCATACCCGAATTCTGAAGAATGTCAGAGAATGACAATACTCTTTAATGCACAATCCTACTGTCAAGTTGCAACGGCATCATTTACGGTGAAAGCGAGATCTGATGATGGAGTCAAGAGCTGTTCTGCGGAAATTCTCAAAAAATAGCAAAATAATATGTTTAATTAAGCTTTTTAAACAACTTAATGTTTTAACTGCTAAACCATCAAATTATGCCAAATTACCTGTTAAAAGCTTGTTTAAAAAATATTTTTTCAACAAAATTTAAAAATGTTACGATTAAAGATGTTACTAGGAAAAATCATAGTTAAGGGTAAAAATAAGTTATTTATTTGGCACAATGGCCTTTAATAATGACACCATATAATACACCAGGACACCATAGAATTACGAAGCCCAGCTTGGCACGAGACTAAAAGTCTAGGTTTTTTCCAAGAGCCGACAATAATCATCAACTCCATTATTATCTGACGCAAGACCAACCCGCCAGTAGTCATATCGGCTGATGCAATATCTTTTAATATACGTACAGGTGGCTAGGTACTTACATAGTAATTAATATAATAAATTACTTACCTATGATGATAATTACTTCCTTTTATTGAAAACCGATGAGGTTTATTTCGGTTTTTTTAATCATTTCAATTTTGATTTACTTTTTATAAATATTATTATTCTTATACATAACTAAAAGTTTTTTAAAAGTTTTTATTTTTAGTTAGAATGATTGATTATACGGTTTCAGTACCTTTCTAACTGTTTTAGGAAAAAATATTCTTATTTTCCATGTTATTTGAAGAGTCTTTATGACTTTTTATTACTTAAACTCAAAAGATCTAAAAACATTTTAACCACAGGCTCTCGTAGACAAAAATAACATTGTGAATAAAATAGAATTGAAAACAAGCAGAATGTAAATTAATTCTTAAACAGCAACAATGAACAACAAAGCAAGAAAACAGCTTAGCACAATTAAATGCAAATGCATAGGTAAGTAGGTACACCTGCAGTAAAAACGCTCGCGTAGACTGTATGACGTCGGGTGGCGTGATCTACGCGTACTAGTTTACCTCGACAACTACAGAATGGCAAAACTACTAACTTTGCTTTACACTGCTGCTATACATAGAACTGTTATCAACAACAACAAAGCAAATGAAGTAATGAAATCAAACAAAGCAAAAACACCGATTGTATACCATTCTACTAAAGAAGTCTCCAATGCAAGCAGCAAATTATGTATAGACACGATCGATACTTTCAAGTACATCGATGATTCGGTTAGCAACGATGAAAAAGAAGATACAATGGCAGCAGCAGATATCAGACATGAATATTGGATCTCTAATAAAGTAATGAAGGTCGATAAGACGTGTGGTGCCGCACGTAGCCAACCTAGATTTGATTGACGGATGTAAAAACTGAAAAACGAACGCATACGGGTAATTATGGATGTAGTGTGTGATAGTCTGATGAGTTTTTTGTCGGGTTTTTTGAACTGAAGAGAATGGTTATGCGTATGCAGTTAGAAATCTGTTCTTTTGTTCGTGGGTTTGCGTGAGTATTTCTGGACCGACGAATATAGCCGATGGATGTGGGATGTATCAGAAATACGCTGTTGTAATTAATTCTGTGGCATTAGCAAAACCACTGCTACTGCACAATAATTAAGTTTCAAATTACCCTACCTCCATAAATCATGTAGACGCTAATGAAAACAACCAATTTTAATTGCAAATAGGTTTAATCAATCAAAAGTAATGTCTATGCAAATAAACAAAAACAATTTTCTCTTAAAACCAAGTTTTGCTGTATAATGTTTGATATGAGCGAGCCTTTCTATTGTTGGTATTTTGCTGAAGGGCAAGCTAACTTGCATAGTTCAATAATTTATTATAGGAGTTTTTTAGATCTTTTTGTATAAAAAATACACGTTCAACTCACAGTAAACTAGCATTATACTCAAACTTCTGTGTCTTATAAATATATGAGCAAACTCAGGCACTTGTCTTTAGTTACAAAAAAAAAATCCGATAAAAAACAAAATATTGATAGTCAAACTCAAAAATAATCTTCTAACCTTTTGTTTCTACCTTATATTTTTAACTATTAGTGACACAGCTTGATAAATCTTGACTGTCAATTTTGATAACTTCTAATAGCATTTCTTCAGCATCACTGTTTCATCGCTTTGAATAAAACCTTTGGGTGTGCAGTGCTTAAGATTCTTCTAAAATCTCTGTAACCATGTCAGTTTCCAATGGATTTTCGTATCTATTCATCTCCTGCTCAAACAGTATATTATTTATCGCTTGTTTTATTAAACACTGCGTTTTATTGTCATGCTTTCTTAGAGTTGACGCTATATATTCTCCATATGTATCACAGTCGTCTTTTCTCTTTTGGCCATCTCTCTTAATTAGTTTTTGAATTTCTGCTATCCTGTTATCAACATACATTTTATTGTACATATTTTCTGGTGGAGCTTTAGATTTTGGGACATACTTTAGTCGTCTCGAATTTCTTTTTAAAGTTCTAGTCAGTTTTTTCTTGCTATGACTTACTGGGCTTGCAAACTTCTTGTGTGTGAAAGCTTGTACTTCGGGTTCGTCTTTGATCTGGACTTCCATCTCTTGTTCTTCTTCGCTAGCTTGAGTCTCATCTGTATGATAGTATTCTTCTAAAGTTTCTACTTGCTCGTAGTGTTCAGTGGATGTGTCTTGCTGAAACCAAAAATTGCTGTCATCATCACAAACATATTTGTCATGATATGAACTGTTTTAGAAATACTCTAAGAAAAGTTCAACACCATTATTGTATTTCAAAAACAGTACGGGTGTGTATCTTTTATAATTTTAAGGGAACTTAAAACTGAGATGCTTTTCTGGCGAGACGTAGACTGGTTTACTATGAATGATGTTTAACATCATAGAGTACTGTATTGGCTTATTCCCGAGCAAGAGTAAACGAGTATAGTTACAGAACGTTTTATTAAAAATTATGGAGTGACCTAAGAAAACTTACCTTAGTTGTACCTAACTACCTACCTATCCACAGTATTTACTGGAATGGCACTAGACTAAGAACCGATTTCCCCATTCAAACTAAACGGCGCTGAGTTTAAAATGTCAGTTTTCATACAATTTGCAGCACTTTTATTCAAATTAGACTTTAGAAAGCTGTTTATTTTGAAGGGTGAAATCAGCCAAGTTGCTAAGAAACGGTGTATTCAGGCTCGTATTCATGTACTTGAGTGTGAAACGTGACTTACACGATTTTTGACAGTTCTTTATAAAAAAATGATGTCAAATCGATGCTTGAGTCACGCTTCACACTCAGTATCGTTCATATACGGGCCTCAGTCAGTTATTATTAGAATGACACCCGGTTGTTTTTCAATATCAAATTGTTGTTTTCAGCAAAACACTGAAACGTTACCCTTTGGCAGTCCAACCGATAATAATGATAAACGTGTACTGAATAACAAACAACATTACAATATCTCGTATCACTTCCGTAACAGAATTCAGGCTGTAACCTACCTACCTCCTACCTACCTCCTACCTACCTCGTGATAACAGTTTGAACGACCTTGTTGTTCGATTCGTATATCATCATCAACATCAACCGGTAAATGACCACTGTGTGTTGACTACACCGTCTACTGTTCACGTCCGTCGTCAAGTGGTTGCCGAGTTACTGCCTAAAGTATGGGTGCGGGTTCCACTCCTACTAAAATACGACAAAACGTTGGTACTCGTAGTATTGTATTACGTTTTTGGTTCAATGCAAATGCATGTTACCTAATAGCAGTTACCAAATGACTAGAAGTTCAAGTCGTTGGCCTAATGTTAAGCGTCACGCCTGACCATAACCGCCATAACAGAACTTTTTATATTATAAGATGGGAATAATCTTTGCTGCAGTATCACAAAAAAAAATTTAGTTTTAAAGTTCTGCGTGGCACTGCACTGCGCTGCACTGCACTGCGCTCGTCACCCCGAAACAAAGTTATCAAGTCTCTTTCGCACAGTAATTTCACTTGCTGCAGTGCCCTATAAACCTAGACACAAATGCTTGCACTGCTACTTACAGCATTTTGCTAAGCTGGCTAAGTTGTTCCTAACAGATCAACGAAGTTAAGCACTGTTCCGCGTAGTCATCATTTGGATGGGTGACCGCCCGTGAGGGCAGGTTAAGCAGTCGGCTGGCTTTCTCAAAGTTGTTGGCCATGACATAGGCCTTCGGGCGGCCTAAAAACTTTGTCGCCAGAGTTCACCACTGTACCCAACAACCCACCAAGACGAATTTGCTTAAGAGTTCTACAACTAGGACGGTGTGCCAGGAAGATAAAGATTTGAGAGATTGAGAGTAGTAGAGTTCTTTGTGATAGAGCTCGTCCGGGGAAGAACTACGACCATACCTATTTCTGCCGTCAAGCAGTAATGTTTGCATTGCTGTGTTCCGGTTCGGTATGGTTTCCGGTGAAATTACAGGCACATGAGACTTTCGAACTACGTCTCGGGGTGGCAACCCGTGTGTGATATTTCTGGTACTGCGGTAACCGCTTACCATCCTGTGAGCCGTACGCTTGGTTGCCACTTTAGTTGTATAAAAAAGAAGTTTCCTGAGGAGGTACCTCAATCAGTTCATCAGCAGCCGGGGAGGGCACGTAGCCGCTGAGGAACTTGAGGTGGGGGTAGAGGAACCAGAAGGACCTCCCCTGGTCCTTCACCTTGGAGCGCTCGCGCCGGTACGACGCCAGGATGGAGTTGAACTTCTTCCGCACGTCGAGTGTATTGCAGTTGAATACTCGAGCTTGGGGATCCAAATAAATAAATAAATAAATAATTTATTCAATTTTAACAAGGTACAATAGGATAACAAATGCAAAAACTTAGACATATATTTTAAGAGTAGTAGAGTTCTTTGTGATAGAGCTTGCCCGGGGAAGGACTACCACCATACCTATTTCTGCCGCCAAGCAGTAATGCTCGCATTGCTGTGTTCCGGTTCGAAGGGTATGGTTTCCGGTGAAATTACAGGCACATAAGACTTTCCATCTAACGTCTCAGGGTGGTAACACGCAAGTGATATCTATGATGTTGCATGCGTACATAGGCTACGGTAACCGCTGACCATCAAGTGGGCCGTACGCTTGGTTGCCACTTTAGTAGTATAAAAAAAACAAAAAAAAAACATAGGTATACTACATAGGTACTCGTATATACACTTGAGCCTGAACTAGGTAACCCCGTATGTCAGGCGAAAAGAGCTAATTAAAATCTTAAAATCACTCACTTTTTTTTTATTTACAACTGAAGTGGCAACCAAGCGTACGGCCCACAAGATGGTAAGCGGTTACCGCAGCCTATGGACGCTTGCAATACCAGAGGTATCACTCGCGGGTTGCCACCTTGAGGCTAAGATCGAAAGCCTCAAGTGCCAGTAATTTCACCGGTAACCATACCCTTCACACCGGAATACAGAAATGCGAGCATTACTGCTTTGCGGCAGAAATAGGTATGGTGGTAGTCCTTCCCCGGACGAGCTCTATCACAGAGAACTCTACTACTCTTAACTCACTTAGTTAAAAACTCACTTATTACTAAGAAACTGAAACGTATATAAGTAGTAAGTTTGTTAAAAAAAACTAAATAATGCTAAAAAGTAGTTAAAAGTAGGATAGGTTCTATTAAAATAAATCAATAAATCAATACATTTATTGCTGTCATATGGTACATTATGCAGTTTTTTTTTTTTTTTTGGACAATCCAATCACAGCATCATCTAGCCCCAAGATAAGCTACTGTTAAACAGAGCTGTGTTATGGTACTAGATAACTGATATTATATACTTAATACAATACAATACATAGATAGATATTTTTTATTATATATAGAAAATACCCAGAACACCCGGAACAAATATTTGTAGATCGTACAAACACTTGACCCGAGGCGGGAATCGAACCCGCAACCTCCGCGTCGCAGGCGGACCTGCGCCCGCTGCGCCACATCGGTCGTCAAAGACGGTCGACAAGTTGTTACAATTGGTAGTTAAGATATAAGTATCTAGTATTGTACTGCTTAGCGGATTGACGACCGATGTGGCGCGGCAGCTGAAAGTCCGCCTGCGACGCAGGAGGTTGCGGGTTCGATTTCCGCCTTGGAACAAAGGTTTGTACTCTGCACGATCTGTATGATCTGCAATTATATTTGTTTCGTTTTTTTTTTTTTATACCACTGAAGTGGCAACCAAGCATACGGCCCACTAGATGGTCAGCGGTTACCGTAGCCTATGTACGCATGCAACATCATAGATATCACTTGCGTGTTACCACCCTGAGACGTTAGATGGGAAGTCTCATGTGCCTGTAATTTCACCGGAAACCATACCCTTCGAACCGGAACACAGCAATGCGAGCATTGCTGCTTGGCGGCAGAAATAAAAAATACCTATCTATGTTGTATTATATTAAGTATATCAGTTATCTAGTACAAGCTCTGCTTAGCTTGGGGCTAGATGATGCTGTGGATTGTTCAGCATTATTTAATTAGCGGGTCTCGGTCGTGTTTTTTTTTATTTATTTTTTTAATAATAAATAAATAAAATAAATATAAAGTGTTTCACAAACGGATTACTGGATCCACTGGCAGACCTGGCAGTACTGCAAGTGGTAAGTGGTTACCTATGGCCGTCCAGGCTGCGTGCTTGACAGACGGCACGCGGTACATGTTGTGTTCTCTGTTCCACAGTTCCTCGTGCTTGTGGTACTGCTTCACCAGAACCAGCGCCGCTTCGTTGGACCATTCCGTCTCCCTCATCGCTTATTCATCCACTGCAACCTGCAGAACAACATTCAAATTCAAACATTCTAGGCTGGGGTGCGGGGAACTGTATAGTCAAAGGGAACTGGCTTAAATTTATTTTATAAGTTTCAAAATTATCTTTCTGATTAAATAAAATACTAGTACTTATATATAAATTTGACAGACTGGGTTACTTGAGAATAGTAAGAGGGAATAAGTCTTTCAATCCACCTTAGAAAATATCTTATTTTAATTTTTTATTATTCATATTCCACCTTGCAGCCGAAAATCATCTTTTGAATGTGTGGATACTTCACGGTGTTTTCCTTCATCGTTTGAGAGTACTGCCATTACTTGAGCACTAAAACTTTTTCGAATAAGTAGATAAATGATTGTCTTAGTTTAATTCATAAGTGCTCGCTCGACCGGTTTCGGACCCACAACCACGGTCGGTAGACCGGGTCACCGAGTCATCAGTGCTCAATTCAATCAAAAAACAACAATTCGACAAGCGAGTCAAAATCATAAAACACAGATTACAATATTCACAACAATGTTCTCATTGTGTCGATGATGTAATGCAAGCTCATTGTATCGCCTGCCTTATCAACAATCCAACATGGCCGCACGCACGACAGAATGACAATTTATGAATGTCAAATCAACAAAACTAAAAATGACTCAAAGTCCGTAAAACGTAAAGTAAAATGCACATTAATTTAAAAATGTTAGCAACTAAAGAACATAAAATATCTATAAACTTACTGTGCAATGTAGAACGTGTTGAACACACGGCGAATGTGAAAATACTCCGCAGTGTTCGGTTCGTGGCTCGCCGGTGACTGGAGCACGGGCGGGCGAACGCAACCGAGCGGGGACGAGCGAGCGAAAGGGTATGCTCGGTCCCGCTCGCTCTCAGCATACGATACACGGGCAACGCCCGCTGAACACATACCGACGATGCCTCTCCGAGCACAAGAGACGAGAAATCCACCCGATCTAGGCCGAGAAACGAATAACGAACGAATGTTTGTGTTTCAATACCGCTGGGAGCGCTCGTGACGTAGCTATGTTGTTCATAACAGATAATGAAGTTAAGCACTATTCCGCGTAGTCATCATTTGGATGGGTGACCGCCAATGGCAATTTCAACTGAGCGCTCCCGTGCTTTGGAGGGCACGTTAAACAGTCGGTCCCGGCTTTTTCAAAGTTGTTTTATTGCTTTTTACGGTGACTGTTCACGACGCATAAATTCAATGGAAACAAAGGGTGGTGTGAGTTGACGAACGACTCTCACTAGAACACAGTACATTTAATTCACCTAAATATTATTATGTGGGACCATTGCTCCTACTATTTGACTTAATCTTTGTCCTACTGTTTAGTCGTAACTAGTTCAAGACCATATTTCAAAAGTTTCGTCACGTATTTTTATTATCCGATACACTCACCCAAATAGGGGTTGTAAGTAAAACCCGAAGCCTTCAGGGACAAAGAAAACCTCCCAAATTATCAAGACCCCTACCACTGAGTCAAAACCTTCAGCACAGAGCTCCATAAATAATAGCCACTAAACGCATCAACAGTCAGCATCCACCCAGACTAATACCAACCTACTAAATAACAAAATCTTTCAGCAAAGAGCTCAAATCCCACTGGCAACGATTAACCAGCGCTCTGAACCGAATTTGCAAACAAAAGTCTCCTATCTACAGCTCAAGTTAAATTGGAAATGGGAAGAAGTAGTCTTGCCCGGTCTATCTTGACCTGTCGAACTTGTTGGACTAACAAAGAGTTTGAACAAGCACAGGGGTCAAAACCAGTGGTTCTATCCACCCCCTCATTGAAGCAAGAGAACTTCTGAATGAAACACCCTTAGAGGGATAAGATGTAAGCTGTATATGTGATAGCTGATGTGTATGTGATAGCAGCTGAACACCTAGTACATACGTACCATGTTCATACCTTCACAGTCAGTATATCATGTTTATCATGCCTCTGTTCGCCCCAGTTGCCACCCTAGCAACCCCACGAAGGGCACGTAAACCATGATCAAATTAATGAATATCTATTTGTTCGACATTGTTAACATTATAGTTTGCAGTAATCTGTTTAAATAAGGATGCTTGACGTAAGTAAGTACGTAAGTTAGCTTGACGTTGTTGACATAAAACCTTTAACCAGTCGTTTAGTTCTCAGTTTAGTTCAAGTTCCGCTCGAAAGTATAACCTGAAAATTTGATTATTCTCATTTGTCACCTAATTTTGTCCCCTGAAGGTGACAGATCGCACTAAAATAAACTTTTTGCTTGGCTAACGATTTATGCCTGAATGAAGTGGGCAGATGCAATCATATTTTAGCAAAACCTGATTCTAATGTTGCTAAAATGTTACTAAATATTGTTAAACTAGCTATAAAACGAAGAGATTAAATAAGGTGTATGATATGATGTCCGTTCGAAGGTGGCATGTTCAGTTATGAACAAACCTTCTATAAAATAAATAAAGATTATAAAAAATAAAAATAAACTTAAATATATGAAATTCTTTATTTCAGAAAGGTCTTACAGGCAATTTTATATTATACATTTTCTATGTAATTTAAGATAATAATAATGAGGCTAAAGTAATGTGCAAAAATTTAATACCTTGAATTCCAGTCTTAGTTTCGACTCCTCGTTCTAACTAAGATTAAACTTGTTTATGGATACGAGGGAAAAAGTGCAATTTGTCACTCTTTTTACAATGAGGTGACAGATCGCACTTTTATTGATTCAAGTGCATAACCGACATGTAATTTACTGTCGCTTATACGCACTCAAGCGCAAGGATAACCTTGCCAGTAAATGACTTGCAAAGCCTGGTAGAGCCCCAAGGAATAATTGCAGTTTTCACTTAGTCGTGACCTAACAATGGTGAGTCAGACATCGATCTGAAGATTGCTTCAGACTTTTTAAAACGTACCTACACACTTAGCTTTCAGTAGCATGAAATGTTAAATGGAGTTAAAATATGCAATAACATTGAAAAACAGCTCCAAAGATACATCTTGTCATAAAGGGTGTCCCGAATCATTGTTCCCATTCTTTCCTTGTATAACAAGTAAGTAAGTAAAGCGCAAATGACTCGTTCATAATGCGAACACTGACGGAAGGCATAACTTCTGTGGATTTCCGTACCATTGTCCAAAACTGTCATAACTTAAAAACAATATGGCGGAGAAGGGAATGAAAGATTATGCGAAAGTTATAGGGATGTACTTACTTTCGATAGGATGAAGGTAAATTTATCAATGGTAAAACTACACACACTTTCGCGACACTGAAAGTGTCAAGAATAAAAATGATTTCAGAGAAGACAAAGACTGTGATTTTCACTAGGGCAATGTTAACCTAGGTACTTAGTATAATAAAGTCTCAAGTAAAACACATTTTTTTTCAGAATAGGAAAATATTTAATACTTTTACTTTATTAAACAGAAACTTAATCTTAAAAAGCATAATAAAGATGCAAAAAAAGCTTGGGCCAAGTTCTCCATCACCACTCAATATTCATACCAATAGCAAGGAACACGCCTGAAAATCGATAGGAACCCAGCCGGTGTTTGGGTCCAGACATAGCTTAGTTTTTGTGACCTTTTTGTGACGATGATCGCCAGTCAGTCAGTCGGTATAATACCAGCAACGTTTTTTTATAATATTTGGAATCTAAGAACAAGTTAAAGTAAAACTCTAACTTTTATAGTCCGTGTTGATAGTTATTCAATGGTTATCAAACCGTCATAAACTTGCTTATTTAAGCTCACGTAAAACCATGCGAAAACCATTCTCATAAAACCTCCATTCATGAATAGAAGACTTATCTCGGGGCGAATACATCAAGCATCGACAACAAAAACTACCCCATCCCTAGGAACCCAAGCCGTGAAGGCATCATCAGCTATCGTATGCGTCGATTATCCAAGGGTCTGCTGTAGGGGTCTGAGGCTCCTATCAGCACCCGCACACAATGTGAAGCGTTTGTGACGAAAAATTTACGAGACGTTTTTACGATTGCAAAATAGGTGGGATCGAGTTTTACGAGCCACCCCGTATAATAGCAGCCACCCTGTTTAAGGGAGCGGGGAATTCGAGGATTACTTTCTTTGTGCTTTGTTTGTTAATATCGGGACTGCTGCGGCTTAGCGGTGGATCCGCCCACTGGCCTTCTGTTGCGAAGAGCGTAGCTCGATAGGTATTGAATTTTTCCCATGAACATTAATGTTGCCAATAACAATTTTTATGACGCGAAGTTATGAAGACCTAATATTCACTTTTTGGAATCAAAAGGTGACATGCTTTAATGTTATCAGATCCTCTTTCTTCCTGCTGCTAAAAGTAGTTTGAAAGCACTGCAAATTGGTCCAAGCACATTGCAGCGTTTGTGGTCAAGTGGTTTGACCCCACCTTCCGATTGGTTGTAGGTTCGGTCTCGGTCAAGGACCCCGACCGATTCCGGTCTCTGAATTTCTTGTTTTTTGTGTTGCCTGTTAGCAGCATAATTTCTTATTTCAGACTACAGAAGACTGCGATACTGCGATTATGTTCATAGAACATAGCAAGTAGGTATTATTAAATATGCCATCACGTCGTCGTGAATATAGCTCTCCATCAAAACGTTACAATCTATCAATTACCGAGAGACAGTAAATCTCTGCTCCATCATTAAACTGAACGCAACAAAAAAGGCCATTCCAATTCACGAGTACCTCTCCCCATATTAATGCAGTACGCGTCATTTGATGTGGCACATCATGATTACATCGACTAGAAAACCAAACTGGCATTTTAGTCTATGTCTGTCTAATGTCTATGTTTTCAGACAAAAATTCAATGGTGTTGGTATGGTAAAGATGAGTTGAAGAGACGAAAAGTTGAGGAAAGATTAAAAGCAGATTTTTTCCATTATAGATAAAGTGTCAGATCTGCTTAACTTGCTAAGCGATATCTGAGTTATTTGGTTTGCATCATAATGATATAGAAACAGAGTTCTAAAGTTCTCTTTATATTGCATGCTTTGATAGAGGCAGAATACATTGTTTCCATTTATTATCTATCCCACCATCTGATCTGTACATGTATTTCTAGCAATAAATATACTTTGACTTTGACTTTGACTTTAAAGTTTTTAAAACTTTCATGGTTATTAACATAATTTTCACTTCGTTCGTTCGTATAAATCAGTGGCCAACTCTGGTGACAGAGTTTCTAGGGCGCCCGAAGGCCTTTATCACGGCCTAACAACTTTGAAAAAGCCAAGACCGACTACTTAACGTGCCCTCCGAAGCACGGGAGCGCTCAGTTGAAATTGCCACTGGCTGTCACCCATCCAAATGATGACCCCGCGGAACAGTGCTTAACTTCGTTGATCTGTTACGAACAACTTAGCCAGCTACGTCACGAGCGCTCCTCAGATTTTCACTAAAACGGAATATTTACCATGATTTGTGAGTTTTATTGATTCCCGATATTACGGCGCAGTTACATGCACCATGATCACGGGAGAACTCACAAATCATGGTAAATACCCCGTTTTTAATGAAAATTAGATTTATAAACTGCAGAGAAATTGTGCGTTGGCTGACAGCACGAGCTGTACCCATCAGCATACAATAGCGTCCCACGTCCGCGTCGAATGGCACACAATGGCATGGCAACAGCGCCGGCATGCCACGCGGTAATAATACCTAATTACACCGAACAGCACACAATGCCGCGCCCGTCGCGCTTCGCCGACGCGCTGGGGTTGAGGCCTTGCTGGTGAAGTCTACTGGAAAGGGTGGACAGTCGTGGGATATGAGATAACCAAAGGGCTTCAAGATTACATTTACTCTGCGATAGTTCCGCACCCGATAAACCTTCACACTGATCTGTCACACTGGTGTTACGGTTAGGAAATAATTTTACTAACCACCACACTGTTAGTCACGCAGTGTGACAGGAAAGAAAACTGTTTCCTAATCTACACACTAGTGTGAATTATAGGAATCCATTTTCCTTATCTTAACACTACTTACACAATTTACGATTAAAACCTATTTTCTACATGTATTACCTGGCCACTTGACCTTCATATACCAATCACTCTCGCTTGAGAGCAAGCCTGTGTCTCAGCAGGAAACATTAGAAGGCTGTCATGATGATGATGAGTCCTTAGAGCACTGGTGGTCTAGCTTAGTGGACGCTGCTTTGCAACCATAAGGTCATGGGTTCAAAACCGGTCGTGGGCCAATGGATAATCTATTCAGAAAACTATGTGCACAATGTAATAAAGTAAAACAGGTTAGAACTAACAATTTGGAAGACATGCTCCCGTGTCCATACACTTAGTGGAAAATGTCTTGACTAATAACATATGGTCTGTTAGGTGAACTAACCCAAATACACACTTGCTTGAAGAAGTCCAATGTTCCAAGAGTAGGAACATAGAAGGCAGTTCTTGACGCATTCATACACAATAACAGAGGAAGAATACTGAACCACAGAATGTTATAGAAAGACTTCCCGATGTTAATTGCTTCAGAACAGCACAGCACAGCAGCTGGAGCAGGAGCATGCTATCGGTTTACGACCAGCAATACTACCAGCTAAGGGGGTACAAAATATTTACGGTCAGCAGTCCAAAGGTCATCCAATGTAATTAAGTAAAGATATAAATTTAAATTTCGCATATTGTAAGCGTGATAAATACCGAACTTGGTATTTATCACGCTTACAATATGCGAAATTTTGTTTTAAATTTGAAGTTTGTTTTATACAAGTGTAACAGCTCGCGACTTTGTTCGCTAACTTTTGGTCGAGCAAACACTTTTTCTCTGCGTCCTCTAGGTATTGAAGTTTAGGAACTTCTTCCCCAGTACACACCCTGCAAATTGTCTATAAGTCTTACCGTTTTGGCTGTGCGCTGATTGTCTGTTAATCAGTCAGTCAGTCAGTAACGTAATTGTTTTATATAATTTAGGTATACAAAACCGTTGCGATGCCATTATCATATTAAAAGCATTAAAAAGATAGCATTTTGTTTACCCAAAAAGAGAATTAGCGCTAAATTTTTATGTTGACCTTGATCAGCGGAGCAGCGAAAAACAGCACAGTTAAAAGTATTTATTCAGGTTGTAGGACTCTTCTGCAGGCAGATTTTGCAAACACAGTATACAAGCGTTACTGTGTTTAGGTTTGAAGGGTATGTAACAAGCGAAATTACTGGGCGAAACGTTTTGAGGTGACGAGCGCAGTGCAATGGTGACATTGTAGCTGTTAAGCGTAACACTGGGGGTGTGCTTCAGCAAGGTGCGCTAAGAGAAATGCCTCCCTTAGATGTGCAAACTGACTTAGCGACAAAACCGCTGAAATGCAGCTGTTAGTTACAGTGGAAGCCATGCCAGTGCGTCTCGTGCTAACGGGATTACCGCTGCATAATTCAGCAGGTTTTTAAATGTGCTCGCACTTTGTAAGCTCGAGTGTTACAGTTACCTGTCTAACTAGTCTATTATAAAGCGGTCTTTACTTAGTACTTAAATAACAGTTTTAAGAGTAGCAAAGGTCTTTGTGATAGAACACGAGAAGTACTACCACCATACCTATTTCTGCCGCAAAGCAGTAATGCTCGCATTGCTGTGTTCCGGTGTGAAGGGTATGGTTTCCGGTGAAATAACTGGCACATGAGGCTTTGCGAGGCGAGCGAGCGTAGCGAGCGTGCCGCGGCAGCGGCCGCCGAAGCACCAGAAATTTAGTATTTGTTTCAATCAACTTTAGGTTGTAAATACTTACCTAAATAATATGAAGTTGATACTTTTATTATCATTGTTTCTTTTGGTAACCACATACTTTTATATACAGGATGTAATTACACAATAATATATACAGGGTGTATAAATTATTGGTTGTTTCTATTTATAGTATATAATAGGAAAGACAGAAATAGGTCTCCCTCGTGGTCCTACTAATAGGAGAAAATAGTAGGTCCATGAAAAAACAGCCCTTTCGATCTATGCCTCAAGGTGACAACCCGAGTGATACCTCTGATATTGCTAACGTCCATAGGCTGCGGTAACCGCTTACCATCTTGTGGGCCGTACGCTTAGTTGCCACTTCGGTTGTATAAAAAAAACACTTTAAAAATTACAAATTATGTTCAGTAAAATGACAAGACGGTGAAGCCTTGCCCTCCTACGAGTATATACCCAATAACAAACCTCGGTCTGCCATCACATATTGTTATGCCCATTGTGATCCACGATTTGTATTTTCACCCCATGTACTACCAATGTGATGACAGTACATACTTTTAACTAGTTACCTGCAACGCCTTAACAGGGTTCATGTACTCACTTGCAGCTACATTATGTTAGACCTAAGCTAAATGTACATTGTGCAGAATAAATGAATAAGAAATGAATATGACAATAAAAGTATTGAGTATTGAGTTAATTCAATTTAGAAGCTGTTTGTTACTATGGTAACATAAAGATGCACTTACACTGAATACCTGAAGCGTACGTCTCAAAGCTGACGAAAATTACCTAAGCAACGTTTCGAGAGGTCATCATTTGGATGTTTGACCGTCGGTGACATTTTCATCTGAGTGCTTGTGCATCGAAGGGCACGTTATTGGTCACACCCAGCTAGACAGAAAGGCCATGGGCTATGACGGAGGCCTTCTAGTGGCCTACAATGGTGACGGAGTAGCAGATTTACTCGTAGCCACTAACATACTCATACATTATTGACTAGGTCCTTTTTTTATGTAAGCAAGTGACAAGACAATCAAGGCGCCCACCTGATGTTAAGCACGCCTGACTATTATAGATGCAGTGCCACCCAAAGCTTAAAGTTCTTAAGTGTTTGCGTGTCACTGCACTGAGTCCTACCACCAAACTTTAAGAGAGGTGAAAATTTGACTGGTAAGGTTTTTTTCTAATAGCATTAGCTCTATTAGTAAATTTTTCGTCCCAAAATCATGAATCACGTTACACATGATTGATCAAGTCAGCAACCCCTATTACAGTTAGTAGTGTCATGCCAAATTAGCAACTGGACACCAAAAATCCGCTACAAATCATGCTAACGCGAAATGTCAATGTTTTTCAACGAACTCCCAATTATGAACGATTCACGACAAAACGCTTTTGCCGATGCGCGACGATACGACGATAGATTTGAAAGATATTTTAGATATAGGTTTAAAGTACTTTATGGATAAGGCGCTAGGCGCTAGGGATTCGGCTAACATCTGGAATAACTGTTATATTCTGCGGAATAAGAAATGCCAAATATAAGCAAACTGTATTAAATTTAATATGATTTCTAACCACTATTCACTAACACTATAGTTTCAACATTTTCATTACAAGTAATCTGTCAGTTTACTCGCAAAATAACTATGATTTATTCGGAGAATTAGTGCTCGCTCATACGAGATTGGTCGAGTCATTAAAATATTTGCAGTTTCATTTATAATAATAATAATATAATCGTTTATTCTGTTACATGAAAAAAAATTGACAAAAGTAGTTAATAATATTAAAGTAACAAGAATGGCCACCACTCAGCATATGCTCCGGCAGAACAGCTCATGCCGCAGCGCATTTCTGTGTACGGTACCTGCATGTATTTGTATAGTACCTAAATAAAATATATTTCTATTTCTATTTTAAAAATTTTGAATAACATTTAATTTTGTCGACCGGTGTTGCGCAGAGGTTGCGGGTTCGATTCCCGCCTCGGGACAAATGTTTGTACGATCTACAAATATTTGTTCCGGGTGTTCTGGATATTTTCTATATATAATAAAAAATATCTATCTATGTATTGTATAGTATTAAATATATATGAGTCATCTATATATATAGTACCCATAATACAGCTCTGTTTAACAGCAGCTTACCTTGGTGCTAGATGATGCTGTGTGGATTGTCCAGCATTATTTATTATTATTTTATTATTATTTTATCCTTCGACAAGTTACATGATCTTGGATACACTATGGCTTTTTTTTATGGGGTTTTATATAAAAAGAGCTTTATCTATTTCGATATTCCGTAAATATCGAACCGTCTTATACGAGACTTGTAAAAGCCGCAACTATTAGATCAATACTAACAACAAAACATCAATCAAAACGATTCCACGAGGAAAACGTATTCCGTGAAATCAAACGCATTAAAACATAAACTTTCCATAGAGCGACTGCAGTTTTTGCATCATTGTCGAGCGCTCAGTGGAACAATCAGTTGGCATCACCAGAGTGGTTACATTTACACTAACGATGCATCCATACTATCCATCATCATCATGGAGCGCTCGTGACGTAGTTGTTCTTAACAGATCAACGAAGTTAAGCACTGTTCCGCGTACTCATCATTTGGATGGGTGACCGCCAGTGGCAATTTTAACTGAGCGCTTCTTAACGCAGGTTAAGCAGTCGGTCCCGGCTTTTTCAAAGTTGTTAGGCCATGAGGTCTTCGGGCGGCCTAGAAACTCTGTCCCGAGAGTAGTAGCCAACTCTCTCTCATACGAACGCATACAAACTTACTTTTATCATGATCATGAACTGTGATCATGACAGCCTTGTAATGTTCCCACAGCTGGGACACTAGCCTACGTCACGAAAGCGAAAGCTATTCTATCCGTAGGTACTTCGATACTAATTTATAATGTGTTAGCTCTGTCTGCTTTTTTGACTTTTCACGGCTAAACCGCTGCTGTACCGATTTACCTAGTCGCGGTGCGAATCGCAAAAAGACCCTTAAAATCTAAGTAAAGACTACTGACAGTACTTTTTGTTTATGGTATGTGACTTTGGCGGCGCTGTAAGAAGATAGGTACTCGACGATGGTTGTCTGGCATTCGCTTTTAGCGATAAGATCACCCATTGTACTTACTCTTTCTTTACAAGTTTTATAATGCTTTTGTAGTACCCCGCCTTTCAATCCTAAGGTCGTGGGTTCAAAACCGGACGTGCACCAATAATGTTTATTATCAATTAAAAATACTTACAATGCTACTGGTCTGAAACGGTGATGAACATCCGCAAACCGAGTTATCAAATATCATACAAACTTTTTGTCGGTGGGAATCAAACTAACAACCTCTCCTACCCGAGCAGGCTAGCTACCGCGCCACCAAGGTCGTCCGATAAAACCTAGGTACAGTTTTCCTAGTGCCAACCTTGAACTGCAATTACAGTCAGTGCCATACCGTCTAGCAACAGCGCAGTGTGGCCGTGCCGTAACGGAAAACAACACAAATAGCTATAATAATATAATTGGTCGCATTGTGACTCAGTACCTACAGTAATGTTACCAACTAACAACCTGATAATTTGTATAGATCAAAGCGGCATTAGGTACGGCCTCTATTCGAAGCGAAGATTAGCTTTGTAGCTTGAAACTTTATCCAAGCCAAGCGAAGTGAAGCGTTCGTATAGAATTGCGTAGTTCAGTGAGCTGGATGGGTGACCTGACCAGTGGCAATTTGGTCTGAGCACTTCCGCGCTTCTGAGAGCACGTGAAAAAACTACCAGAAGTTTCTTAGCGATGAAATCTATCTAGCAAGGTTTGCGGTGAGCGATCACCCTTATCAGTTGCCATGGCGGTCTCAATGACTGTTTTTATCAACGGCACTAGTTCCTTTGTGAGCTTCACGTGTCGTTCGATTCAATCAATACCCTTTATGTTTACACCTACCTACTTTATGTAGATACTACCTACTCTATTGTATGAGCTTCGAGAATATAAACAAAATGAGAATCAAATTTAGCTGAGTGATATGGTATATTCTGCAAACAATGGCTTCTAACTGGAAAAACACTTTTTTGAACTATAATTATATTGGATTAAACTTTCATCTCCAGTTTCATTGAACGAAATAATGAAACAAAGAAATATAATACGGAATAAATAGATAAATATGAAATAAATAGTAAAAATAATAAGAATGAATGATATGGAATCCATAAATAAATTATAGGAATCTAAAAAAAAAATATTGATGATGAAAACGGTGCTTTGTAAACTAATTGTTAAAATTATGTTAGTAAAGTTACATTTACCTACAGCAAGTACTCATTGACACTGTTTGCTGGTTAACCACAATTTATAGAAAACAGGAGTGCTATAGATTTCTTAGGAGTGTATTGAGTCATTCGTCAACTTTAAACGTGCCAGTTGTGATTTTCAAAATCCGTGACTCGATGATTAACTTACAAACTGAGGATTCTATCTACCTAATGTATATACTTACTTTTAGCTGAGGCACAGCTGAGGTGTAAATGATATGTTTATATTTAGAATAGAATAGAATAGAATAGAAAAATATTTATTTAACGCCACACAATTAACATAAAAATAAAAATAACAATAAAAATTAAAACTTAACTATTGTGACGAAAAAAAGGCAGCCACTCAGCATGTGCTGCAGACATAATGTGTCTGTAGCGCTGGTTTTCAGTGTAGCCTACGAGTAGTAGTAGCAGCAATTAGCTGCGATACGAGTCTCTCACTATCTAACAATTTACTTAGGTACATTTTATAAAGATTTGCTAAGAAAGCCAAAGCAACAACTAAAAACCTATAAGAAGAAACCCTTCCTAACACCTGAAAACTATTTCACCGCGCGGCCGAAAATTTCCATGACCCGCAAATATTTGATACGTTTCATATGTTGAATATAAAACCCATGTTTGTTTACAGTTACAGAAACCATTACTAAAAAGAAAGGTATTTTCACAGACTTTCCCAAACAATGTAGCAATGTATTATGATTCAGAATACTTAAAAATTAACAGCCGACCATAAAACTGTTTTCGTAATTTCAATGTCGAAGCCGTGAAAAGTAAACGTTATCGTAGAAGTAGGTACGGCAGGTATACCTATTGACTTGTTATTGTAAAGAATAGGTGCATTGGTGAGTCACCAGAGGTAGGTCGCTTATACAATGTTCAATTATGTGCTAATTGTATCGTATGATGTTAGTTACTTGCCGCATAATGAGACAATGAGTCGCCTATTAGACTTAATTCACTTTAAAGTCATAAAATATGGAGAAAAGATAATTCATAATATGAATTTGAGCCTTTAATACATCAATGCATAGCTGTACTGTCCTGCTAGACGATTCCAAAGCTACTGGGTACAATTATTGTATATTCTAAAATTTGTCCCAAGTCTGGGTGTTTGTATAATTAAAATCCTATTCGAAGCAGACGCAGGAATTAATATTAAGTATAGAGTCAGCGGGACTAGAGCATGCGACTGGTAAGTGTGTTGAGCTGGTGATAAAGGGTGAAAAAGATGATAGTTGATGCTAGCTATCTGAATCTTATAGCAAGAAGGCTGGACACCGGACTGCGCTTTATAGTGCAATGCGTTTTGGAAAATTCTATGTCCAAGTTTGTGTGTAAGTAATAAGTTATAGTATCGCGGTTGCATCTTAAAAAGCTGAAATAAACCAATGGAATTGAATTGATGCAAACCATAAAATGAGCAAAGCTAAGGGAGTTTAGATCGATAGTCAACGCAACTAAATCTTATTTGAAACGCTTGCTGTAAATTTTATCATCAGCTGCCGTTGCGTTGACTATGACTTCTGAAGGTCTACTCTTGAAAGCGACAAATGATACTTGTGGCAAAATTCGTAGTTTAACTTAATAATAATAATATAGTTATTTATTCAGACAACTTGTAGTCCAATGGTGTTAGTGAAGCTTACAAACTATCTTATACTAGGTTAATTTTTGACACAGTGACAGATTTACACAATAAAAACATAGGTACTTACTACTTAATATTATGTTGGTAACAACAAGGTTAACGGAAATAAGTTGAAGCACGTAAACTGCCAGAAAATCGGGCATAAGCAGTTGATTTGCCGAATTGACCGTGACCATTGATCATCTTGAATTCAATGAATAAATTTTAATATGAATAATATGATACTTATTGACGTGTGCTAGTGATTTTCTGATCATAATGTTCATAGTACCCAGGATTTTTGAACAAGATGTGGCATTTTGGTGGCTCTAGTACCTAGTACTTATATCTGTTCTGTGACTCTAGGCATGCTGGTTCGAATCCTAATCGTCCGAAATTTTTGGATTGTCTTTTTTAATGATGTGATAAGTGAACTCTAGATTTATCTCTAGTTAAACCTAGATATAATAATGAAATAGATAAAATATGAGCCACTACATTTTGAGTTCAGAAGGTAGTAATACAAAAGCCCAAAGTAGATCACAGCTGTTGTCACCATAATTGTCTAACATCAGCATTTATTTTATTTTAAGTGCGCATTCAAATGTGTTTCTAACTTGACACAGATGTTCAGGTGCTAAAATTAGCTCTCCCGGTGGTAATGAACATTTTATAGCATTTTTGTGACTCTTCAAATGTGTTGTAGATAAGTTATTACGGCTTTATGCCTTGGGTTCGTGTCGAGCTGTGCTTTCATTGTTTTTGGGCTTTGGAAGATTCTTTACCACACTTTTGTTGCTAACCTTAATATTCTAAAGGTGGATTCAATAAAATATAACACGCAGTAGCCATACCTATTTCTGCCGCCAAGCAGTAATGCTCGCATTGCTGTGTTCCGGTGTGAAGGGTATGGTTTCCGGTGAAATTACTGGCACGGGAGGCTTTCGATCTTAGCCTCAAGGTGGCAACCCGCGAGTGATACTTCTGGTATTGCAAGCGTCCATAGGCTGCGGTAACCGCTTACCATCTTGTGGGCCGTACGCTTGGTTGCCACTTCAGTTGTATAAAAAAAAAATATATATATATAAAAGTAGTATAAACTTGAGACTAAGAAATACTCCAAATTTCATACTACTCTATTCTATTCAGTTTATATGTAGCGTGACTAAAAACAAAACATTACACTCAGAAACAACCACCAAAATGATTTAGTCAAACCAGTACCTATAGGAAAAGTTCAAAATTTCTTCAAATTTTACGTTATTTTCAGCGAAAACTTGAAAATAATCCCATCACAGAGTGAGTTCAAAGCATGTAGATATAACATTACTGCTACAGTACCTACATAAATTATGCACGTCAGTAGGCACGTTACGAAACTTACATAATTTTCCACTCAGCTCTTTGTTTGCGGCGGCGCTTCCATCGTATTACTTACACGTACTTACTTACTGGTACCCGTACACTGACGTCACAAAGCTGGTATCATTATCATCTTGACAGCCTTTTGTTACTGATGCTGGAACACTGGCCTAGTCTCAAGCGAGAGTGAGTGGGTCGTAATCCACCAGGACCCAATGCGGTGCTGTGGATGGCAATTTAATTGTCTTGAATTTGTTTGTCTTGTTGTTGAATTTTTAGTCCTTATACATGTTGGAGTTATAATTATGTTTTCTTCACCGTTTGAGAGCAATGCGTACAATGTTATTCAATAGAAAAATCCATTGTTGCACGATGCTTTTGAACCCGGTCTTATGATCAGAAAACGGATGTATTACCAATAGTCCACCAGCGGTAGCTAGCTACATAACTATTTGATATCGTAAATAATTAACTAAGGAAAGAAAAAGTAATTAGAGGTAAAAGAAGGAAGGAAATAAGAGAAAATTTAACGTCAGTGTTGATTTTGGATTACGAAAGAGAAGTAGAGTATTGAAATCATAAGAACCATTTCGTTATCGCTGAGATACCTAACCTTTTGTTTGCTTACTCCTTTAATGTAATTTACGGCTTAGCCAATTTCAGTTTTAGAAAATTATTGCTATCAATTTTATTGCAGAAACGGCTAGTCAGCTTAATTACATTGAGTGACTAAAGTAACTGAACACAAAAAGCAAATTTGATTGATTTTGACCCTGGATTTAAAAGATCAGTTACTGTTAGGCCAGTGAGTGATTACGTCCACCATGCGGACCCCAATGCGGATTGGTGGATGGACTGACTGTCATCATGAACTTTGTGTTTAAATTTTAACTCTCTTATTTGTAGTTTATGCAATTTAACGAGGAGATAAATTACGCAATAAATTTTTAACTGGCATTACAATGCAAACATCAGAAATTTTCATGAAAAATGATGCAATGTTCTTTACAAGTCTAATACTGTTCTTTTATCAAAAGCACAAGGCTCAGATTTCCCTGGCTGTAGGTAATCAAAAAGTACCTGCGTATAATATTGTATGATAATAATACGAAATTAATCCATAGTCAATTCTTATTGGAACCATATAAAGATGAATTTTGATCTGTATTTAGCAGTGCGTGAGATGTTTATTCATGAAGAAAAAAAATTTAATCTGCGACATAGGAACTTCTGATTGATGATGTTTTGAAGCCCCATGAAAACAATGGCGAACGTGGTCACGTTCATTTATTGACGTTAATCGAGTTCCCAATAATATTTCCTCCTAAATATACGGTCGAGTAATTAATTAAACAATCAAATTTTTACTCAAAATTACGTCTTTTTCAAATACTTAGACAATCTGTTAATTTCACGTTAGTACACAAAATTAAAAAAGTTTAGTTTCTAGGTTAGTTAAAACCTAACAAAAAATTTAGCCCTCAAAATTATAGCAGAACCTGCAGAACAGTTACATAGACATATTCATTTCATGTACCTACATGTTTGAACAGTAAGACAGAATTTCATCATCTTTGAACGGTCCTGGTCCTTTCAACCACTCGACCAGGATGATGATGCAATGGCTGATTCTCGCCTGACGCAATCAGCCTACTGTGTGTCAGTCAAGTCAGAGGTGTGGTGAGTGGCATTACAGTGTTAAGGAAAAAATATGTTTTAATTGATGACGTTGAACTATAGGCAACATGCTATCTATAATACATGGTCGTTATTGCAATTATAGTGTTTTTCCAAATTACAAAGTTTCTGTGAATCAATTGCAAATTGCTGCAGTTATAGAGAACCAATTTATCTTCAGTTATTTTATATGATCATAGGATTCTTCAACAAGATTTGGTCTTAGTGGGTACCACTGAAAAGCAAGATATTATTCTGAATCCCGTGATAGGGCTATTGTGTAGGGTACCAACTTATAGTAAATATTAAAGTCTTTGGGTCTCAACAGCAACAGTTAACTAAAAACAACTAAAAACAATAAATATTATTATAAACTTACACAACATTGTAGTGTAGTATGTAAATTTATAGGTCAACCATAAACCTACTTATAAAAAATATGATTAACGATTTATTTCACTTACTTATATATTATATAGATTTGAAACGATCTCTGCTTTCGAATCAGAATCACATATAAGTACTTAAACAAAACCGTAAAATTCACGCTCATTACCTCCAATCAGTCTAATAATGTGAACGATGCATAGATTCAGAACTGGCCCGAACCGGTCCCAACTAGTTCGAGTCAGGTTCGGTTATTACTTTGTATTGTTTGCCGTCATTTTGGAACTGAGAATAGAAAGATTGGAATAATGGACGTCAAGCAGCGACAGATAATGGTGAGTTTGAATCTAAAGTGCTTTAGATGATGTTGCAAGGGGACTTTCTATTGAAGATCTGGGAGCTAGCGTCAATATTGTGTGAATGTTATGAGTCGCTAGGCTTGGATGCTTATTGTGATTTAGCTACAAAAACTAACAAAGTAATGTAACATCTTTATTTACATTAAAAAATCGTTACGTGATTAATATGACTTAAACTCACCGCATAGTTAGGCAGTCAAATTTATTGACTTGAATTTTAGAGAATTATGTTGCAATAAATATAATTGTAGTAATATGTCTTTCTCTGGGGTGAAAATCTCGCAGGCGTTTATTAATAAGGTTAATTAAATATAAAGCCTGATCCGATTTTTTGGACCGATAGTCAACGGAATCATTGTTTAAACTGGCAGCGAGCGTGCGATTATCTTTCCTTTGAAGCTGTAGTTAACTATTTTGACAAATGGTTAGCGAGTTAACTTTCAAACAGCCGAGTAAGTAGTTCTAAGTAGTACGTGTAAGTAGTTCTTTCTTTACCTACAGCTGAGCATAGACCTTTTTATTTAAATCATATTGATTATAAAAATTCAAAACAAGATAATTACAGGATTAAATGAACTCACCTGAGTGAGATTCTATCCTGATTATTTAAGTACATATTCTGGGATGGATACTGAGTAGTACTCGTACTTTCATGCTAAATATCGCGTGTCAAAAGCTGTTGCTACTTGCAACACAAAACAAAATTTATGGTACCTGGAACATTCATACGTTACACATATCATTACGTTCAGAGATTACCCTAGAGCATAGAACAGGGTAGCTATGATGATGATCATAGTTGTTGGGAGGGTGGGAAATTCCATCCCAGAATATGTACTTAAATAATCAGGATAGAATCTCACTCAGGTGAGTTCATTTAATCCTGTAATTATTTTTCGTACATATTCTGGGATGGATACTGAGTAGATGTTTAGAGGGCTGAACACTGAGCACAGTTCACATTATTTATTAATTGAGTATAAAAATAAAACATTTTTCTTAGTGATTACTAGTACTATGTACTACCTATGTACTAAGTTGAACCAATTGAGATCTACAATTAATTTTATCCTTAATATTAACATAATCTTTAATTCTTAGGTATTGTACCTACTTTTAAACTAGAAGAGTTGCAAACTGCCTTCGCAAATGAAACTTGAGCATCCTCAGTATTATGAAGGGGCCTATTATAATGTCTGGCAAAAGTCATAGACTTATTGGACCAGCCAACTGCTTTTAGAATATTGTCCACAGAAAGACCTTGCCTTAAGGCTTGCGAAGAGGCAGCATGGCGAGTGGAATGGGAGGAGTAAGCAGAAACATTGATTCCACTTACTTTCATAACTTGTTTAAGCCACCTACTTATAGATTGTGATGTTGCTCTTCTATATGGTTTCTTATAAGTAAGGAACAAGTAATTAAAAGAATCATCCTCTTGCCTGAGGTGTTTTGTTACTTTCAAGTAACACAAGAGAGATTTTACAGGGCAAATATTTGGGTTGTCTAGATATGGTAGAGATATTCTTGACAAACACCTACCTGGAGCTGATGTTTTTAAAATTTCTGACAATAGAATATCAACTCCATTTTTATGAATTATAATACTCTTATGTTTCATTGACCATAGTGTTTGAACTCTTTGACCTGTTGTGAGAGCTAGTAACATGGCAGTCTTTTTGGTTAATTTTTCTAAATCTAACTCCTCAAGAGGATGCAGTTGACTTAGATAAGTAAGAACAATATCTGGATCCCAGGTGGCTGTATACTTAGGTGCAAATGGTCTTATCTTAAACACTCCTTTAAACCAACGTTTGATACGATCATCATTACCAATATGATTGCCTATTATTAGGGAAAGTGCTGACCGGTGGCAGTTCAGAGTTTGATAGGAGGCACCCTTATTGAAAATTGATGTTAAATATGATAATATTTTAGGCACTGAGGCACATAATAGTTCTTGGTTACCTGCCTTACAATACTGCCACCATTGTCTAATACAACTATCATACTGCTTAATACTATTTTTTGATAAAGATTTTATCATTATATCAATAGCACTTTCCCCTGCCATTCTCCTTTTCATCGACTCCCTGATAATATACATGCCCCCAGGGTAAGATGCAGATGCAATGGGTGATGGACTCTGGAAAAAGAAGATAGAAGATTTTCAGATGGTCCAAATGTCAGTACTTGTGAAATTGCCATTGACTTAATTAAAGGGTACCATGCCTGAGTAGGCCAAATTGGGAACACTAATATACCTACAGCCTTATCATTTCTAATCTTTTGCAAAACTTTCAATAACAAAGAGAATGGAGGGAATGCATAAAAGAAATAATTATTCCATTTGACAGTAAAAGCATCCACATTCCATGCGTATGGGTCTCTATGCCAAGCTACATATTTGTCACATTTTTTATTTAAGCGTGAAGCGAACAAATCAATTTCAGGTGTACCAAATGATTCTACAATCTTTTCAAATGTGCTTTGGCATAATTCCCACTCTGTGTCTTGGTTTGAACTGCGTGACTCAAAATCTGCTTCTTCATTATCTTTAGATTTAATATATGATGCAAATATCCATAATTCCCTCGCTTCACACCATTGCCAAATTTGTTTTGCAAGGTCATTAAGTAAAGGAAATTGAACTGAACCCATTCTATTAATATATGATATGGCCGTTGTGTTGTCAATTCTCAATAAGATTTCACAATCTTTTAATTTACTAGCAAAACATTTCAATGCAAAAAATGCTGCTAAAAGTTCCAAATAGTTTATGTGAAATTCAGTTTCCTGCAGGGTCCAACTAACCCTTGCCTTTTTATTATCACATACTGCTCCCCAGCCTGACAAGGAAGCGTCTGAAAAAATCTCTTTAGAGAAACTATATTGCTTGATCCGATTTGATTTTATTAATATATTTTTCTGCCACCACAACAAATCAACTTTTGCTTCTTTACTAATATCCATAACGTCGTCGTAGTTCCCCCCACAACGTTCCAAAGCTAAGAACTTTTCTTTTTCTAATATTTTTGTATAAACAAAGCCATATGATATAGCCATACAAACCGAAACTAGATTTCCTAATAATGTGGCAAAATCCCTAATAGTACATCTGTTAATTTTTAAATATTTATTTATAAGAACTAATATTTTTTCTCTTTTCTTTTTGGTTGGACTTAGAGTCATTTTGACTGTATTTATTTCAAAACCCAAAAACTCTCTAATGTTAGATGGAATGATTTTACTTTTTTCATCATTAATTACAAATCCCAAGCAATTTAATAGCTCATATACAATTTTTATTTTTTCTACACATTCTTTGTATGATGACCCAATACAAATTAAATCATCTAAATAGATTACTATTCGAATTCCTTGCTGTCTCAGACACTCCATGACCGGCTTTAATAGTTTTGTAAAAACAAAAGGAGCTGTATTCAAACCCATCGGGAGACAAGTATGTTCATATAACATAGCCTTAAATTCAAACCTTAAATATTTATTATCCGATGAATCAATTGGAACTAAATAATAAGCATTTTGCAAATCTATTGTACACATAAAGTCCTTTCTGGTGAGTAATTTACAAACGGTTCTGATATCTTCAAGTTTAAAATGAAAAGTCTCAATAAACTTATTTAAATTTTTTAAATTAAGAATGAACCTGTGAGATCCATCTCTTTTTGGAATAGTGAATATACTGGATACAAATTGGCCAGTTACAGGTCTGCATTGTGAAATAGCCCCTATTTTCAAAAGTTTTGTGATTTCTGTTTCTATTATAACTTTTTCAGATTCATTAAATTTAGCAATAAAAGGTTTATCAGTTTGTATTGGCAGGACTGTAAAAGGTATTTTATACCCTTTTAACCATTCTAAAATGGTGGGGTCCTGAGTGATACTTTTCCAGCACGCATAAAAATATTGCAATCTACCAGCAAAACATACCTCTACGGATACTTGGCACGGCCTCTGTTGGATGGGCCTGGCTGACGGCTGTCTGAGGGCTTGTAAGCTTGTCGCTGATGAAGTGGCTGAGTGCGCTGCTGATATGCCCCTCGTTTGCTTTGATTGTGGTACTGCGGACGACGGGGCTGCTGGTAGTTTTTTGTGTCCTTCTTATTAATCATGTTATTGTTGTTATTATTACTTCCTGTGGCCTTGTTACCTGGAACTCTTGGCTTGATTAAACTTGCAGCTCTTTTTATTGCAGAGAAAGACTTGACCGAATCCTCCAAGTTTGAGTACAAGTTTTCTCCTCTTCTGTTTTCTTTCAAAGATTCTGTCAGGTTCTTATCCAAGAATGGACTAATAAGCTTTCTGCGGATGTCTGTATATTGGAAATGCAGATTACAAATCAAGCGAGAAGATTCCCCAAGTTTCTTTAAAGCTTCCACTTTTGAAAATTCTTTTCTCGATAACATCTGTATAACCTGAGCTACATTTGCGGCTGACTGTCCCAGCTCTTGCTGGCGCTCCTGCAAGAGCTTATCCCTGCCTTTAGCGGCTGGTGTTAGGATACCTGTTAGTTCTATATTCAGCTTAGGCGCCTCTAGTAGCTTGCAGTTGTTAGGAATTTTTAGATCCGCAAACTTTTCTTTTTCTGTTTTAGAAAGACCTTTTTCTAAAATAGTTTCTAAAGCCAATGCTAAATTAGGGTGAATTTCTTCACTATACACTGCATCTTTAGGAGGCTCCCCCAAGGCTTCCGCTATAAGTGCTTCTTCAATCTCATCTGGAGACTCTGCCTGTGGGACTTCGGTTTCTGGAACCTCTGTTTCAGGGACCTCTGCATCGGAGGGCTCTGCCTCCGGATACTCAATCTGTATGATTGGATCCAACACAGATTCTTGATCTGAAAAATGTATTTATGGGGTGAGGTCTATTATTGATCCCACTAACTCTCTCTATCTCTCTCCCACGGAGAGGTACAAGATTGCCACGCAAAATTGTAAAGAACATTTTTGTTCATGTTTGGGTCATTAGCTAAAACACAACCCCCCCAACGGGGAGGTACATATTGTCACACAATATGCATTTAATTACATGGATCAAGGTAAAAACCTTGACCTTTAGCACGGAGTTGCACCCTTCGTCCTGTTTTATCCCACGGAAAAAATGTACCACTAACAGCAAAAATGGCCGACCGGCCATCGAAAATCAAAACACTGTGTGTTATGAAAATACAATTGCTAGACCACTTCGAACTTGGAAAAACGTAGTTTAGGACAGTTTAGGAACATTGGTAACGGTGTTCAACGATTTCCAACCGGAAAAGGCTTGTAAAGGAAAATAATTCCTTACCGTCTATTTCCAATTGTTTTTTATATTTCTTCAATTTCCTTTCCAATTTCTTGATTTTCCTATCCGGGCTTGAAGATTTTCGTTTCGGCATAATAACTAATTACTTCTGTTCCTTTTGGTAAACGTTTTGGACAATTCGTGTGTAAAAACACTGACAACACGATGGAGCGCGAAAAAACGAATGATATGTGTAACGTATGAATGTTCCAGGTACCATAAATTTTGTTTTGTGTTGCAAGTAGCAACAGCTTTTGACACGCGATATTTAGCATGAAAGTACGAGTACTACTCAGTATCCATCCCAGAATATGTACGAAAAATAATCAGTCTCTTTCTCACATTGCATTGGCTAATTCTATTGTGCCCGTCTGTCCGTCATTGTCGCCAACAGATTATGTAAATATAGCTCCGCTGTTGTGTCTGTTTGTATTGTGTTTCTTTATGAAGCTTATGTTAATGTTATTAGAAAGGCAATGGTGGATGAAAGCGTTACGGAGCTGTAGGATTATGTTGAGCGTGTTAAACGCGGTGTAAGAAACACGTTTTTTTGTCCTCTGTTGTTAGGTGGAAAGTGTCAATGATAGGCTAGCTTTACATGATACTACAATACTCCCTGTATTCCTATATCCTAGTATGGGGTCACGGTTATACAGGGTCATTTATTATCAACCTGACAAACTTAAGGGAAAGGTTCCACACATAAAAAAAATATATGTACCTATAATTATTTTTTTTTATTATTTCTGCAAAAAATATGTACTCTTGAAAACAAGGTCGAATTTGGCGCTTGGTTTGCTGTCAAAAGTACGTAATTTCAAATTCCAAAACTTGTCCAATACCGATCGCGTTCAAGATTAAGGCTCCAGGTATGAAACTAAATCCATATTTTCTTTGGTTACGCCATATTCTAACTGTGGTCCGAATCGATCCATTAAAAGAAGTTCTTGGGCCATTCGCTCGCGCTCCAAGCACTGCGGTGCGAATGATCCCATTCAGAAATAGTACTTTGGCGATTCGCACCGCGCGGTTCAAATCGCTCATTGTGCGAAACGACTAAGGACCCATCATTATAGTGACAACACAAACTTGTTCGTCATAAGTAGGCACTGATAATACCTGCGTATTACAGCTAATATAGAGCTATATGACTTCCTAAGCCGTAACCCTCACCAGGAAGTGAGCAGTAACTGTTAGGAAGCTGAGCGGAAGACGTCTACTGCCGGTTAAGGAGAGACTACATTACGGCTGCACTTTCATTTGCATAAAACCTTGCAAAATACATAATTGTTAACATTGTCTCCATTATTAAGTAGTCAGTAGATCGCCCCGTGAGCTGACCGCAGAATTTTTCTGATGATTTCTTTAGAAGTTCCGTAGAAACTTCGAACATATAAACAAATTCTGCGGTGGGCGAAGGTCCGCCTGCGACGCGGAGGTTGCGGGTTCGATTCCCGCCTTGGGACAAATGTTTGTAGGATCTGCAAATATTTGTTCCGGGTGTTCTGGGTGTTTTCTATGTATAATAAAAAATATCTATCTATGTATTGTATTGTAATAAATATATATCAGTCATCTAGTACCCATAATACAGCTCTGTTTAACAGCAGCTTACCTTGGGCTAGCTTGATGATACTGTGTGGATTGTCCAGTATTATTTATTTATTTATTTAATTCTTAATGTCTTTGGGTAGAAGTAGAATTTTAGGAAATTTATTTTAGTTATAAAGCTCTCGTTTGGGTAGCATTGATTGCCAATCAGTCATACAGTGACGCAATGATTACCTATTGATATTATCGAAAACTACGAATTTAGATGTTTCAGGAAAAACAGGAGTATTTATTTAAAAAAAAAACACGGAAATTTCGTGCTTGCGTTTTTGCTCAAATACCAAGCTCAGTTTATCTTGTACCTAAACTCGTGATAGACTTTACCAAGTTGTTTTCTGTGACATTACAATTCCCACGCAACAATACCGTCATCATTATCAGCTTGTTATTGATTCGTTAGTCGCATAACTGACGCGCGTGCGCATCTATCACTGCCCTGTGACGTCAGTGAACGTTTACATTACAAGGAAACTGGTGCCAGCGCAGCGTTTTTAACTATTTTATCATATTTTGCTGACTGTGCGCGGATTGTGTTGTGAATTGGCGGAAATATACTCAGACCTCTGACTTAGCTGGTAATTTAATATGTACATAATTATATTACATTACAAAATATACAAAATACATATGAAACAGTTGAGCCATCTAAAGACCGTTACAAACGACCTATAGATAGCTCAACTGATCCAAATCACTACCAGTAGGAAGCGTTCCCAACATGCTGGCTGCATTGCCACGTTGAATGGCAATGCTGATACGTTGAGCCAGATATGAACCAGCCTTTGGATCACGCGTCGCTTCGACCAGAGGCCCGGAAAGAAATTGAATAGAATGAATGGTAATTGAACTAGCTTCGAGCTAATTCCAAAGATATCCAACGATTATTATTAAGAGTAGTAGAGTTCTTTGTGATAGAGCTCGTCCGGGGAAGGACTACCACCATACCTATTTCTGCCGCCAAGCAGTAATGCTCGCATTGCTGTGTTCCGGTTCGAAGGGTATGGTTTCCGGTGAAATTACAGGCACATGAGACTTACCATCTAACGTCTCAGGGTGGTAACACGCAAGTGATATTTATGATGTTGCATGCGTACATAGGCTACGGTAACCGCTGACCATCAAGTGGGCCGTACGCTTGGTTACCACTTTAGTAGTATAAAAAAAAAAAAAAAAAAAAAACAAGCATGAAAGGCTGGCTCTGTGGGTTGGTAGAGCATCAACCGAAGGTTGTGCGTTTAAGTCCCGCCTAAGTTCGAAAAACTCTGGGGTATTGTAATCTTTAGTACACTTTACCCCGCCCGACCCTACGAAATGTTTCAGAATTTTTTTACGCATTTGTGATCTTTGAGTTATGAGACAGTCTAACAGACAGACAGACAGACAGTTTTGAGTCACATCACAAGTGACTCAAAACTGCCTGTTGCTGTTACACTGACAAGATAGATAAATAGATCTATTTATTTATCTAGACTTATATTATCAGTCGTAGGCTTATTTTATTTATCGCAGACTTTTATCTGACTAGACTTATTTATCTGACTTATTCATCTTTATAGGCTTACCTATTGTTAGTCCATTCTAAGATAATCTATAGGTAGGTCTAAATATATATTTCCGTTCAAAATAAAAATAAAAAAATTTAAAAGTGCTTTATTCAGTAAAAGAACAAGGATCACAAGCTAGGAAAATGTACGCCAGATCCAACGCGCTCATGCCGTAAAATAACTGGCGACAACACCGGCTGGGTTCCTATCATTTTTTGGGGCATTCATGACCCTTATTTCATGCCACCTTGGCTAGCGCTAGCATGAAATAAATAAATAAATAAATACCTACATTAAATAAATACATGCGAATATTAATATGTACTTAATAATAAAAAAATTGGAGAACTATTTGCTTGTTTTGTACTACTAACAATTCGTAGGACATCGTTACTGTTTATGACCTCACCCTCTACTCCGGAGGCAGTGACGGAGGCAGGAGGCAGTGACGAAGGCAGGAGGCAGTGACGAAGGCAGCAGGCAGAAGCCAAGGCTTACGGAGTTACGAGCTACGGTTTACGATCGAGAGCGATTTGATAAATCGCTGCTGGGTTAGAACACCACGAGAGGGCACACGTTCCTACCGTTATCGAACCTTCTAATAACTAAGGGTTTTATTCATAATCATACTATAAACCTCTGTTCAATCTGTCATCGTTTATGTTCAAGGAAAGTCAATAGTTAGCAAGCCGCTGAAATGACGAGTTTTTTATGAATAACGGTATGAATATATAAAATTACTGATACCAAGGCATGCGGGCTCAATGCTGATGGGATTGTTCTCTTTTTTTTCTTTAGACTTTTGAATTTATTGTAGGAGACCGTTTTTTTAAGATGCTTTCGTTCGCTTTGGATCTGCGTGGTGGGTTAAGGCTCAATCTCGCTCACTCGAGAGTAGACCAAAGTCTTATACTAATATACTAAATACTATTCGAATGTTGGCCATCATCATCAACATTCGAATATTCCAGGAAAACCAATAAATAAATGAGAGATATAGTGGATTGCCTTTTTCAGCTAACTGTAAAAACAGTTTCCTTTTCAGGAAAACCACAGTAGGTACCTCTTATATGATATTACGTGTTTACTGGTTCGGTTACCGGGTTACCATCCTAATACAGAGTACTTAGAAGGGCTGATTCAATGCCCTATTGTAAACAAGTCGGTAAACATGTTTACTTGATGCGATCGGGGATGAGGCTCTATCGGAAGTGACTTTGATTCAAAGACCCTCCCTGGACAAGGACTAATTAGCACTGGACTTGAGCAGTTTAAGTACTTGTAGGTTCGTATGAGTCAGTAAGTAAGTTAGTCAGTGACCAACTCCGGTAGGCCGCTTGAAAGTCTCTGTCATAGCTTAACTTTGAAAAAGCCGGGACCGACTGCTTAACGTGGTGTTGTGATTGCGAGTTTGGCAATGGATTGGATTCTATTAATAAACAACGTTTGATGTTCTATTCAGTTCTAACTCTGGTTTTTAGTTCAGTTCCTGTCGAGTTTCGGTTTTACTCAAAAGCAATTTTATAAACTATTGGGCAAAATAAACATTCTGTCGATCGTTTAAGGTGAAACAATACCACCGGTAGAACAGAAAACAGATGAAGACTGCCGTTCAGCCACGATTGCTTTGCAATCGATTGAAAAGTTTGTAAGTAGCATTGCTCTTTTGAATGGTAACTTCAGCGTGCATTTAATTATTTACGTTTTTACAATAAACACATCAGCGCTTCGAGTACTTATTCCGATTTCTGTGGCTTCGAGTAACGCCGCAGGTGCAATGACACTTTAACTACCATTCTCTTTAGCTTGGTTACTTGCCTAAGAGTGGTATTTTTCGCGTCCAGTGCTATACATAGTCATAGGTTCTAAGGAAGTAATCAAACAGGAAATTTGTTTTGCTCTACAGTTTAACGGCGCAATGACTACCGCGTTTTACTGCCTATATATTTGCAGGAATCTATTAGATAAGGAACATCAAAATGGTTCATGGCATTTGCTCCATTCTAGGATGTATTTTATGGGGGTCTTACTCTGCAGAAATTATAATAAAATGGGATATTGTTGTGCATAAGATGGATCTTTTGATCGATAAAAACGGAATTACGGAATCTATGGTTTGACAAATGAATGGAGAATTTTGTTAAAATAGATAACTATCATATTGTATGGATTGTTCAGCATTATTTGTGACTAAATCTCACGGAAACAGTCAAGTTTTCCGGGATAAAATGTAGAATAGAATAGAATAGAACATGTTTATTGTACGTACGTAGATACACTTAAGAAAATGAGTAGAGTTAGAGTAATAAGTGGTACAATGAGCGGTCTTATCGCTAATAAGCGAACTCTTCCCAACAGAATATCATCATTTTCCTGCCTTTTTTCCCACGTTATGTGGGGTCGGCACAACATGTTCCTTTCTTCCATTCCTCTCTATCACTCGTCATCTCAGTACTCACTCCTTTCTTACTCATGTCATCTTTCACACAATCCATCCATCTTTTCTTCGGCCTACCTCTACCTATATATCCATCCACATTCATATCTAACATTCTTCTTGTCAGATGACATTCATCCCTCCTCATAACATGCCCATACCACGCTAACCTATTACTCCTCATTTTCTCAGTCACTGGTGCCACTTTCAGACTTCCTCTAATGTATTCATTCCTTATTTTATCCATTCTCGTCACTCCACACATCCATCTTAACATGCGCATCTCCGCCACATGTACTCTTTTCTCATCCGTTCCCTTGGTAGCCCAACACTCAGATCCATACAATACGACAGGTCTTATGATCGTTTTGTAAATTTTCCCCTTAAGTTTAAGAGGCATTCTTGGATCACACGTAGTTCCTGTGACCTGTCGCCATTTCATCCATCCAGCATTTATTCTACTTTTCACATCCCGATCAATCTCACCATCCTTCTGTACTACTGAACCGAGGTACCGAAAGTCGGAACAGACTGGTAGGAATACACCATCTAAGGCAATGGGGATAAAACTGGATGGACCACCGAAGTCGCAGAACAAGTGTTCTGTTTTTGTCCTGCTGATCTTCAATCCGACACTCTCCAGTTTACCTTGCCATTTTCCCAGCCTGTTCTTGACCTCAATTGCGTCTTCTCCTACAAGAACAATGTCATCCGCGAACAGCATACACCAGGGTGCCTCCTCCTGTATGTCTGATGTTAATGCATCCATTACCAGGAGGAACAAATAAGGGCTTAATGCCGATCCCTGATGCAAGCCCACAGCCACATTGAACTCATCGGTAACGCCAGCTTCGGACCGTACATGCGTACTAGCCTGACTGTACATAGCCCGAATAAGCTGCAGGTACTTCCCTGGCACTCCTTTCTCTTTCATTGCCCACCACAGAACCTCCCGGGGTACTCTGTCGTATGCTTTCTCCAGGTCAACGAACACCATGTGCAGGTTCCTGTGTGCACGTCTGTACTTTTCGCACAGTTGGCGAAGTGCGAATATGGCGTCCGTTGTCCCTCGTCCCTGCATAAACCCGAACTGGTTCTGTGATATTTCACTCTCTTCTCTCATTCGTCTTGCTATAACTTTTTCCCAAATTTTCATACTGTGCGACATGAGCTTTATTCCTCGGTAATTGTTGCAGTCCTGTACATCGCCCTTGTTTTTAAAGATGGGCACCAGCGAACTATTGCACCATTCGTCCGGTATCGTCTCATCCTGCAACAACTTAGTGAAGAACAAACTCAGCCACCTCCATCCATCAGATTTTAGTAACTTCCATACTTCCACTGGTATACCATCTGGTCCAACAGCTTTCCCATTTTTCATATTTTGCACAGCTTGTTTAACTTCATTCATACTCACATCTTGAACCAAACCCATATTTACGGGCACATTTTCTAACACTCCACTCCAAACATTCTCTTCATTCATCAACTTTTTAAAATATCCTT
Source organism: Colostygia pectinataria (assembly GCA_951394395.1). Classification (NCBI taxonomy): domain Eukaryota; kingdom Metazoa; phylum Arthropoda; class Insecta; order Lepidoptera; family Geometridae; genus Colostygia; species Colostygia pectinataria. The sequence continues at coordinate 11,574,201 of OX596363.1, forward strand.
TCCAGCGTTCTTTTATGTCGTCATCATTCTTCAAAATCTTGCCTCCGTCATCTTTTATACATTTGATATGTATAATATCTCTTGCATTCTTCTCTCTTTCTCTTGCTATTCGGTACAAGTATTTTTGTCCACTTGGGCTTTCCAGAGACTGGTACAATTTATCTTGTACCTTGGCCCTTGCAATAGCAACAGCTTTCTTACCTTTCCTTTTACACTCCATATATACTATTCTTTTATTCTCTCTCATAACCTCGTCTCCACTTTCGTCCGTTTTCCATTCCTTAAACGCATTCTTCTTTTCTTTCAGAATCTTTTGTACCTCCTCATTCCACCACCAAGTATCTTTATCTATTTTACCTTTCCCTTTCGTTTCTCCAAAAACATCCTTTGCCACAGTCCTAATACAGGTTGCTATTTCAACCCAACACTCATTTACTGACAGCTCAGACATATCCTTCATTTCTATCATTCTATCTACCACTTGTTTTTGAAATTCTATTGCATACTCACTCTTTTCCATCAAATGCCACTTGATTTTGGGTGGGGGCTTGGTCTTGGTTTTAGTACTCTTAACTTGTAATTTCAGTACTAATAAAAGTAACCTATGTTGTGAGACTATGCCTTCACCCGGTATTACCTTGCAATCCTTTACGGTACCAATTTTTTCTCTTTTTGTTAGAAAGTAATCTATTTGTGTCGTGTGATTACCACTTTTGTAGGTTATCAGATGCTGATCTGATTTTTGGAAAAAGGTGTTAGTAATTGCCAAGTCGAAGGCAGAAACAGCTTGGAGCAAGATCTCACCCTCTTGATTTTTGTTACCGAAGCCCCATCCTCCATGCACTCTTTCATATCCTACGTTCGCTTTTCCCACATGACCATTAAAATCCCCCCCAATGTAGAATTCCTCACTCTCTGGTCTTCCCAACAGAATAATAATCAGAATAATCATTTTATTGGTAAATTATTAATTTACATGTCACACTATGCATTGGCATAGACAAAATATTGAAAATAACATAATATTAAAATTAAATTAAAAATAATTTGTAATTAATACAAAAATCAATCAAATGTCAAAGTTAAAAAAAAAATTACTACAATTTAAAAATATTATTGCAATTTGCAAATAAAATCATCTACATTATAGAACGCCTTCTCAATGAGCCATAACTTAAATTTATTTTTGAAAGAGGACAAGAGAGTAGCATAGGTGTTATTCCAGAACTTAAACCATCTACATTCTAAATTTCATCACAATTGGTGAAATCGTCACTGAGATACGTGGTAACAAACATACACACACACAGACTTTCCTATTTATAATATTAGTAGGATGACATACAAATAAGTTAACCAGAAATAAAAGCGCTTGCTATAAAATTGCGTTGACATGCGATCAAAAACTGAGGCAGTGATGTTTTTCTGTGTGTTTATTGTGTTCAACAGCCATTTTGTAAGTTATGCATTATAAATTATAATAGAAGGAAGACCTATTTATGTCCAGCTGGTAATGATGATGACCCTAGACATATCTTAATAATTATGTACTCACACCGACTAACAATTATATTCAATTTAAGCTCCAAAAATAATAGACCGAGTTTAGATTGATAAGTCAAACCTTTTCCATGTTCGTGCAAAGTTCACGACCTGAGGTGACCCCAAATTACTATTCCACCTTTACTATAACCCACGCTCTTATTGGATTATGTTTAAAGTTGAAATTGGAACGGTAAATAGTCAGAAAAGCATCTTTAAAAAAAAACTTGTATTCGTTGAAGGTGCTTATTTATACATGGTATATTCCGTTAGTCATTGTTTATGCTTTGTATTGAATGTTGTATAATACATGTGTTTAAATATTGTAGGCTGTATTCAATAAGACCACAAGAGTACAACTTTCTAATTAGGTAGCAATTATCGTAGTAGATTTGAGATAAATATTGGCGGTTGTGATATTCAAGGTATTTCTTTTAATAAAACAAATTTTTAAAATTTTTGCTGAATGACCGTTTAAAAATATACTAATAAATGATTATTGTGGCTTTTAAAAAATGTCTTACAACTAAAAAAATAAAGGGGTCATTAATTACAGTTGGGGTTTTAGTTTGGTTGGTTAAAATGGTATGGCCATTCATAACATAATAAAGTACCAACCTTGCCTAATTAAAAGATTTCAGACGTACTTTAACAAATTTTCTTCAATCAAATTCATTGCATCCAATGTTTTATGCTTTAAAGTTCTGCGTAGCACTGCACTGCGCTGCAATAGTCTTCCCGAAAAATGTATGCCTAGTTATTATATCTCTAACAATATAACAATACATAATAGACATAGTCACAGTAATACCCATTTTTATGCGTACATTTGCCGACAACAAGAAACAATCTCTCGATAACATTACTATTGATGAATATAAAGACCTATGTACTCGTACCGAAACAAATATATAAAATGTTTGTGTGACTGACTGACAGATCAACGCACAGCCAGTCCTAAAAATACTAAAGAAGATAGGCGAAAGTCGACCCAATAGTTTAAGGAACCGTTCACAGTGAAAAACATAACATATGAATATTCTTTTATTGTCAGACTTCCATCCTAAAAACTGGTGATTTTTAAAACTGGAAATAATAAAATAAATTCTTATGAAAAATGTGTGTAAGTTTGAAAACAAAACGTTGTAAAAAGATGCAAAAACTAAACGTGAAACTTACCTGCAACGAGAAATATTTCATTATACGCACACACTTGATGCTTGTTAGTTTTGGTGCAAAACTATCTTTCACATTCTTTTAATTAGATTAATGGTCAATTTATTACAAAAAAAAATAATCAGTTTTGAATCTACCTGAAAGGTTTTTTTTAAGTAGCAAGACAAGCAACAGAAGAGATAAAGTAAATGCCAGTAATGGAACGTTCAAACGTCAAATTATGTATCAAATGTCAAAGTCAGACTGACTGCAATTGCACCCACATTGTGTTTGCGTGCAAAGTAGTACGTAGTGCAGGTCTTTGGCTATTTTGTCAAAACGACATGGGTCCTCCCATTTTAATTATTTTTCTTGTGTTATTTTAAGTTTGATTGAATTTGGTGGCAGTTTATACAATTTAACTTGTTTACTTAGCATAAGTGTAAGTAATTGAAATGGAGGGGTAATGTTGGTTGGTAATTTAGTCAAAGACCAACGGAATTTTGAAAGAAAAGTCACCATTTCTTTCCAAATTTAGTTTGTTTACGTTGCCATGCGACAATCATACTCAATACTTGACACTGGCGAAATTGTGGCAAGTATGCCACAGAGTCCATAAACGAAGAAAAAGAAGAAGTACGTAGTGCATACAAAATAATAATTTATTTATGCATATGCAGTACGTTTACTTACTCGCGCGTACGCAGAGATTTCGTGTGTTTGTTATTTCAGTGATTTATTTTTACCTAACGACTAAGCGTGTTTCCCGGACATACGATTGAAGCCTTATAGTTGTGCTGCTGGAAACCGTACTGTTGGTTGTTGCTCACACACAATGAGTATATTATGGTGCATGGGCTTTGCTCGTCATCAAGGGCATTTTTAATCTCCTGCGGCATTTCTAGAAAATCTCCTAATTACTTAATAACTTAATAAATAAATACTTCTTTACTTCACAAATGTGTTTTTTTTTCATTTCAGTCAAGTATTTAAATCTATTTAAAGCTTACTATCTCTTTCAAAGCCAATTTAGTTGAAACTTTAAATTGAGTTCATGTAAAATATTTAGCTGCAAAAAAAGTAATTACCTACTTAAAGCTTTTGCATGCAGATTTAAAAGAACAGATGTAGTAGGTATAGGTACCTACCTATATGTAGGTAAACTCGTTATTTCAGATTACCTAGCTACTCTAGGGGTAGGGTTTTAATGAAAAAGTCTTAGGAGTCAAGTTATACTCACAAAATCATTGTATTTTAATGCTTATTACAGGAAGTAACCAAAACTCGTTTTAACCTAACCTCAATAATTATTATTTTTATATCTCAATAATCCTAACTTTAAGATGTTATGTTTTAGTATCATTTTGTTTGTAGTGTACAAGTATGTAGTATGTTGTACAAATCTTTGTTGATTTCGTTCATGAACGATGCATATGATATTTGGGGCTCAACTTCAAAGAACTTCGCCAGTCTTCTTTAGAAACATTAAATTTGTAGGGTGCATGCTCTCATGGTGTAAGGGTGAACTAAGAACGCAGATTAAGTTTTTATATATTTTATTTATTCAGGGTCAACAAATAGGTACCAGTCTTAGCTATATAAACTTACATACCTACTTAATTTAAATTGAAAAATTCTTAATATTTTTGGCAAGAGTAGTAGAGTTCTCTGTGATAGAGCTCGTCCGGAGAAAGACTAACACCATAGCTATTTCTGCCGCCAAGCAGTAATGCTCGCATTGCTGTGTTCCGGTGTGAAGGGTATGGTTTCCGGTGAAATTACTGGCACATGAGGCTTTCGATCTTAGCCTCAAGGTGGCAACCCGCGAGTGATACCTCTAGTATTGCAAGCATCCATAGGCTGCGGTAACCGCTTACCATCTTGTGGGCCGTACGCTTGGTTGCCATTTCAGTTGTATAAAAAAAAAAAAAAAAAAGATTACTGAGAAATTTTTTTTTAGTTTTCCATTTTGAGGATGCAAAAATGTCAATGTCAATAAAAGTAGAATTATATGACTCAACCATTCGGCATATAGGACAACGAAATCCGGAATTAGAACAACATGTAATAGCAAACAGACGTTAGTTAAAAAAAATCAGCGTGGACAAAGTCGCGGGGCATCCTTCTAGTCCATTACAGAAACTCGTTCCCTTCAATCTATCCACTTGGCTACATTTTCTTGCCACAAATTCGAGCCGCGATAGTTCTTGTATTAAACTTGGTATTTTATTGGCCAAGTCAGGACATCGTGCGTGCGGCCCATTACTGAGCACTGCTTCTTATTCTGCGCCTGGCTATAGTTTATACCACTGTTGGCACCATTAAATAAATAAATATTGGTGGACATTTTACACAACGCCATCTCGCCCGAAAACTAAGCAAAGCTTGTAGCATGGGAACCAGGGAACTGATAAAATAATGTAATAACTAAAACAACACTAGAAAATTATATATTTTTTGTAAATACATACATAAAACTTGACTTACATTGGGTTAGTGTCGAAAACCCCTTTGAAAATCCCCTTTGAAGGGGATTTTGGGAATTTTAACACCCGCGAGTGAATACCTCTGGTATTACAAGCGTCCATAGGCTGCGGTAACCGCTTACCATCTTGTGGGCCGTACGCTTGGTTGCCACTTCAGTTGTATAAAAAGAAATATTCAGGTGTGTGGGTTCGAAATTACGTATTATCACCTATTATTCAATTTAAAAACGGGTATTTTCACGTACCGGTATATCCTACATTTCCCACCGGCATGGCCACCCTAGCAATCGCGATACACGCATACATTTCCCTTCGGAGTTCATTTTCACATAATGGCTAGAAATTTGGCGTTCTACTAATTGTACCCGAACGAACACAATAGCTGAATGAAGGAACTACTTTCGGTGATAGGAATTAATTGTGTTGCGAAAGTAGTCGCTGACTTTGCTATGGAGAGTTCTTTGTGATAGAACACGTCTGGGGAATTACTACAACTATACTATTTCTGCCGCAAAGCAGTAATGCTCGCATTGCTGTGTGAAGGTATGGTTTCCGGTGAAATTACTGGCACATGAGGCTTTCGATCTTAGCCTCAAGGTGGCAACTAGCGAGTTTTGCAAGCGTTCATAGGCTGCGGTAACCGCTTACCATCTTGTGGGCCGTACGCTTGGTTGCCACTTTAGTTGTATAAAAAGAAATATTCAGGTGTGTGGGTTCGAAATTACGTATTATCACCTATTATTCAATTTAAAAACGGGTATTTTCACGTACCGGTATATCGATGAAAAGGTACACACATCGGTGTTTCGACTCAATTTCAAGAGTCTTCATCAGGGTTGAGTGACACGGCGCGCTTACTCCGCGTCGCGATATGTACTGCAACAGTGGAAACAGTGTCGGTACCTCTTCACCGTTAAACCGGTACGTGAAAACACCAGTTTTTAAAATGAGTGATATAGTTCACGATAGTTTTATTACTATAGTAAGATCAAACCAGGACTTTCCTAATTAGTGTATAAATATTGTAATAATGTAAATAATATTGCCTATTCAGTCACACAGTCGCTGTAGCCGAAATCGGCCAGGACATCATCATCATCATCATATACCTTGACATACTACTAATTAATCATTCTAAATTCTCGTTGTGTTCTTTCTAAATTGTATTTTTATTTTAAATTTGTATTTTTGCATGCCGAGTTAAACGGTGAAGTGTGTGACACTTATACTCACGTAAACAATAAGACCTTTACCTTTATGTAACCGTACTTCTAGCAAAATAAATCATTTCATTTCATCAAGGTACTACAGTACGTCTATCAGTGATATAGAAAGCGAGCGAACGTTGCTATAGATACTAGTATTATGTTAACTGTGCTATAGATCAACGAAGCCTAGAAAGAAATACACCAATTTAACACCATAACCTGCCATTTTCCCATCCCACTGCTGGATCACATGGCCTACTCTCGAGATGGAGTGATTCTTCGAACTTCTTCAAGCGAAGCTCATAAAAATTATAATATCCCAAAAATTATTTCGCCTCTAGCGGGATTTGAATCCGCAACCTCCGCTTGATACGCGGGTGCTCTACCAATTGAGCTATCGAGACATAAATCTCGCTTGGACGAAATATTATCTCTATTGGTTACAAATGTGTTTTTCACCAGTCCATAAATATTTGGAAATCCGTTATCTATTCCTGTTGGTTTCACAATAAAACAAGATTACAAAAACAATGCAGCCCACTCTCAGCTATTCTCGTACGCAATATATTTTGGTTTTATCTCTACCAATTTTGGCATCAAATGTACGATGTGCTTCGGACGATGTGACATGACTTCAATGACTGTCATACGAGTACATCCACACGAAGGTATTATAGAATAGACAGAGTTAAACTCATATCAAATCTCTCTTTTTTTATTCAATTGCTTAGTTTAAAATTTTTTGACTGATTTTTTTCAATTAATTAATTTGTTTTTCAACAAGTTTATTTGTTATATATTTTGTAAATTTGTAATTAATTGTTTTTATTAATGTTTTGTTGAAAAAATCCTATAATGGGATTTTTATAGAGTTAATGAGTTGGGCACTGACTCACACGAACTGCAGTTTCGATGCACAATGGAGCATTTTCGAACTAAATTGTCTTGGCGCATTACAAACGGCTAACTTCACGATAGTCGATAATTCGAGATCCGTCGAGAGAACTATATACACTTACAGCTTTACTAATAAACGTGGTATAAAGTTATACCTTGGATTAAACTAGGTTGAAGCATAGAGATTCGTAATTTAATCTAAGGTATAACTTTATACCACTTTATTAGTAAGGCTGTTAGTATAGTTTTTAAAACTATCATGGTTATTAAGAGCCCTATCCTTGACAATCCTTGAATTTTCTTGTAGCCCGTGAAGTTTCGAACACTATTGTGGCTCGTGTGTTGAAGATATTTTAACGAAAATAAAAACAAATAAAAGCTTTATCCCTTCAAATTTAAGCCAACAGAGCAAATATTAATTAACTCAAGGCACAACTGATTAAAAAAATAATTAATAACGCACGTTTCGTAAAATGAGTAATTCCAGTCAACTTTCTATCATGTTTTCTATGAAATAACAAAGTCTAACATATTTCCAAAAATGCAATTATAATAATCACAGTTTTAAAATTTAAGTGTATAGAGAAAAATACAGCATGTTAGTTCAATATTTTTGAAAAAAGACGGTCTAAAAAACGCGTAATTTTCCCAATTTTACGCTTGTTATTTCTGCTAAAGTAAGGAGTTTACAATAAAAATACACCTACTAAATTCAAGTTTAAGATTTTATTAAATAAATACAACAAAGAAAATAGTCTAATAGCGTTGACTTTTTTTAATACGAATTTTTTAAAATCACACCTTAGCGCACTTATAATCAAATCGATCGAAGCACCGGCTCTTAAACCGCGCTGAGCGCTTATGGAGGGAGGACGTATCGCTCCTCGTCGCGCGCACTATTACTTATACTATATAAAGATACATTCAGGCGAACTTCATGAATTATATCGCTAAATCTTGGAAAGGCCTCTTAACATATTTTCACTAAAAACGGGATATTTACCATGATATGCGAAATATCGGGAGACAATAAAACTCACAAATCATGGTAAATATCCCGTTTTTAGTGAAAATTAAGGTTGTTAGTATTGAAAAACTCTCGTCGTTGTCTCGCGCGCTTTACAATATTTTAGTTCTGAGGCCGACAACCATGGGCACCCAATTACCTACTTGATTTTATGGTGGCCATAATTTATAGCGGTTAAAAAAGATAAAGCTGTCCCCTTGTTGTCATTTCGTAGGTGTTATAAAGGTCCCCTGCAGAAATGCTAGCTAGGGAAATATATCGTTTGTTTAGATGGGGAAATTGTGAGAAATTAGTTGGAAACTAATGGTAATATAACTTGTTGGTTGATAAAAGTTTACCTGGTGGTAGGACTTTTCAGTATAGGTTGTCTTGGTGACTTGATGACTAGGAACTAACTGAGCGCTCCCGAGCTTCGGAGGGCACGTTAAGCAGTCGGTCCCGGCTTTTTCAAAGTTGTTAGGCCATGACAGAGGCGTTCGGGCGGCCTAGAAACTCTGTCACCAGAGTTGGCCACTGAGTCATACGAACGAACGAACTAAGACAAAAAGTTTTAACAATTCTCAGAGCCACTGTACGTTCAAGTGGATAACGTCAGTCGTAAACTAATGGGAGTTACCCGATATTAGAATAGAATAGAATGAAATAGAATAGAATAGAAAAATATTTATTCTGCGCCACACAATAAACATTCAAAAACAAATTAAAACTAAACTATATTGTTATATGATATGCCTATAAGTAGCAAGCAAGGTACTGTGTTTAGAATATTATAAGTTTTTTTAACTTTTTAAATTATCATCATCATCCTGAACACAGTTTCTAATGCTGGAACACTTGACATTCTCAAGCGAGCGTGACAAAACATTGTCCAACAATCTAAAAAAATATATTTTACGCTACCTTACCTAAGAAAATATATGTTCTTTCTTTGTATAATGTTTTCTATGCTGGGTGTTTTCTATGTATAATAAAAAATATTTATCTATGTTTTTTTTTTTTTTTTTAAAGTACCCATAATACAGCTCTGTTTAACAGCAGCTTACCTTGGGGCTAGATGATGCTGTGTGGATTGTCCAGCATTATTTATTTATTTATTTATAATACTTTCTGTCTATTACTAGACCAATAATAATAAAATGCTAAGAGTAATTAGTTATAAGTAAGTCCTCGCATTAAACGCATTCCCTTACGTAAAAGCCCACTGCTTAATAATTTATTGGGAACCCAAAATATGCGGCCATTTTTTTATATCACTGCTTTACTTCACCTAATAGCTTGCTAAAAGTCACACGTATCGCACACTGCACTAAATAATGTCTATAGCCGTCACATGGCGACTCTGTGACGCCATTTCACTAGAGCTTCCACACTTGCGAGCAGCAGTGCCGAAATATTAAAACAGCAAAAAGAGTAGTCTTTAAGATTAGTAGAGTTCTTTGTGATAGAGCTCGTCCGGGGAAGGACTACCGCCATACCTATTTCTGCCGCCAAGCAGTAATGCTCGCATTTCTGTGTTCCGGTTCGAAGGGTATGGTTTCCGGTGAAATTACAGGCACATGAGACTTTCCATCTAACGTCTCAGGGTAACACGCAAGTGATATGTATGATTTTGCATGCGTGCATAGGCTACGGTAACCGCTGACCATCAAGTGGGCCGTACGTTACCACTTTAGTAGTATAAAAAAATAGCACATAAAGCAGTCACCTTAATTTTGACCTGACACTAAATATTTATGTCAGGTCAAAATATACATGTGTATATGTATATACGGTGCGGTTTCACTCGCATTTTTTTCGCAAGTTTTCAATATTTACTCACTGTTTATTCTTCCCTGGACTCTTAAAAACATTTCAAGACTAAAATTAGCCAAATCAGTCAAGCCGTTCTCGAGTTTTAGCGAGCCTAACGCACAGCAATTAATTTTTAGGAAGAATAAAATATTTTATTTAAAAAAACATACTTTATTAAGGTGTTCGTAGTTCTTGATAACCACGATATAGGGAGGCCGGTTATTGACACCCACGTTAAATGACTACGATCTTCAAAAAACAATAACGAATAGATATACATTTACATTTTAACCGACTTCAAAAAAGAAGTTGTTATTCGACTTTTTTTTGTATGTTTGTTTGTTACGCGACTTCTTCACTGATTATGATTTTTTTTGTTAGATAGTTAATAAATACGTCACAGCTCATAGATGGTCCCATATAAATTTCATCGAAATTGGTACAGTTCCTTTGAATAAATCATATTGTTTCTGAACGATTGAGTTGCTGTGAGATGACGATGACAATGATGACGCTTTCCAATGGATAACGAATTTGAAGACCATATTTTAATATTGAACGATTGCATGCAACGCCATACGAATAAATAAATAAATAAATAATAATAAACGTGTCAATAATCGCTTCGTATTCATTATTAGTTTGGCGTTGGTTTTTGTATATATCTAGAAACAATTATCATTCCTATGTCTTGTCGCCAGCACGTGCAGAAGCTCTGCTTATTCTGACAAAACTTAACTCCAGAATTATCACAACCTTTTAGCAGCTTTGCGGCCGCATATTTTGGCCACAAATTTTTGCCACATGGCGTACTAGAGGCGTTGTTTGCGAAGCACTTTCCTGTAAACGCTATATGTTTCAGCTTTTGCCGGTGCCTTGTTTATTTATGGTTACTTTGTTTATATTAGAGTTAGCGGGAGAGGATTCCAGGAACGGGTTGCTCTTATTTTAAAACGTTTTTTCAACTAAAACTTGGTTAAAAAGTATAAGTGAACTATTAGTGAAAACTGTTTAGATTAATCCTGTTCTATTAGCATTACCATTCTTACATGATTTAACATACCTATTTAAAAAAAAAAAATACTATGTATTTTGTGTATTTTGTAATGTAATGTAATTATGTACATAATATTATTTTATTTTGTTTATTAAAGACTTATCTTTAACAACAAAATAAAAATACAAAAATAATTATTTTATTTTGTTAACAGTTGAGCCATCTAAAGACCGTTACAAACGACCTATAGATAGCTCAACTGATCGCAACTGATGGAAGCGTTCCCATTGACACGTTGAATGGCAATTATTAGCAATTAATTAATGGATACGTTGAGCCAGATAAGAACCAGACTTTAGACCACGCTTCGCTCTCAAAAAAATAATAATAAATAAACTTATTCTGCGTATTATACTCTAGTTTTCTTTCGTACTACGTACACGTCACCGTGCCATCAAGTGGGGTGACGTCCTACACTTTGTTTTCCAGTTCGCAGTCGCCAACCAAGAATTTTTCCCATATCAGTTATCGGTTCTGTGCGCTAAAGGATAATTGCAGGGGAATATAGGATCTGGAATGGCGGCCATGAACTGGAAAACGATGTGGAGGACTGCGCCCGCCAGCGCCCTCCAATGGATCGATGACATTCAAGCGGTCGTAGGAAGGTGAAGGACTTTAGGTACGTGAACACAAAAAAACAGATATCTGTCGTAAGTGTTATAAAACTTTTTTCTCCTCGTTTATTTTTTGGGTGAGATTCACACTCAAATAGGCCTGGCCTACATTACAAGAACTATTTTCATCATTGGTTCTCCCAAAAATATCTAATGGCTCTATATAAAAAATATCAACCGGATTCGTCACTTTTAAGTTACTAAGCAACGCACAGGACAGGCGCATAGACGAGTGACTGCTCTGTGCTAAGCTATCAGTCCTACTGTTACTCTTCAAAGGGGATTTTGGGATTAAAATCTCAAAGAAAAAAAAAGAGAAAAATATCAAATCCCTTTTAGAATGAGCTTGATGTTTCAAAGTTGATTTTCACACTAAAATTCTCTAAATCCCCTTTAAAAGGTATTTTGACACTAACCCGTATCTATAACATAACTATTTTGTACAGGGTTCTACGACATATAGAATAGTGAAGTAACTTCCAAATTGCCATAAAAGCTTTACCACTTAATTCTGTAACCGCGCTGTCATTACCATACCAATCTCGTCCATAAATTCAATTGTATCGCTGTATTTTAAACAATTCGCCCATAAAGTGTACTAATTTGATCCCTTCGAAAGGCCCAGTGGTCACTTGCGCAGAACGGATCAACAAAGGGCCATTACAATAAATTACCTCGCTTTGTTCAGTCGGCTAAACGTAGCACGTACCACACAACAATCGCCACTATTACTTTACGCCAGAGTTGAAAATTCAGTGCTAGTCCAGCCGATGCCATCATTAGAAATTCAGAAGGCCTATTGTCCAAGAGTATTTTATTGTCTTATTTAATAAAGGGTTTAAATCATGGTAGCTGTTGTGGACTTGTGGCCGGTAGTTGAAACGCCATAGCTAGCTAATCATACGAACAATGCGCACGAACTACGAACTTACTTACCTTTGAGATATCCCTTTTCCAAATCATTACCTCTGGCTGCGTAACAAAGGCAACGAAAAGGAAAAAAACATTTTTTACCGAATATATGAAATAGCTTCTAAGAACCTTTTCTATCAAGTAACAAAGTGTGCAAAAATCAACGACCAGTTTTGACGACGACGACGCACTTTGATTTAGAATAGTTTATAATTATTATGTTCAATTGTTCTGCACTGCAAATTTTAATTTTCATAGACATAAAATTTGACGACCGATGTGGCGCAGCTTACCTTAGGGCTAAAATTAAACTAATTCACACAATTAACTGTTCTATGACTAAAGTAAGTAAGTTTGAATGCCAGGCCGACTCTGGTGACGAAGTTAAAAGGCCGCCCGAAGGCCTCAATCAATAAATGATCAATTATTACATTCAATTACAGACGATAAATTAGTCTTACGTTACGGGTGAGACCGCAACTGTTACGGGTCACATCAGGCAAACGCTTTGACCCATGACCGTCACTTGCTCTCGCGACATAAAAAAAAACTCTTAAACTCCTGAAATATATCAAAATAATAAACTACAAAGGAAAACATTGTATCACCACACTGAAAAACTAGCCCACTCTCTTTCACCTTTTACAGTGACATTAACATATCGTTATAATATCTAGGGCCGGACATGTTTATTTATCGCTCCACGACAAAGCTGACCAGCCCCTGACTACCCTGACAAAGGGTCCAGCTGACCTCAGGGGTCGGAGAGACCGCTAAATTTTACGACGAGGGTGAAAAAAGGGACCAATACATCGAAACGTGAGATTTTTGTTTAAGGCTGCAAGCTATGAATAGGTATGTTGTCGGGAAAATCTGATTTAGGTGTAAATTGTGGTTTGTAGAAGGTTTTTGCTGTTGAAGTGATATTTCGTCTCTTGGGTACGGAATGGAAAAGTAGGTAATATGACTGGAGAGCTAAATTTTTTACCCGCGATTTCGCTCTCATTATTTATAAGGGTACAAACCAATGAAAAAGTTACACACTCCAGCCATAACTAAATCAGGGCGTATTCCCAATGGCCTCAAATCGTTCAAAATCGAATCACCGAATATCGAATAGAAGCCCTTGGAATAGAATAGAATAGAATATTATTTATTGAAAAAGAAGAGCACAGTAACATCTTTTAAACTTAATTAATAGGGTTAGTGTTACATCAGTCTCTCGTTATATTTGGGGTTTATTTACATTTTAACAATATTTACCTATTTCATCATCATCATGACAGCCTTCTAATGTTCCCACTGCTGGGACACTGGCCTACTCTCAGGCGAGAGTGGTTAGGTCTTAATCCACCACGCGGACCCAATGCGGATTGGTGGATGATGCGGATTGGTGATGATTTACCTATTTGGTACCTACTAATTTATACCTTCGATCTGTTAGTTAATTTAACTTATTTAAAACGTTGTTGTAAGGGGCGATTTAGGTGCAACATGTTTAAATTAACTAAGTACCTATATAATTTAATTTTAATCTTGAAATTCTCAAATTTAATTTAACAGAAAAATTAATACAAAATTTAAAAAATAAAATAAAAATTAAGTAATACACTTGGTCAATAAGTAAATATACTATAATACGCCCCTAGAAATACGTAAAACCAATTTATTTACTACAACTAGCTAACTGCTGCAACTACTTGAATGTGATGTAATAAAATGTGTTGACACTGTGACCTAATAAGTCTAGAAGTATTTTATTTATAGAACTAACTCTGTTGTTGTGTTATCAATTGATAAAGAGAGTCGCACAGTAATCTAATCTTGTTTATTACAGTAATGTATTTTGCTATAATTTTAATAGACAAATTTTCGTAAATTTTCCAAACATTCAATGCTTTTACACATAAAAACCATTACAATAGATTACATAACGGAAAATCTGGGCACCTTACCGATGTTGTTAGTTGCTAATGAAAATCTGGGCACCTAACCGATGTTGTAAGTTGCTAATGAAAAAATCAGCAAGCTTCTAAATCATCACATTTTAACACTGCTTATGAAATTCAATGTCATGACTTTTGCATGATTTTTGTTATTCTTATTGATGCTGAGAGAATGGAATTAATCTAGCTAGATTCACGCTCAAGTAGAGTTCTAAAATATATAACGAGATTAAGTTACAACCTGTGATTTCTGATTCTAATCCTCTGATTTGAACGCTGATTCCAATCTAAATTATTTTCAAATAAATATCACTCAAAAAAGGCCTACGTCACACCCTTTTTATACAATCAGCTTAATTTTTGTTCAGCCTACCCTCGTTTTTAATTACTTACTCGAGACACATTAGCAGATCTCGGGATGTCATTCCAGAAAGAGGCTTACTGGCGCTCCCGCGGGACTGCATACCAACTGTGACACCAGCTGTGGCTTGGGGCTATTGCAGCCGTTTTCATAAGTAGCTGAGCATCTACGGTATCGATGACTAGGCTTATGAGCTTACGATCACAATTACTACAACAACACAAAATGCATTGTCATTAATCATCATCATCATCATGACATCCTTCTAATGTTCCCACTGCTGGGACACTGGCCTACTCTCGAACGAGAGTGATTGGGTTTTAATCCACCACGCGGGCCCAATGCGGATTGGTGGATATCACTTTCGAATGTTTTAGTTCTAGGACATGAAAGAAGAAAGAAAGAAATGGTGCACGACCTGATTTGAACCTACGACCTTAGGATCGGAAGGCGGGGTCCAATAGTTAACATGTGCTCTTAATACAAAAAAAATATTGTCACTAATAAAAAACCTTATTTGAATTTACCAAGTTTCCGATATTTGATTTTTTACTAATAGAAAATCAAATTTCGAATAGGAGTCAGACTTCTACAAAGAAAGGTATCGATAATTTCCGTACACCATGTTCAGGTCACTGTTGCCATGTTGCTTAGCTATTTACGATGGTTCCCAACTGTTTTTTGATTCAGCGCCTGAGGCAGAGCGCCCTTCGTGATTATGAAGCTGTGCTTATGCAAATTGTGACTGTTACTCTTCATTTTGGAATTAATGGTTTTTGTTATTTGAATTAATGCTGCTTGATGACCTCATATAATTTCTGTAAGTTTTGTAATTTGATTTGCTGTTTTTTGTTGTGGATGTAAATTTACTGGGTACAATGTGTGAATAATTGATAAGCGAATTCACATAAGGTGACCAATGCTTTATAGCGCGACGTTAAAGCGTAGCGTCATAGCACTGTACTACGAGTAGACTAGGTTTGACACCTACAAACGGCAAGTTCCTAGCGCGGTGTTATACTAATCAAGTTCCATTCTTGTCTTGATCGCGTTAAATGTTACAAAATATCATTACATTTGTATTGTTATAATAATTTGTATAGGTTTATCTATCACGGGGGGACAGATAAAATATTAATTGAAATCATTTATTTGTCTAAATGGTAAAATGGTAAATAAATCTAATTCACAGGGTGACCGATTAAACTATTTCATAAATTAAAAGTGCTATTTGTCACCCTAGGCAGACCAAGCTGGGACAGGTGGGAATAATCCGTTGTAATCAGAAGGTTGATTTGAAGATGATAATTTTATGTGAATTCTGTTCTGTGAGTTTGTTTTGACTCCTTGATAACTTAGAAAGAACTGTTTAGTGAACTCTGACACAACATAGCATCATAGACTAATAAAATAGAAAATTATTTACACAATAAACATACCTACCTACAAATAAAAACTTAATTATTGTGACGAAAAAAGGCTACCACTCAGCTTGTTGTCTGTAGCGCTGGTTTTCAGTGGAGCCTGCGAGTAGCAGTAGCAGTGACTGATGCGACACGAGACTCTCATAGCGCGACGTTATACCGCTTTCTCTTGACGAGGCCTTACACCCGAAAGTTATACCTTGTTTTAGTGCATCCGACTGTGATTAGAGGTACTAGTAAGTACTAGATAGGTACCTACTGGATGCACTCGCTGTGTTTTTAATCAACGACCCTCTCGCTGTCATCTCCGGTGGTTCGGGAGAGGGCTCTTCCGCTTGAGACCCATCTTTTTTTTTTTTTTTTTATAGTACTAAAGTGGTAACCAAGCGTACGGCCCACTTGATGGTCAGCGGTTACCGTAGCCTATGTACGCATGCAACATAATAGATATCACTTGCGTGTTAGACGAGAGACGTTAGATGGTAAGTCTCATGTGCCTGTAATTTCACCGGAAACCATACCCTTCGAACCGGAACACAGCAATGCGAGCATTACTGCTTGGCGGCAGAAATAGGTATGGTGGTAGTCCTTCCCTGGACGAGCTCTATCACAAAGAACTCTACTACTCTAAAAGAAAAGATAGATAATAGATAGATAGATGTAAGTAATTTTAAATAGAACACATCAAACAGAAAATAAAGAGCTTTTCTAAAAGTACAAAAGGCAGTACCGTAGGCCTTATCGCTATAAGCAATTTATTCCAGACATCCTTAGAATGGACAGAATCTATCTGAGCTAATTGTTGTTATTTTAGCGGCTTGCTAAGTCATTCTTATGTCAATGAATATAGATGATGACAGATATAAAAGCACATTACCAAGCAAAGTTTATATTTTTAGGGCCCTTAGAAAACATCGAGAAATGGATTTTCAGATGAATATGTTCTTAACATCGAAAACTTTCAAGCTAGATGACGTTCGGGTGGCCTAGCGGTGCGATGGCGCTTGGTAGCCCAAAACCCAGGTTCGATTTCTGCATTCCGAAAATTTTGGATTGCACTTTTTTGATGATCTTCATGTAGACGATAAATGAAAGTATCGAGGCCAGAACACAAAATAAGGTCGAGGTCAGAATACAGAGCTAACAGAAGCACACTCATCGGTGCATAGCAACTAGCAACCGACTGCCCTCGCCTCGTAAGCCCCAGTTTGAATAATCCTTCTACACACAACACAACCTAAAACCTACCTTATAACTTACTGATACAAAACAAAATCCGGTAACTGCAATTACGAATTCTTGTCAAAGAGTTTTGTGCTCTAAGTTAAGGCATTGAAACATACAATTCGCCAGGCAAATATTTCTATGCTCGAAATTCAATGTCAATTTCATTCAGGCTATTACTATTCCAATTTAAACTATGACCCGTAGAGCTACAGTTCAAATTTGAGTAGGTAGAGGAACACTATCAAATGCATGCAGGTACGAGTCCGAAACGGAGATAGGGCCGAAAAAGTTAAAAAAAGAAAGATTTTATGTTTATCCAACTTAGCAAAAAAATGGGTTAAGTGTTTACTCTGTTTTGAGATAGCACTGTAATGTGAGACGTGGGATGTTTTTGTGAGATTATTTTTTCGTTTTTGCTACTGACTTATAGTTCTCACAACGGATCTCGGCCGTCGTGAAATTAGCCGTTTCGATGCGCAATGGAGCTTTTTCAAACTAAATTGTCTTTGCGCATCACAAACGGCTAACTTCACGGAAGCCTAGATCCGCTGTGCGAACTATACTTGTAGTTCTGTGTATCCTATGACGAACGATGAGGCGCAGCGGGCGCAGGTCCGCCTGCGACGCAGAGGTTGCGGGTTCGATTCCCGCCTCGGCACTAATGTTTGTACTATCTACAAATATTTGTTCCGGGTGTTCTGGGTATTTTCTATACAGGGTCATTCATTATCAACCTGACAAACTTAAGGGATAGGTTCCACACCTAAAAAAAAAAATATATGTACCTATAATTTTTTTTTTTTTTATGTATGTTTTGTCTTAAAAATCACAAGTAAACAAAAAAAAATCGATTACGTTTTTCCGCTCAATTATTATTTATCATTGTTGGGAATCGAGTTAAGCGACGTAATAATGAAATATTCGAGTGTGCGCGCCCCGTAGCGGGTCAAGGACACGCGCAGGTCAAGGACGCGCGGGTTAGTGACCCGCAGTTCATTGACGCGCGGGTCACTAACACGTGCCGAGCGCTGCCTTTTCGATTTCTAACAAGGATAACTAATTATGAAGCAGAATTACGTAATTTTTTTTTTTTAATTTTATAAAAAAAAAACGTTTAGAAAAAAAAAAAAAAGTACAAGTATTTTTTTTTTATGTGTGGAACCTACCCCTTAAGTTTGTCAGGTTGATAATGAATGACCTTATATATAATAAAAAATATCTATCTATGTACTGTATTGTATTAAATATATATCAGTCATCTAGTACCCATAATACAGCTCTGTTTAACAGCAGCTTACCTTGGGGCTAAATGATACTGTGTGGATTGTCCAGCATTATTTATTTATTTATTTATCCTGTTATTATTGGGGTCTGGAGTTACGATCATTCTTTTCGGAAATATTAGCAGGCATAACTAAGTAAAGTAAGTAAAGTAAAGTAAAAAAGTTTATTTCGAGACAATTGATATATAGGTGGTAATAATATTAAAAGTGTATATCTAAGCAGTGAAGCTTATCGAGTATAGGTCTCACAACGGATCTCGGCCGTAGTGACATTAGCCGTTTCGATGCGCAATGGAGCTTTTTCAAACTAAATTGTCTTTGCGCATCACAAACGGCTAACTTCACGGAAGCCTAGATCCGCTGTGCGAATTATACATGTAGATCACAAGTCTTAGAAAATGGCCGCCATTCAGCATTTGCTAAAGCAGCATACATACTACTTTAGCGCTGGTCTTCCATGGTATTTAGTGTTCAATGCATGCTGATGTGAAAAACCTTTTTTGTTATTTACCTTCACACCTTCCTCCTCTTTTTTTTTTTTTTTTTATACAACTGAAGTGGCAACCAAGCGTACGGCCCACAAGATGGTAGGCGGTTACCGCAGCCTATGGACGCTTGCAATACCAGAGGTATCACTCGCGGGTTGCCACCTTTAGGCATAGATCGAAAGCTTCATGTGCCAGTAATTTCACCGGAAACCATACCCTTCACACCGGAACACAGCAATGCGAGCATTACTGCTTTGCGGCAGAAATAGGTATGGTGGTAGTCCTTCCCCGGACGAGCTCTATCACAGAGAACTCTACTACTCTTACATCATCATCATCATAATACACACTGCTGGACTTAGGCCTCATCTAAAGAGCGCCATGACGGCCGATCTTGCTTGAGCCTTCACCATCTACCACCGCGATATAACAATTATAATCAGAATACTTAATAAGAATAGGTAACCATCCATTTTAAAAACGAGTGTTTTCACGTACCGGTATATCGGTGAAGAGGTACCGACATTGTTTGACTCAATTTCGAGAGTCTTCATCAGGGTTGAGCAACACGGCGCATAATGCATAGCGACGCGGAGGAGGAATTGCGCCGTGTCACTCAACCATGGTGAAGACTCTCGAAATTAAATAAATAAATAATAATAGCTTTATTGAGGACACAATTTGCATGGTAGTGGTATGGTACGTCTGCACCGTTTTTTTTTTTATGTCAGCTAGTGACAAGAGAATCAAGGCGCCCACCTGATGTTAAGCTCCACGCCTGACTATATACCGGTACGTGAAAACACCCGTTTTTAAAATGAATGATATAGTTCACGATAGTTTTAAGAGTAGTAGAGTTCTCTGTGATAGAACTCGTCCGGGGAAGGACTACCGCCATACCTATTTCTGCCGCCAAGCAGTAATGCTCGCATTGCTGTGTTCCGGTGTGAAGGGTATGGTTTCCGGTGAAATTACTGGCACATGAGGCTTTCGATCTTAGCCTCAAGGTGGCAACCCGCGAGTGGTACCTCTGGTATTGCAAGCGTCCATAGGCTGCGGTAACCGCTTACCATCTTGTGGGCCGTACGCTTGGTTGCCACTTCAATAGTAAAAAAAAAAAAAAATTGATAGTTTCTAGTCACCAATTTATTGGTAATATAAAATACAATTATTTTTACTTATCACATAAAAATAAATATACTTTACAAACTTAGGTAGACAATAAAGAGATAAATAGGTACGATCCTCTAGATAAATATAATATAGTACTTAGGTAGTAGGTACGAGTATACTTGCAGATAAAAAACACGATTTGGACACGCTTTCGGCACGACCTACAAAAATACTGTGATAAGAGTTATCCATTGTTTTTAATATTACGATTGTAATTATACAACTCAAGATTGAATTTGAAAAATTAGCACTTTATCACCAATCCAAGCCATTGAAATTGCAACTGGCGTTCAACCATCCAAGTGGTGACCCCACGGAATAGACCAAGTACTCAGCGCTAATGCCCTCCTGATCAGAAAGTCTATAGGTAAATGTCCTACAGCACGAAACGTCTAACGAGCAGTAGGTAATCCTAAATAACAAAATATCTATGTAGCAAAATGTCTAAATATCAGATGGTCTTCGTATAGCAGATAATAGAGTAGTAGAATTCTCTGTGATAGAGCTCGCCCGGGGAAGGACTATTTTACCACCATACTTATTTCTGCCGCCAAGCAGTAATGCTCGCATTGCTGTGTTCCGGTGTGAAGGGTATGGTTTCCGGTGCCAGCCGGTGAAATTACTGGCACATGACAGTAATTTCACCGGCTTTCTATCTTAGCCTTAAGGTGGCAATCCGCAAGTAATACCTCTGGTATTGCAAGCGTCCATAGGCTGCGGTAACCGCTTACTATCTTGTGGGACGTACGCTTGGTTGCCACTTCATTTGTATACAAAAATATATATATATATTATTATAAATGTCAGCCATTGTATCACTGCTGGGCAAAGGCCTTCCATTCTCTCAAGACTTTTCGATCCTGGGGTCTTATTCGCTATGACCTAGGAGATTCCTTACCAATAACGTGTAACTTGGTAACGTGTTCTTTAGGTGACATGGTGTGAAATTGTAAAATGGTTTTCCGTATCTGTGATGTTTCAATAGCGATAGTTTCGCTATCGATAGGTTGACCTTGAAAAACAGTCAGACGAGCCCTAAAACGAGCTCGTCGACAACGATTCCACGCAGATATCGTAACGAGCCCGCGTTTGGTCATCATAGCGAATAAGGCTCCTGGGCTATATTGCGCCAGTCTTTGTCTAGTTCAATTAATAAAATTATATTGATTAAAATATCTTGAAGTATATAGTTCTCACAGCGGATCTCGGCCGTCGTGAAATTAGCCTTTTCGATGCGCAATGGAGCTTTTTCAAACTAAATTGTCTTTGCACATCACAAACAGCTAACTTCACGGAAGCCTAGATCCGCTGTGCGAACTATACTTTTACCGAATAAAAACCCATTCAAAACAATTCTAGCATGCGTTTACCGAGTGGCTTTCGCAATTGCTATACAATCAGTTGACTGTAGGCGCGTAAAGGTTATTCAATTAACAAGCTGTCTTCAAGCCTCGTAGCGACTTGCCTACAGCTAAGGGTCCGTTCACACTCGAGCACCTCTCCAGAGCCCTTTGATTTTCCGGCAGAGCTGCCCGTGCGAACGGGAGCGGAAAATATCTGAGAGTCTTTATTCTTTGTTTGGAAGTTTGTTTACACAAAGAAATAAAAGCTTTATAAAAAAACATGGTGTGATAGGAAACAAGTAAGTATAGTTCTCTCGGCGGATCTAGGCTTCCGTGAAGTTAGCCGTTTGTGATGCGCAAAGACAATTTAGCTAGAAAAAGCTCCATTGCGCATCGAAACGGCTAACTTCACGGAAGCCTAGATCCGCCGAGAGAACTATACCATACAATGAAGCTGATCGTATCTGATCAATTTCTCGCCAATAATAGTGACGGATAAAACTCATTTAAATAATATAGAACGAAAGAAAGGAACAAAGAAAGAAAAAGTTTTTTCAACACACTTGCTTATAAAGTGGCTCTATGGTCATCGTAATTAGGCAAAGAATGACACCCATAGTCAAACTATGACTTACTCACTAGTGAGTTATAGGTTTTTTTTGTTATTTTTTTGAGTTTTTTTTATTATTTTATTCACAAGTGTGTATTGATGATTACCGTCCTCGGCTATCTTAAGACCCTCGCCTACGGCTCGGGTCTCAATGGCGCCTCAGCGGTAATCACCAATGTTACACACTAGTACTATAATGTACTATTATTCATGACAGCACAAAGTGACATTTAAAACAGTAGATAGGGTAGAGAGTGAGGTAGAATAGTATGCTTAGTATATGCACAGTAAAAAATATTATGACGCTGTTCTACCAGAGGCAGTCTCGGGTCAAGCGGCTGCCTCGGCCTGAAGCCACGCAAGTGGAGACGTTGCCTCAACCTGAGTGATCGACTCGAGATAAAAGTTTGTTTGTCTCTGTTTTTTTTTTTATACAACTGAAGTGGCAACCAAGCGTACGGCCCACAAGATGGTAAGCGCTTACAGCAGCCTATGGACGCTTGCAATACCAGAGGTATCACTCGCGGGTTGCCACCTTGAGGCTAAGATCGAAAGCCTCATGTGCCAGTAATTTCACCGGAAACCATACCCTTCACACCGGAACACAGCAATGCGAGCACTACTGCTTTGCGGCAGAAATAGGTATGGTGGTAGTAGTCACCCTAAACGGACAGAACTGGGTGACAAATGGGAATAATTCAATGGTATAAAGTGGTATTTGTAGTGTAAAGGCAAGGAACTTCCTTGTGTAAAGGCTTAACCTGGTTCGTACTCACGACCAACCGACGGACGATCAGAAGGCGATCACTCAATACTCACTATACTAATAAAACCGACAAAAGTCAGATACAAAATGTTATATTACTAAATAAAACAGTCCAAAAATACTCATCTCACGAACAAAGAACTCTGTTTAGACAAAGACGACATACTTCCATCCCTCTCTATCAAGGGCTGAATTATGACATGACGTAACCATAGCCTTGAACACCCTTGCAGTGAGATGCAATCTGTATTTACACCCTATGCTAGATGGCATTAAGGTGGTTTTCGATTGAACGCTGCATTATAGATCTGTGATGAAATCGGGTAGGGTGATTTAGAGTCCGAAAACCTAAAAACTCATAGCAATCGACTCGTCATCAAATTAATTTTACAAACATTTTGACGTAATTTTATTGTTAACTAATTTAATTTAACATTAATTCTTACAGACGTTTAAATAAATAGACAAAGTGGCTCTACAATTTAATTTCATCTTTCATTGTTATCATTATCATCATCAACAATCGCAGTCTACTGCTGGATATTATAATGCAAGTATTAATAACACTGCGAATGAAAATTATAAAATACCAGCTGTGCGCCGTGGTTTCACTTGCATGTTGGCGTAAATTCACCTAGATTTATGACGTTTCAAAATTATCCTTGTGATTTTATTGAAATAAATCATTTTTGACTTTGACTTTGTAGTTATTATGATATCACACTGGAACAGTGAGTATAGGTATGAAAAATTCCAGTCTCTATGTCTATGCCAAATTTCATTCAGATCCGCTAAGCCGTTATTAGTAACAAATCCATTCATTCAAACATTCTCATTTATAATTTGTACATAGTATAAAACAATATTGCTTCCCGTCTGCCCCTTTGGTGTGACGTTAAAATCTTTAAAATTACGCAACGGATTTTAATGCGGTTTTCATGAATAGATAGGGTGATTCAAGAGGAAGGTTTTCTTATAATTTAGGCACCCGTGCAAAGCTGGGGCTTGCTAGTATTATAATTAGATTCACTTCTCTTAATTTGCCATCTCACTTATCTCTGCATTTCAAGTTTTATAATTCAAAACCCGTATATTATAAACCCACATTATTTCGTAAGAGCCAATGTATAAATAACTTAAGTGCCGTTATGTTAAAGTTATGTGCTAGTTATACTAAGCATTAAATAGCTACGACAAGCTAATCTTTAAAATAATTTGTACCTACTTAAGTATTCAGCTAAGTTATCTACTGCTCCATTGTTGACTCAACTCTAAATTAAGCAATAAAAAATAATGACAATATGTTTTTTTTTTTTTTATATTTATTTGGGATAACAAACAACAACACTTAAATGTTACTATATGCTTAATTACTAACTTATGAAATATTACTACAAGTGCAGTCAGCCCCGTTATCCACGGGTTAACTAGATAAGGAATAGGTAGATAAGGAATAGGCATGTTGTGTAACTTAGTGTATTAATATTATAAAGAACTCGTAGCGTTACTGGCTAAGTCGTATAATAGATCAGCATACATCATTAGGGTGACCGCCTGACGCTTCCGTGCTTCGGAGGGCTCGTTAAGCTGTCGGTTGCGGCTTTTTCAAAATTCTTCGTAAATGATGAAGCGGGCGATATATTATGTCCTTATTGGCGGATCGGGCCGCAACGGTACGTTACCTTTATTGTATATTTATATTTGGTAGAAAGAGCTAATTATATGACAATATAAAACCACGCGCCTAAGAATATTAGACTAATCCTACTAATATTATAAATGAGAAAGTCTGGTTGTGTGTGTGGGTGTGTGTTTGTTACCACGTATCTCCGTGACGACTTAAACGATTGTGATTAAATTTGGAATGTAGATGTCTTGGAATAACACATAGGCTACCTTTTTATCCCGAAAAAATATACAGTGCAATGAGCGCGGGTGAAGATTCTGTGCTCAGTGCCTGGATATGATGAATTACAATATATTTTGAAGAAATAAATTTTCTCTGGTACCAGTTTTCCCAGGGCGTCAGTCATTAGAAAAGAATGCAAATGGAAAAAAAATGTTTCGTGCAAAAGAGCACAATTTTCTCAAAGCACAAATGGGGATTAGGGACCAAGATTTTTTAATTAAAAAAAGTGGAAACAAATACATTGTTGACACAGCTCAGTATACCGACTTTCAAAAAAAAATTGTATTTTTCAGGTTAATTTGGTGTAATATATTCATGACGTCATATTAAACTTACCTTCATTTATTTTGACCACCATAAAAATTGGTTATTTTTGTTTTTTATAGTGTTAACCATCACACTAAGGGAATACTAAAGATTATAATATCCCAAAAATTATTTTGCCTCAAGCGGGATCCCGCTTGAGGCAAAATAATTTTTGGGATATTATAATCTTAACCATAAAAATAATATAGCCTTGTATGTCAGGTTATATTATTTTTTTTATCCGTAAGTTAGGTATCGTAGTAATAATAGTTTTTTTTTTTTTTTATACAACTGAAGTGGCAACCAAGCGTACGGCCCACAAGATGGTAAGCGGTTACCGCAGCCTATGGACGCTTGCAATACCAGAGGTATCACTCGCGGGTTGCCACCTTGAGGCTAAGATCGAAAGCCTCATGTGCCAGTAATTTCACCCTTCACACCGGAACACAGCGAGCATTACTGCTTGGCGGCAGAAATAGGTATGGTAATATATTATACATCCGTGTTGTATCCTCATTGGTGTACATCACTAAGGGAGTATCTGATCTATGTTTTGTGAATAATCAAGAAACAGCTATTACAATTAGCATATAGAACAGATATTAGTAGGTACTACGATATTAGGTAAATCTTATCGCGCCTATAAACAAAAACAATTTGACGAGCGATGTGGCGCAGCGGGCGCAGGTCCGCCTGCGACGCAGAGGTTGCGGGTTCGATTCCCGCCTCGGGACAAATGTTTGTACGATCTACAAATATTTGTTCCGGGTGCTCTGGGTATTTTCTATATATAATAAAAAATATCTATCTATGTATTGTATTGTATTAAATATATATCAGTCATCTAGTACCCATAATACAGCTCTGTTTAACAGCAGCTAACCTTGGGCTAGATGATGCTGTGTGGATTGTCCAGCATTATTTATTTATTATTATTTATTTATTTATCTTTAACGAAAGCGTCATCTCTTGCTAAAAAAAACTTTTATTATAATATTGTTTATTTTATTGAGTTTTGAACCATCATTTAACGGTGCTAAGCTATTGTGGTTTTACGTCCTTTTTGACGTTCTCTTTTTACGAAATTATGTTAGTTTTCACATGAGTTTTAGCTACGCTGTTTCCCTTAGTAAAAATGAATTATCCTATTTCTAATTTCTGTAGTTTTTTTCTGTTCAGTGGAACCAACAATTCAACCCTTTCAACTGAATACAATTAAAGATTTATTCTATTTAGTATCTCGCCGGCCGGCCGCGGCCATCACGACATGGGATGAATATACACCATAAACTTTTACGAGAGTACTCAGATAACTGAGCCTCAGATAGCGGACTTTTTATTTTCTTGTAAGAGTTATGTAGGAAATAGTGATGTAAGTTAATGTACTCGTATCTAGCGAATCTTGTAACTTCTACTCCGAAACTCCGAAAGATAGATGGATATTATAGCATAGATATTACTTTGATTTGTGATGTTGACTTTGTGTCACGTTTTGAGACTCACTGTGTCATTTTGAATTATTTTTGATGTAACCCACTAAATTGGGGCGAACCAAAATAAAGATTTTTTACGAGTTAGAGTATCTGTACCTAATAACCATTTTAATATTATAAATAATAGTAAAGATAAAGGTAAAGATATGTATTTGCAGTAAATATGGTATATAATACAGTTGTTATGTATAAACATAGGTGCTTAACACATTCAGCCATTTGTCATGACATACAAATATTTACTACTTACTACCCAAAATTAAATGGTAATGACATAACTAAGAAAATAACAGAATTTAGTATGAAACGAATTTAAGATAATAAGAAATTCAGAAAAGAAAATTATATAATTGAAAAGTAGCTCAGTAGCACAGAATAGATATTAGTTAATGTCAACCTTAAAATAATAATAATAATAGATTAAAATTTACATGTCAAAAGTACTCTGTAGGTATATAAATGCGATCTGCTCATTTTCTGGGTTCACGACACGGGTCAAATCAAGTATCATCATAAGTTCCACATTTTATTGCGGACAACTCACGCTGGGGGCAAAGAGGTCACGGAAGACTGTAATGTACTTATTGAAATCTCTGTGATTTGTATACGCTGTGTTATTTTTATGCAAGCCTTATCTTCCCGCTGCGCTGCGTCCTCTAAGAGCCAAACTTTGGAAGTTCCTACACCCCTACACATTAAAAGGAACACACCCTCCTTTCAGGTCTCTAGGACTTACGCTTTGGGCTGGGCGTTGACATTCAGTTTGTCAGTCAGTAAAGTATGATTCCAGGCTGTGTCATGACACTACGAAAATATAAAATATATTCTAGATGTAGGTATCTAAAGATTCGGACTCCGAAAACCTTACACCTGTCCCATCACTAATGGGACTAGAAACATACCCGGCCCGTTTATTCGGCCGGGTATTTGTGTGGGCGGGGCGTGTGTTTGATGATTGTGGTTCTTTGTTGTTCTTTGAATCGCGTTTCCGTGAAGTTAGAAATGGACTGAATGGGCTACACCTAAATAAACTACTCCAGTCTAAGTAAGGAAGTTAATTATCCTTGTTCTGAGTGAAAACCTTTTGCTTCAGCGCTATTTCTTTACTGAAGCTTAGAAGGGCTCTTGTGCCTTGGCACACGTAGCTTTTAAAAGCTGCCGGTCCTTAAAACGATGGTAAATAAGCTGTATTTTTATAATTCTCCTATAAATAATGACAGTAACTTGTCCCTAGAAATTACAACCGCTAAATCTCTGTGTTTCAAAAAGCTATGTGTGACCATCACATCACACTAATATAAATGCGAATGATTGGATGTAGGTATATGTAGAGGTATATACATACATATATATGTGATACTACTTTTTAAATTGGAAAAAATACGGTTTCCAAGTTCTATGCGAACGAACTCGCGGGCGGCAGCTAATAATAATAAAGTGATTTTACTTTGCCCTACGCAAATACATTACCTAAGAATAATCTGTTCGAAGACCCTAGTACGTAAATAAATATTATAAGTGATGAAAATGTAAAAACACTGTGGAACACGAAGGAAACAGGGTTAGTGTCAAAATCCCCTTTGAAGGGGATTTTGGGAATTTTAGTGTCAAAATAGCTTTCAATAAACCTAGGCCAGGTAGGTAGTAAGGTAGAAGTACTATGCTCGTGCGGTGCGGGTGTTGGGTCGACACCCGACACCCGCACGAGCATTAGCCTCGGGTTACATCAGCTGACTGGCCACGGCTTTGGTGATATTATCACTTTTAAATAATCTGTGGGTAAGTAAGGTTGACGCTGCTCCTAAAACTAATAAAAAAAACACGCGTCGACTTGAGAATCAACTAAGTTTTTCGACGTTAAAAATCCACAATTGATAGGAAAAAGAGAAAATAGGAAAGTAATTCTTTTAAGAAAAGGTAGTCATGGTAGTAAGTCTTTCTCAAAAATTACAATTCCATTGTAATTTCGCTGTCAGTAGCAAATTATTTTTGTACCAATCACTAACTTGCATTGAGCGAAGCTAATTTGGTTTTATTAATAACTAACTGCCCCTTGCTAATCGTGTGACTTATGATTTTTTGGTTTAAGTAGTTTTTTAATTTTTTGTTTTTTTTATTTATTATGTGTATGATACGAGGTTAAAAGGGCGCATCTCCAAAAACCTACTTAAAACTACATAATTTTATTATAATAGGTACAGAAACAGAATGAAAAACGATGCTATCCGTAGGAGAGAAACACTGTCTTCTTAGTAGGTAGGTACCTATTACCATCTGCTAATTTAGATGTTGAAGGAAATTACGTAAGTACTTACGGTAAGTAATTGGTTTGCGTGACAGATTCTGTTGTATGACAGAATGTCAATGATCGATGGAACTTTTCTAAAAGCACAAAGTGGGACAAGAGGAACCTAGCAGTGCTTATATTCTCTCTGGAACCTAGTATTTCATAAACATGTAACTCAACTCTTCTAAATCAGTTTACCCTTTATCATAAGCCAGTTTCAAGCAAACCTAAAACCTAACAATGTAAATAAACACGGTAACTTTCTCGACGCATCGTCGAATCAATCGCGCGCTCTCGGCTGTTTCCGGCGACGCTCGGGCGCGCTCGGCTCAGCTGACGCGAACTGTTGCTATGTGCACTACACTAGAGTAAAACGGACATTATCATTTATATTGGTTAATCGGCAATTATTCTAATTTACCTATTTTTAAATGAGAACTAATTAATAAGTGTTTTTGAATTTCAAATTTTAATCATTTGTTTTTTTTTATTTAGCCATAGTCAGGTACTTTGAGTACTTTAAACACGAGCATAATCGACTCGAATGCTTAATAATTAATATCATCTGCAAAAACATTGTTAAAAATCTATGTAATCTTGGAACAAATCTTCAAAAACGATCAATACGAACAAAGAACCTCTACAACCCACGAAAAACGTCCTAAAAACTCTACTGTAAGCCGCAGTTAAACAAGCCTACGTGACCGAACCAATGTACTTACCCTCACAAACACACCCTAAGTCCACATTCACCCACACTGGCGCAGACGTGGTTAAGGCTTCATCTAACTCCAATAAGGTCTAACCGACGTCGACCTTCACAAAGAAATGAACACATCCGTCGCTCTTATGTCTTAGCAAATAGGGTTCTTTTTAAAAACATGATGTAAAAGGCACTTACACTTATTTGTAAATGCATAAAACCCCCGTTGCGCTAGTGCATTTATGGCAGCAAGCGGGTATCGACAACCTTTTTGCGATATTTTTTAGGCATGAATGACTGTTTTAACGTTATCAATGTTCTATAAATGGTTATAGATTGCCTCTATAGCGCTGTTTTAAGCTTTTATGTTAAACTAAGCTTTAACTTTATCGTTCCATTGAAATCAATATAGGTGCTTATTGGTCTGACAAATAAAAGCTTCAAACCGAAATAAAGTTTATGACAGAAATAAAACTTAGTACTTTAAACCTAATTTATAATATTCCGCTAAATGGGGTTATAAGAGTCTGATCTGAAAAGGTATACCTATTTAATAATATAATATGTTCATAGATTCAAATACTTCGTAAATAAAAGAAACAGAAGTGGTTTAGAGGAAAGCCGTAAAACTCAACTCTTTGTAAAACTAAACGACATCCAGTAGATTTGCTAGGAAAAGGTGAAAGTTCTAAATAAGGACGCCCTAGAAAAAGGTTGACGATCTCTGCGCGCTCGTCCCAGCTCGGTTGGCAACAGGCGAATGAAAGCATCGCCCACCTAACACACAACTTTAAACCTTAAATTTGAAGCAGTAAAGTAGAAGTTTCCGAGTTGATAATAGTTATTGATCGAAGCTTACGCGAAAAAGTTTTTGTACTTATCGCCTACAACGATACATGTACTATTTTATTAATTGGCTTAAGTGACATAATCGGATATGGTCTTATTTTTAGCTTAATAAGGGTTGTTTTTGCATATTATTCTTCTTTTTTAAGCCACCAATCATAAACGATTCATAGCCGTGGAACAAAGAACATTATTAAGAAAGTATAAATAAATTCTGAGTATTCTGACGGGTATTTTATGATCTGTTTAAATTAATTGTTTTTAGCTTCTTTTTATTAAGTTGTAATAGTTCGGAGGGAATCAGGAATTTAGGATATAATAGAAATTAGATGAGCACAGTCGTAGATGTAACACTCGAGATGTCGTAAACGACATTACGGCCAAATGTTTACGGCTTATGAAGGACGGAGGTCTTTGTCATTGAATTGCACTCAAACTTTTCTAGTTTACTTACTTATAACTACCAATTTTACGTTTATTTTACGATAATTTGGTAAACAAGTAATATTATTTTTTATAATAATATCTCAAATACCTTGAGGCAGATAGTTGACGATTCTTTATTTCGTTAAAATTCTAGGTACCTATAGTTATAGTCATAATATTTTCTTTAGTTTTAATCATTTTTCTATTTTATAATTATTTTATGTTCAACTTTTATTTTATTGACATTTTATACTTACTTTACTTATTGTAGTATTGATAATTTGACTTTAAGTATATGATGTTTTTAATAATTAGTGTAATTGGTGTTTTTGTGCCGTTCTAATTATCTAATAAATAAAAATAAAAAAATATAGGTACCTATATACATATATAATGTAGGTATGGTTCTCACAACGGATCTCGGCCGTCGTGAAATTAGCCGTTTCGATGCGCAATGGAGCCTTTTCAAACTAAATTGTCTTTGCGCATCACTAACGGCTAACTTCACGGAAGCCTAGATCCGCTGTGCGAACTATATCTACTTAGACCTACCCACCTAGCAGCTGATAGTATGAAAGTTAGAATTACTTTCTTGTGAGTTATTCAGGAACTTTTATTGTTAAAGAAACGATAGACAGACAAGTGATATTTATTTATCATGAGCTTTTTAATTTAATTGTTATGGAAGTTCTCTAAAACGATGTTTAATAAAATGAAAACTATATAAGTTACCTATAATCTTTTTATCCAGACTAAACTTATTCATAAACGTACTTGAAACGTCTGTCAGCTAAGTGTCTTTCAAATCTATCATAGTTTTTGAATTGACATAAAATGACAAGCCAATTTTTAGCTGAAATTACAGTTTTTATGAATAAGGGCATCAATTCGCTCGTACTAATTACGGTTTAAAATTTAATTTAATAAGATACCTAGAAAAATAAGAAATCGCAAAAATTTTAGAGCAAAGATTATTCTCAATGTCTTTGCGTTGATTGAAGAAGTTTGCATGTTAAAAAGTGTACACGGACAGAGTTATGGGCGTTTCACTAGTATGAATAAACATGATTTCAAAGTTCACACATAATACAATTCTAAAGTAATGTTCGTATCAAAATAGTTTAATATTATTCGTTTGGATCGTAAAAGTACAGTAAGTAAGTAAGTTCGTATGAGTCAATGGCCAAAAAAAAAGTACATTAAAAGTAAAAATCACAACTATAAATGCACCCCGCTAGGACAGGTTGGGATGGGAATGGGACAAAAAACTGGGATGAGGGCACGTTTGGTGGGTTCTTTGTGTGAATAGTGGTGATTTTGGGTTGTAACAAGACAATTTAATATTTAAAGTTATTTTATATGAATTTACCTTTGAATACAAAATAATGGACATTTTTTTTTTTTTTTTTATACAACTGAAGTGGCAACCAAGCGTACGGCCCACAAGATGGTAAGCGGTTACCGCAGCCTATGGACGCTTGCAATACCAGAGGTATCACTCGCGGGTTGCCACCTTGAGGCTAAGATCGAAAGCCTCATGCGCCAGAAATTTCACCGGAAACCATACCTTTCGAACCGGAACACAGCAATGCAAACATTACTGCTTGGCGGCAGAAATAAGTATGGTGGTAGTCCTTCCCCGGACGAGCTCCATCACTAAGAACTCTACTACTCTTCACTACTAACTTTCGTATTTATAATAGATTATGTTTGTAGTAATTAGGTTCACTCATACTCAACGTGAATAAGCTAGCTACTTATAACAAATTACTAAAGAAAAAATGTTAATAATTCTATTGTAACATGAGTAAGTACCTAACAGAAAGGTACTATTATGTAAATTATATGATTCTTTCGAGTAGGTTACCTAGTTCATTATAATTCAATAGAACATCGTTCATCCATGAAGGCGCATTGTTTTTATTTCACTGAACCCAGTTTTATACGGGTAGTTCTTCTGGAAATGTTTCATAATCCCCACCAGCTCTGGCCCGCGGTAGGGATTATGAAACAAAACGAAAAAAGTGCTGTCATATTCCCCACCGCGCGATGATCGTTATGCGGTGGCGATTATGAGATTAATTAATTTTAAATTTTAACGCAATCAAAAAGTAACAATAATTTGGTTTTTATAATGCCCACTTACTGGTCACCTCGATTCTATAAGAGAGGATTATAAAAAAATTATGTAAAAATAAATAAAGTGACTTTCATAATTTTTCACTGGTTTTTTTTTATCAAATTTATTTTACATAACATACATAACGTCAATCAAACTAAGACATAATATTAAAGATGTTGACGCTTCAACGATTATTATTGTACAATCAATAGGGCTTACAATTTATTTCGATTTGATTCATAATCCCCATCGGCAGGCCAGAGCTGATGGGGATTATGAAACACAGCCGTCCTTCTATTAGGTTCCATTCCCTAATTCCGTAAGGCCCTTGTTCTTGTTAGTATCTATGACTCACGGCCATTAATTCTTTCATTTTACGGCCCCCGAGGGGTCCACTTCAAGTTTTACTTGTTTGCCTTCTTCTTTGTTTGCTTGGAAATGGCGTTTTTTGTTCGGAAAAGTTAAGTGCTCGCTTGTTAGAAATTTCTTACGAATTCTTGAAAGGTATTAAGGGATTTTCAATTTTTCTTTTTGTCTTCGACTTAGTTTAAAGTTCTTTTTTATAAAAGGTACTTAAGTACCTATTATCAGTATTATGAGATGTCTCGTTATCAAATAATAAGTAGCTTCATTTCTAAAAAATCTTTGTATAAGGACTCTTATCTCTCAAGCAAGACAGAAGTCAAAGTCAAGTCTATTCAGTAGCATTTCAATGAACTTTATAAACCATCTAATTTACGCCTAAGTACTTATTTGTTCAGATAACGTGTAAGGTATTTAATGTATAATTATCTAGTGACTCGTCTTTAAGCGTTGCCAACCACGACATACGCCATTATAGACCTAACAATGGACACCCCACATAGAATCGAAATAAGTACTCCTCAACGTAAATTTTTTCTATAAATTTATTCTCGAAGCTATTAAATCCTCCTTTAGCTGTCTTGTATTTCTTCGCGGGTTCGACTCCCGCCCGGGACTAGTGAATAATGCATCGATTCTTAACCTAATTGATTGGGAATAAAACTTTAGCAATTGGGGCCTAACGAGCTGTTTGTTATAGACGGAGGAACATTATGAATGATTTATAGAAGCTATGCAAAGAGTCTCGGCCTTACTGATAGTTTTTGCATCTTTATAAATTAAAGATCGCAAGGAATATTTTCGGTTGGGTTATGTTGGTGGTACTACACTGTTTATGAGCAAGGATCATCGAAAATACGGCTAGGAATCCAGCCGAGTTTGTTGCCAGATTCTTCTAGGCTGAGTCGCTTGGAACGGGGGCCTAATTTTTGAATGCAATCGGTATTGGACAAGTATTTGAACATGACATTTTAAGACCACATACGCCAAACTCAACTTTGTTTCCAAGCACAAAAAATTTATACCAATAAATTAGAATTGGATTGAAATTGGTTGAAAAGTAGGCCCCCTAAGTTTACCTAAAATTATTCTTATGATTACCTACTATGTTATTGAATAAAAATATTTTGAATTTAAATTATGTTGTTAGAAGGTGGATAGAGAAAGGAAGAGACCCAGCATCACACGACGTGACTTACTAACTGACACAGGATTACGTAGGAGGTAAATAGAAAAATAAAATATACGATTAACCAATAATTTCCATATTTTCTTAGTAAAATGTAAAAACAAATTCGACAATTTCGAAAATACCTTGGGAAAAAAGGCAAAAAATACAGAACAAGTTTACGTTTGAAAAATCAACCTATATTACATTTGTCACTGTCAAATTGACAATCGTCGCGATAAAGTTACAAACAACAAACATTTTCGTTCGGGCATTTGACAGCTGCAATTTTTATCATCGGCTTTTTTAAACTGTGTCTGTTATAGGTACTTTGTGCATAAAACTGCTTATTTTATGACTAGCCATGGGCGGTAGTGCGGGGGTAAAAAATAAGGGTAGCACAATGAGTATGTAGCCAGTAGACTACAAAAAATAATGATACGATTACAAAAAATGCGCTGTACTGTTGGTCTACATAATGCATCTAAGCATAAAATGTATGTCAGTCAGCAATTAATGCCCTTCTAAAAACTGTTCTTTCTGCGGCTTGGTAAGACGTAGGTATAGTTCGCACAGCGGATCTAGGCTTCCGTGAAGTTAGCCGTTTGTGATGCGCAAAGACAATTTAGTTTGAAAAAGCTCCATTGCGCATCGAAACGGCTAATTTCACGACAGCCGAGATCCGTTGTGTACGCTTCTTTAACAAAGTCCCAAGCGACATACAAAATTTATCAATTGGCAAATTTAAAAACTTAATTAAACAAAATCTGTCTTAAAAAAGCTTACTATAAAACAACCGATTACCTAGATGATAAAAAAGCTTGGGACGAATGTGCTCCAACTCTACTTGGAATCCATAACAATAGCAAGGGTCATGCCAAAAAAGCGATAGGAACCCAGCCGGTGTTGTTGCCAGTTCTTTTACGGCATGGGCGCGTTGGAACTGGTGTAAATTTTCCTAGCTTGTAAGACGTTTCAAAGTGATCCTTGTGATTCTACTGAATAAATAATTTATGATCTTTGTTTTTTTTTTTTTTTTTTTGTTGTGTGTCTTGCCTTGTCATTCTTATTTCAATGAACAGAAACGATGAAAGATTTGAAAGAGTACGTTTATCAATAAACATAGGTAGCAAGCCGCTAAAATTACAGTTATGTTTATGAATAATGAATGGCATATTTACAAGGCCAAAAAATATCTGACGAACTAATCACAAAAAATAAAATGTCATTTTTCCAACGAAAATTTAACCTAATAGAATTTGGTATCTTGCCATTCTTGAACCAAACCTCCATACCACAAAAGCTCTTACTAAGCAACGCTTTATCGTCTTTTATATTAGACGGTGTAAGAGTGTCGTAAAATATACATACGCTCGTATACGTTTGTATGTTAACGCTTCGGCGTAAAGGAGCCTTTATGTCCTTTCTTTATTGTTTTATCAGCATTGTGTATTCAGAGTACGTAAGAGTAGAAAGTTCGTTGTCTCTGATTTGGTAAGCATGCTTCGCTTTATATGACAATGTTGCCAGTAAATTTTATGTTTAGATACGAAAATACTGTACGCTTGATAAACAAAACAGAGCTCAAGACGAGATAGCGCAGTTTTACATAATCATAATAATATTATGACCTTATGACCGGGCTAATAAAATAAAGAAGAAAGAAGGAAAAGACGTTTATTTCAACTTACCACAGAGTATAAACCTTAGTCTACAAATTAAAATTATTATACATGAACTAATATCTAAATAGGTAGGTACTTATTTTAACATTAGGAATTTTTTAAATAACTATTTTTTATATTATACGAGTGGAATGACACGCGACTTTGTCTGTATGATTTTTATATACAAACGTAATCTTCCCGCTGCGTCCTATAAGAGTTGAATTTCGGTAAATCCTATCTTAGTGCACCCCTACATCCTAAGAGCAATAACACCCTAATACTCCTTTTCTTTTTTTTTTTGAAGGTCTAGAGCACTGGTGGTCTAGTGGTAGTGACCCCGCCTTCCGATCCTAAGATAGTAGGTTCCAACCCGGTCGTGCACCAATGGATTATTCTATTCGAAAAATTTATGTGCGCAATGCCAGTGCTCTCGTACGGTGAAGGAAAACATCTTGAGGAAACCGGCATGTCCAAGATCTAAAAATTCGAAAGACATGTGCCATCCACCAATCCGCATTGGGTCCGCGTGGTGGATTAAAACCCAATCACTCTCTCCGAGAGTAGGCTAGTGTCCCAACAGTCGGAACATTAGAAGGCTGTCATGATGACTCCATTTTCTAGGACTTATCTAGACTTATCTAGATCCTAGGATCTGTCTGTTAGTCACGATCACGGAAGCCTTATTATACAAAATTGTGATAGTTAGTAGTAATTATATCACAACATACTTTTTATAAAGTACTTACTAAAGTGTTGAATAAATTCAGTTGTTATGAATTTATCGAGTCATAAATAATTATAGCCAGTAATTCACTCATGTAAAACTAATTTAAATCTTAAACAGAATTCCGCACCCAATCGCTTTGTTGTCAAAAACAAAACGAGCCCAATTAATTCATTAAAACCCTGCCCTCTCCGAAATTATAATTTCCTTCAAACAGCTGATTCCTTTCTACGCTCACACCCTGATGTATACCAACTTATTTTGATCCCTATACCTATGATCTGTAAGTGCTTTTTCGCATGGTCTTCCCAAACAGCTGATCCATGGTTGACTGCACCCTATTTTGTGTTTCTTCAATTTTCATCTGTAACCCATTGGAGTTAAAGAAGATATTGGCTTGGTAGGTGTAAAGTAGGGTGGTTTAGCGGCAGTCAGCTGACAGTCCTCAGATGTTATTTTTAAAGTTGCCTTTCTATTTCTTTAGAGATGCAGCTTGATAGTAAAAAATGTTTTAACTGCCGATATGCGAGTTTTATGGAGGTGTTTATACATACATAAAAGTAAAGTTATTTAACGGTAAAACTTTATATATTGATACAGGACGACTGGACGCAAGTTTATTTTTGTGTCTCCGGCACTGCACTGCCAGTTTAGTTGTATTAAGTAAGTAAGTTTAAAAGTAATTAAGTTTAGTTTAGTTTAGTATTAAGTAAGTAAGTTTATGGATTCAATCAAATACTTACTTAAGAGGCCTTTCCAAGATTTAGCGATATAATTCATGAAGTTCGCGTGAATGTATCTTTATATAGTATAAGTAATAGCGCGCGCGACGAAGAGCGATACGTCCTCCCTCCATAAGCGCTCAGCGCGGTTTGAGAGTCGCTGCTTCGATCGATATGATTATAAGTGCGATAAGGTATGATTTAAAAAAATTCGTATTAAAAAAAGTCAATGCTATTAGACTACTTTCTTCGTTGTATTTATTTAATAAAAACTTAAACTTTAATTAAGTAGGTGTATTTTTATTGTAAACTCCTTACTTTAGCAGAAATAACAAGCGTAAAATTGGGAAAAGTACGCGTTTTTTAGACCGTCTTTTTTCAAAAATATTGAACTAACATGATGTATTTTTCTCTATACACTTAAATTTTAAAACTGTGATTATTATAATTGCATTTTTGGAAATATGTTAGACTTTGTTATTTCATAGAAAAAATGATCGAAAGTTGACTGGAATTGCTCATTTTACGAAACGTGCGTTACTAATTATTTTTTTAATCAGTTATGTCTTGAGATAATTAATATTTGCTCTGTTGGCTTAAATTTTAAGGGATAAAGCTTTTATTTGTTTTTATTTTCGTTAAAATATCTTCAACACACGAGCCACAATAGTGTTCGAAACTTCACGGGCTACAAGAAAATCAAGGATTGTCAAGGATAGGGCTCTTAATAGGTAAAAGTACCTCATCAAAAAGACTATCTATGAATAGTGTTCATGACGAGTTTGGTCGAAACTATGTACACTTCTTAGTTTCCTTAGCTAGCAATTAAATAAGTTATAGCCGATAATGTCGTAATCGTAAACCGCGGAAACGCTAAGTTGATGTCAGTCAACAAGACCCTTTAAATCGAATTCCGAAATGGTTCGCCTCAGGCCAATATCAACCCACAAAATTCAAAATACATCACGCACGTCTCACATGAGTAGCGAGCAGCAATTTAAGTCAAAAGCCGAAATAGTTTAGAAATAAATCCAATACCTTCATCAGCGCGCGGTCTGAAGACATCAAATATTAAGGAAGAGGGTTTAATTGACATGCGGAGTGCGAGATCTTGGGGGATGGAAACTGAGAGGGATATACTCAGGGAATGATGAGGGATTGTGTGCTACGCAGATGTGGATAGAGATGGGCACCGACAATCGTCACAACTCACTTAGAAATTATGTAATGCTACTTTTTTAATTGGTGCCTGTTTAAAGTACTCTTAAGTCCCCCACATCTTTCTAAAGGGTACCAACTTTATCTCTCTGAAGCGTATTTCACAGAATTAGTCGCCATTAGAGGTCTAAACGTAGTTTTGTGGCCTTATTCTTCTTTTAATTTGTGGCGTCTGTGGGTGGCCTTATTCATGAACGCGATCGGTATTGAACAAGTATTGGAATAAGACATTTCGTACTTTTGACAGCAAACCTCAACCAAATTCAACCTTTTTTCAAGAGTACATAAGTTTGACAGCAAAGACTTTGGATTGATTGAAAGAATTAGGATTGGATCGGAATTGACATTGGACTCAAGAGTAAGGCTGCGTTTCTACCAGAGATGTGCGAGGATGTGTAGCGAGGAAAATATTTTTAGGAACCAATAGAATCACTGCGCCGTCAGAGCGAGGTCTGGTAGGTGATGATTCAATTGGTTCCTAACAAACATCCCTCGCTACACATCCTCGCACATCTCTGGTGGAAACGCAGAGTAAGGCACTGTTTTGAAAAACCAAATTAAAAGATTTTTGCAAGTTAAGTTTAGATTTGTGCAATACTTTCAATGTCATCAATCCATCAATATCTAGTTTGCTTTTCTTTTCACCATTTGTCAATCTTCAAACCCTAGTGGCTATCCGTTCTGCTATGTCCTGCCAGCTGCCATTTCAACTCGCTATTTCCGAAAGCTATTTTTGGTTATTGAGACCTTATGAATTTCTTCTTTGGCAGTGCTGTACTAGATTTAAAGCGACAAGCAACACCCCAACACTACCGAAAGTTTTAATCGTCTATCGTCACGGCTTCAGTGCATTTTGTTTACATGTCCCATATCCCACCCCGGGTCCCTGCGGCCCCGGCACAAATACTCTACGCTAATGTTGGACAGTTCAAGAGGCTTGCGGGAGTTCTATTTAGGCTTTTAAAAACGATGTTTACACATTTTCAAATTGTAAAATAATTTAGGTAATCTTTATTCAAGTCAACTTTAATTCTAGAGGTTTAGATTTACTTCTGTTAAGGCTTCAACGGTTTATTAAAAAAAGGGTTCATTGTCGTCCAAAGCCATAATATTACCATAGAGGAATTAGGTCGTGTCTGTTCTTATCCATGCATAATCTATGATAACGATGTGCCGTGATGCTTCACGATGCCTCGCCACCACCCCTGAACTTACTCCAGGAAGCACTTTCTTATCTACGCACAATTTTACCAAAACCATCCACTATTTGTACATCAACCTTAACCAAAAGCAATAGGACCTAACATCGCATAGCAGCGAGGTTCTGATAGGTAGTCATTTTGGAAGATCCTTGCCTAGCAATATCAAGCTCGATGTCGCCTGATCGTTGTAATGGAGATTGAGTGTGACAGAGACGGATGTACGGGTTAGAGAGGGAGGTGGGAAATTCATGAAGTTGCCAAGTTACAATGTTTTCAACGTGTAAGCGAATTCGTGATGAACTTTGGTACAATTCAAGCTTTTAGGGTTTCCACGTAATTATTGCAGGGAATCTTACTTTGTTAGTTTGCTACTGAAATACTTTGTTTGAATCGGCTGGGACTATAAAGTTTAGTTTCTGGAGTCATCGGGCGTAAGACGTGGGAAGGAAAAAGAAACCCGCAACGCTTGACAAAATAAATGGTAAAAATGGGTCTGTCTGTTCCGTTGTCGTCCTTTTTGCTAGTTGCCTGCCTATCTTAAACGCCATAAAGTTGCACAATACTTATAGCGTATTATGATGAAGAAGGATTATCAAAAAAAAGCTAGGAACAAAGCCGAGTTTATTGCCAGATTCTTCTAGGCTTCTGGGGCGCGTGGAACTGCCACTATTTTACGAATTCGATGTTTCAAAATGATCCTTGTGATATGATTGAATAAATCTACTTTACGAAAAAGATAGTGGTGGTTTTTCTCAGTAACGTAATCTATCAGCAGGACCTGTTAAGAAGGTGGTATGGTAAGTCACCCATGCTACAGGAACCATAGTGTGGGACCATAAGTACAACAATGTAGGGACATTTCCGTCAAGTTTTTTGCGCTGGTCGGATGGTGCGGTTTTACAGATGCCACAGAGTACGTTATTGATGGTAAAAAATTACATGCATCTGCTGTTAAGTATAGGTAGGTATTTGGGACGCAGTTGGGCTAAAAACAGATGACTTCCATCCGTTATGAAAGACAACCAAGATTACCAAATAGTTTTTTGCTGGTTTGCCGATGACAAGGTTGTAACGTAACAAAGGGCGCAGTATTTACTTACCTAGGCTTCTTCGGTTCGGTTCGGTTTATAGGTTTCTAGGTTTAGGTCTAGGTCCTAGACTTATAGATTTCTCTTAGGCACAGATAACTAATGTCATAGTCATAAGCAAGCGTGCCACACCGTAACCTCATCAGGCGAGAATCAGATAGTCGCAAGGCATTGTAAGCAAAAAAACCTAAGTACGTAAATTGTGTACCTTATTCCTAGGTAGGTAGGTACTTAGGTTATTTAACCAGAGTAGGTACCTATAATAACACCTAGGTACCTAACTAATAAGAAAAAAATAAACATTGCAATTCACCTACTTGAATAAAACTTTTTGCTAAATCTTTAAGACGTTTGAATTTGGAACAGAGATGAAGAACATAGTTGGATAATTTAATTAAACCAAAAAAAGAGAACGTAATCTTTCACAAGAAGAAATCTTGCGTAAAATTTGAATCAAATGGTCAAGCGGGCTTTTTTTATATGAATCTCTGATAAAGAATTCATTTAAAAAGTCCGGGGGGCGTGGCGTGCCGCATGGTGCCGCAGTCAGGCGGGACTGCGCATATTTGAACAAATCCGAATTCAGTCGCGTAGTCGCGCTCGTACCCGAAGGTTCCACGGAGCTTTTCGCAATTTTTTCAAAAGCACTAACATGCCGCGCTGTTCTGTACTTATGTGTAAAAACGATAGCAGAACCGTCAATGTGTCTAATGGAGGGGTGTCGTACCATCGGTGAGTAATAAAATAAGATAATGTATTTATTTTCAAAAAAGGATAACAACAGTTTTAAAAGTAGGTAGCTTTGAGTAGTTTCAATAGAACATTCCGAACCAAGAGGGATGCGTAATACATTTTCACATCGTAAAAAAAAGGAGAGGAGACAGGCGCGCTTCGTCACAGACTGGTTTACATCTTTTTATTACGTCAGGCACAAAGAGAACGGAAGCTGCGCGCGCAATCGAGTGTGTTGTAAACGTAAGCGCGGCGCGCGATTATTTTAATTGCATTTTTGGAAATATGTTAAACTTTGTTATTCCATAGAAAACATGACCGATAGTTGACTGGAAATGCTTTCAAAACAAACTTTACAAAACGTGCGTACGTAGAGTAGTAAAGTTCTTTGTGATAGAGCTCGTCCGGGGAAGGACTACCACCATACCTATTTCTGCCGCCAAGCAGTAATGCCCGCATTGCTGTTTTCCGGTGTGAAGGGTATGGTTTCCGGTGAAATTTCTGGCACATGAGGCTTTCGATCTTAGCCTCGAGGTGGCAACCCGCGAGTGATACCTCTGGTATTGCAAGCGTCCATAGGCTGCGGTAACCGCTTCCCATCTAGTGGGCCGTACGCTTGGTTGCCACTTCAGTTGTATAAAAAAAAAAAAGTGCGTTACTAATAATTTTTTTAATCAGTTGTGTCTTGAGTTAATTAATATTTATTCTGTTTACTTAAATTATAGGGATATAGGTAGGTATATAAAGCTCTTAGTTGTTTTTATTTTCGTTATAATATCGATTCTTCACGGGCTACAAGATAATTCAAGGTTGGTCAAGGATAGGGCTGTTAAGGCAAAGTTGATCTGTTGATGGGGCGATACTGCGACAATTTTTTTTTTACATGTTAGCACTTTATTTACAAACACGATAAGTAAATAATTTTTGAGGGATTGTCTAAGGATATCTGGATCAAGCCCACCTTACTCACAAAGTAATAAAAAATACTTTACGGTGGACATTGAGAATTATGCTTTTTTTTTTATACAACTGAACTGGCAACCAAGGGTACGGCCCACAAGATGGTAAGCGGTTACCGCAGCCTATGGACGCTTGCAATACCAGAGAGGTATCACTCGCGGGTTGCCACCTTGAGGCTAAGAACGAAAGCCTCATGTGCCAGTAATTTCACTGGAAACCATACCCTTCACACCGGAACACAGCAATGTGTGCATTACTGCTTGGCGGCAGAAATAGGTATGGTGGTAGTCCCTCCCCGGACGAGCTCTATCACAGAGAAATCTACTACTCTTATGTTGTTGACTGTACTTGCACACTTGCTCACTCGGTATCGGGAACTAAAAGGTAATAGGTATTTTAATAAATATATTATGTATATGAGTTGGTTTAGTTAGTAGAACTCATTTTAAACTTGACTTTTGACTTTGACTTTTATTTATAAAGAATTTTACCCCCCTAGAACAAAAGGCTTTGGAATCCTAGTAATAAGCAAAACTTTAAAAGATTCGTGTTACTCACCACAACTGTTTATGATCAGGCGTGACTCAATAAGACCAACGAGTTGACATTAAAATACTTTTCACCTTATCATCATACACAGCATCATTTCACCCACTGCTGGGTATACGCCTGCTGGTCAGGCAAGGCGCATGAGGCGAAT
The DNA here is from genome assembly GCA_951394395.1 of Colostygia pectinataria. NCBI lineage: Eukaryota > Metazoa > Arthropoda > Insecta > Lepidoptera > Geometridae > Colostygia > Colostygia pectinataria. The sequence continues at coordinate 11,618,147 of OX596363.1, forward strand.
AACTTAAGCGTTTCGTGACATGACATTAAAAAAAATTGCCCATGGATGACATAAAAAAAACTTTGCATGTTCTACATTCCCACCGAGATTTCATCATGACAGCCTTCTAATGTTCCCACTGCTGGGACACTGGCCTACTCTCAGGCGAGAGTGATTGGGTCTTAATCCACCACGCGGACCCAATGCGGATTGGTGGATGGCACATGTCTTTCGAATTTTTTTTAGTTCTTGGACATGCCGGTTTCCTCACGATGTTTTCCTTCACCGTATATGAGAGCACTGGCATTGCGCACATAAATTTTTCGAACAGAAAAATCCATTGGTGCACGACCGGGTTTGAACCCACGACCTTAGGATTGGAAGGCGGGGTCACTACCACTAGACCACCGGTGCACCGAGATTTACTGACTTAAAAAAGAACTTGCCAATAGATGACTGAATTAAATGAGAAAAAAATGGATATGACTTTTGCTAACAAAAAATCTTCGATTGTTCTAGATTCCCCAAAAATCCGTACGTCAAAGAGAAGTGGATAGACTCGACCGGGCGAGCCACCTGGTTCCCGAAGCTGTCAAGCACGATCTGCTCGGAACATTTCGACCCCAAAGACATCCTGCTGTCGAAGAAGGGGTACAAGTACATGAGTGACACTGCAGTGCCGACGAGGAACTTTCTGTCATATCATATCCGGGTAGGAATTACTGCTGAATTGAACTGCCTAGCAAATTTAAGTCCGAGCTATTCACAGAATATAAGCCAATGTCAAAAGAGTTCAAAGATCACTTTGAAACTTTGAATATAGGCATCCCATCATCAGTCCATAAATAAATAAATAAATAAGACAAAACGCCTTGATCGTATATAGTCTTTCAAGTCTTAGAGCATTTCCGTAGCAGTGAAACGTCTTTTTTTTATACAACTGAAGTGGCAACCAAGCGTACGGCCCACAAGATGGTAAGCGGTTACCGCAGCCTATGGACGCTTGCAATACCAGAGGTATCACTCGCGGGTTGCCACCTTGAGGCTAAGATTAAAAGCCTCATGTGCCAGTAATTTCACCGGAAACCATACCCTTCACACCGGAACACAGCAATGCGAGCATTACTGCTTGGCGGCAGAAATAGGTATGGTGGTAGTTCTTCCCCGGACGAGTTCTATCACAGAGAACTACTCTTAAAACGTCTGGATTGCTTTTAGTCAGCCTCTATATTTCACGTGTTTCACCTACTAATGAAAATAAATAAATTTCAATAATATCTATCTCTATTTCAATAGCAGCATGTGTGGTGGGCTCATTCACTGTGTCATTGTTTGTTTCAGACGCCATCTGTTGAAGCAAAATCTAAATCAGATGAAGTTGAAATTGATTTGCCACTGAAACACGTCAAAGTCGAAGCTACTCCTGGGCCATCCAGAAAAAGGGTGTCTGACTTCTCAACTAAATCCTCCTCAGCTAAAGCACAGAAGGAAGCCGAAACTGACGATGATTCAGACTCTGTCGCTGATAATGAAGATAGCTATGAAAACTTATCGACAAAAGAGAAGGAACTACATGGCATGTTGAAGTTTGAGAAAAGCAAGATCAAAAAACAAAGTATCAAAATGAAAAAACTTCAAAAGAAACTGAAGAGATTGAAAATGACTATCTTCGAAATGGAAGATCTGTACACAGTCTTGGAAGAAAAGCGACACGTTTCAATGGAAGACATATTGATCCTGAGGAGTATTGATGTAGAGGTTTGTGCTCTAAATATTGCTATTAGGGTTTTGTTCAATTGCTCGGCTTTGTTCGGTTTTTTTAATAGATAGAGTGATTACGGAGGAAGGTTTATAGTACCCATGCGAAGCCAGGGCGGGTCCGCTAGTGTATAATAAAAATATATATCTATGTATTGTATTGTATCCGCCCCTAACAAAGATACTTCCTGATGACCACGACAGCTCTGTTAAGAGTGCAACGGCTAAGAAGAAGAAGATTGTATTTAAGTATATCAGTCATCTAGTACCCATAACACAAGCTCTGCTTAGCTTGGGGCTAAAATGAAATGCTGGACATTATTTATTTATTGTCTATTTACTTATTTTAATAACAAAACGAGCATCGGTTAAAGTATTTATTCATTTCTTGACAGGTATCTGAATTGGTGGCTCGTCGGCAAACTAATAAAGAACTGCCTGAGGTGCTTTCAAAACTAACATATTCACCAGAGCTCCGCAGTTTCGCCCTCACTCTGCACTTCATTTCGGCCAAAGCATACGATTACGTGCGTAAAACGTTTAAGACAAGCTTACCTCATCCGAAAACACTCAAGCATTGGTATTTAAAAATGGGAGGTGACCCAGGTTTCACAAAAGAGGCATTTGTGGCTCTCAAACGCAAAGCAGATGTTTCCGAGCAGCCTATTCTGGCTACGTTAATCATAGATGAAATGGGTATTAATCGCCGCGTCGAAGTCGATGGCAAACTATACGGATATATCGATATGGGAACGGATCTAGATACCGATATGTTGAACGAAGCAAGAGAGGTTTTGGCTCTGTCGGTCACTGCTATTAACGGCCACTTTAAAGTACCGGTAGCATATTTCCTTACTTGTAACGTGACGTCAGAACAGCGCGCTGAGCTTGTGAAATTGAGCATTGAAATGGCTCACGATGCTGGCATTAAGATAGTTGCACTGGGCTTCGATGGCAGCTCAGGCAATGTGAACATGGCGAGTAACCTCGGCTGTGATCTTGAAAAGGGACGAGTTACATTTAACCATCCCGTGAACAATGAACCAATAGTTGCAGTCCTGGATCCATCGTATTTGCTAAACTGTCTTCGAGATACTCTTCGCGACTTTGAAATATTGATCGACAAAGATAACAATAAAATTCAGTGGAAATTCTTCAACCAACTGAAAGAGACGGTCCACTTGAGTAAAAAGTTAAAATATCAGTACGTAGATTATCAAAATGCCCGGGTCAAGGTAAAATTGGCATGTGAAAATTTTAATCCCCGAGTTGCAGAGGCACTTCAGTACTGCAGAAAAGATTTAGAACTTGAAGCTTTTAAAGACAGTGAGTCAACTCAAACGTTTGTGACGCTTTACAACACCGTTTATGACGTGTTCAACTCGATAAACTCGCACGTGTATGGATACAAGAATGCTCTCGACAAGAACAATGCAGAACAAATTTTTGAGTTCTTGAACATGACTTCTGAATACATTACCAATTTGAAAGTGGAAAATGGAGGTCCCGTGGCGCGAAACCTTAAAAAGTATCTTTCATTCATTATTGGGATAAAAAAACTGTACACAAGTCTTATTGAGACAAACATTTTGGAAAGTTTACCTCTTTACAAACTAAGTCACGATAATTTAAAGCTTTTGTTCTGGAACATCAAAGTAGACGCGCGATGCAAGATTGGTGCCGATCCCACCGCAAAGAAGGTTGTTTTTGCGTACAAAAAAATTGTAGCGCAAATACAAGCTAATAGGAGTAAAAATCCACCTCTTGAGCAACTATCTATACCCTTTTCTCCTTCACCGGTCGACCGTATCAACAGAGTTGCAGGACAAGATCTCGTTAAAGAAGATAAGATAGAAGACGAACCGGAACTGGATGAAACCCTCGAAATACTGTCATATAACAATGAAGTTGCCGTGGTTCAAATTGCTGCGTACATCGCTCAGCAACTGATTAAGAAAATCAACTGTGACGTTTGTGTTGAAGCGTTGGTGACTAAGAAAAGGGCTATAAACAATTTTATCATTGCCAAAGACAAAACTCGTCTCCTATACCCATCGCTGGAGGTGGTCAAACTGTGCAAAACTGCTGAAATATTTCTGAAAGGTTTTGATGGTGCAAAATCGAGACAGGTTGTCAAGAATGACGTCATGATGGCTAAGATTATGAGACAATTCGTCGACTCGAAGATATTTGATGGTGTTAGTTACCATCAAGTTGGAGAGTTTCCTGAGTCGAACCACGTGACTGATCTTATGAAAGCTGTGGTAGAGAGATACGCTCGAATCCACTACAAAGTGAAGATGAAACGGAGGACATACAGAGATGTATTAGCCGAGCTAAAAGAAATATGGTCACACCCGGTAGGGAGTGGGACTCAACGCTGCAGTAGCTCTTTAAACTGGTTTTTCCATTAAAATCTCCACATAATTTGTATTTGGTATTTATCTATTTACTTTAATTACCACGGATAAAATTAATGAAAAAAGAAAATACAGATTTTAAGAACATTTCAGTCAAAAAATGAAATAAAATTAAAAAAAAATAGTTATATAAAAGTCTATTCCAGCATTTCCAGCCGTCTCTGTCTTTCTGTACGCTTAGATCTTTTAAACTACGCAATGGATGATACTAACTACTATGCCGTTTTCGTTAATGATTTCATTAGAAGATAAATATTGTGATTCAAGTGGCAAATAAGTTTACTTAGTTTGAATTTCCACGCGATTGAAGTCGCGGGCAACTAGTAGTATTTGTAACTTGCCTTGAGAAATAATGTAGCACCGAAAACTCGTAACACAAATAACATCCAACAATTTGTCGGTGCGGTAGGATAATCTTTCTACACGGAATATTATCATCTCTAGCCTAATGAGTCTCTCTGTCTCTCTCTGTCTCTCTCTGTCTCTCTCCCGACGATAGCGAGTTGTTAATGAGGCGGGCCGCATTATGCACAGCACATAAAGCCTGATATGTACCGATGTACATTTAAACGCTTGGCTAATGGCCTGTGCGTCCGTCCGGGTACAGCGGGCCCGCTGTCTAACATAAATATGGCCAAGTTTACACCAAAAAAAGTGCCATACAAACTTACTAAAACTTTAATCAGTGTCACTCTTCTCATAAAAATGATTGAATCACTCAGTCAAGTTTCTCAGTTTGTAGTTTGTACAGTCAGCAAAAAATGTGGTCTACCCTAAGGTTGAGATTCATTTGAATGTCATAGGATTTTACAGAAACTTTTGTCAAAACTGATAGACCACTTTCTTTGCTGGTGTACCCTATACTTGAATCATAGAACACTTTCAGTTTGTATGCACTGCTGGTCTAGTGGTAGGGCTCCGCCTTCTGATCCTAAGGTCGTGGGGTCGAGCCCGGTCGTGCACCACAGATAGATAGTCGGCTAACACGCGCGTTGCTACGTCTCCGTACTGCAACCGCATCCAGTGTGGCGTGGCCTTAATAACCGTTACAACTCTGTGTAAGTGCGTCCTAGCTGAATGGCCTATAAAACAAAATTGAGTGGTCCAATAATTGTCTACAGGACATTTGCTCCGACGGATGTCGCCGATTGCTCGGGAACAATAACCGGGCCGATTGGTTATGAAAGTTTTATTGTTTGTTTACATGCGTTTCGGTTTGTTTTTACCACAATGTACGTACCTTACCTACTCTATTACTTTCTAAGATTTAATAACTTTTTCTACCGATAAATAATATTTACTTAGATAACCTATCTTTCCATATTTGACGGCCTACACCTACCTACAACTTTCCTATGTATTAACTTAAGTATTCAAATAAAATAGCCAAAAAGATGTCTTGCTAAAAAAGTTGTATTCCCAACTACAACAAAATATGAAATTACAGGCACTTTAGACTTAAGAGTCCGTTCCAAGATCCAGCGCTGTCAAGTTTAGGTATTTACGGGCGCGCGACGCGAGGCTCTACGTGTGCGCGGCTCACCGTTGTGTGCGTTAGTAACTTACACAACTAAGTAAAGGACAAATACATTTGATCCTTTGTCATGTCGACTGGGTGATTATGTTTAAAAATAGATGTCTACTGCATACTCTTATGTTCCTACCTAACTCTACTTGTTGAACAGATAATGACGTGAATAAAAATAGGTAGGTAGGTATACATATTAAATATATATGTAAGTACCTACCTACTTACTTTTTTTATTAAAACCTAGGTACCTACTCTAGCTAGGTTAGGTACCTACTTACCTATTATTATGACTGGGGACCACACGCTCTTTTCAACGTTATACCTACCTACTCTCAGTTTTGTCCTCAAACAGGAACCATTACATGGTAGGTAGGTAGGTAGGTAATACCCTGTAGTACCTATTTCTGCTGCCAAGCAGTAATGCTCGCGTCTGTGCTCTAGTTCGATGCTTTAGTTCGATGGGTATGGTTTCCGGTGAAATTACAAGCACATGATACCTACCTACTTTTGATTGTATTAGCGCGTGTAGCGCGGCTACCATACAGGCAGGGCTGGGGTTGGAGAGTACTAATACCTGTTCTGTGGTTAGAGGTACAAATAAGGGTGACTTGATGAAAGTGCCCGCGCGGCACTTTGCGGCTAATTTGAAATCACACTAACAGTAAGTACCTAGGTAGTTACCTAAAACTATTTTTCTCGACGAGACGAGACGAGATAAAATAGTTTGAAGCGTATACAACTGCCTGCCAGGGCGGCAGCATAGTAAATAAGTGCGGTTGAAAAGCGCGAGTGCTATAGCCGCCGTACTATGCGAGCGGAGCAATATAAACTTTCGGGGAACTGTGATAGAGCTTGGAATCGCTGGTAGTCCAATTCTTGAGAGAGTGCAGTTTTAGTCATCGTCATGAAATATTTGAGTTCATTACCTACCTACCTATTTTATGATGCGCTTGATAAAAACAAAATCGTACTGATTATTATCTAAGTACCTACTAATGTTTTAAAATACACATGCCATAATTTATGATTTGGAAAAACACATAAACCAGGTAGGTACGCGAAAGGATGCTAGTAATATTTTTTTTTTTTTTATACAACTGAAGTGACAACCAAGCGTACGGCCCACAAGATGGTAAGCGGTTACCGCAGCCTATGGACGCTTGCAATACCAGAGGTATCACTCGCGGGTTGCCACCTTGAGGCATAGATCGAAAGTTTCATGTGCCAGTAATTTCACCGGAAACCATACCCTTTACACCGGAACACAGCAATGCGAGCATTACTGCTTTGCGGCAGAAATAGGTATGGTGGTAGTCCTTCCCCGGACGAGCTCTATCACAGAGAACTCTACTACTCTTAATTAATTTAATTAATCTGGTATGATGATGTATGATATCTAATTATTTAAAACGTGTAACATAATGTACCTATAATCCCGAAAGGGGGGTATTCCACCCATGCACGTGAACACTTTGACGGTGCAAAAGTTGAATTAGTATATCGTATTTAAAAAGTCCAATTAGTAAGTAAGTATTCATTTCATTTACCTACGCATACAGTACGCATTTCATGAATGAAAAACTTTAAAATTTCAAAAGTCATAGTGCATAAAAGAGTATTAGAGTTCTTTGTGATAGAGCTCGTCCGGGGAAGGACTACCACCATACCTATTTCTGAAGCCAAGCAGTAATGCTCCCATTGCTGTGTTCCGGTGTGAAGGGTATGGTTTCCGGTGAAATTACTGGCACATGAGGCGTTCGATCTTAGCTTCAAGGTGGCAACCCGCGAGTGATACTTCTGGTATCACAAGCGTCCATAGGCTGCGGTAACCGCTTACCATCTTGTGGGCCGTACGCATGGTTGCCACTTAAGTTGTATAAAAAAAAAGTAATTGAAATAACATTGGGGGTATTTTTTTTTTTTTTATCGAGAATAGACCTTCGTTTGACCACGATCTCGCCAGGTGGAAAGCGATGATGTGGCCGACGGTGGAGCACGAAGGTCTATGAGACACCTATTCACTCTAGCCTTGAAGAGGCCCGGATTGTAATTGTCAGGAAAAACAGAAAACGGCAGAGTATTCCACACCTTGGCAGTTCGCATAATAAATGTTGAGCTGTAACGCTTGGTGCGAATGGGTGGTATGCTGACAAGGTACGGGTGGTACTGCGCCGTACGTCTGCTACTCCTTTGATGAAAAGGAGATGGTGGGATAAGATCATGCAGTTCCTGGGCACATTCACCGAAATGCAATCTGTAGAAGATAGATAGGCACGCAACTTTGCGGCGGTGCTCGAGACTCTGGAACTTAGTCTCCGCAACTTGTTGCTCACCCACAAGTCTCAAAGCCCTTCGCTCAATCGAGTCTAAGGCAGCTGGTGTTGAGCTGAACCATCCCATAGGTGGCAGCAATACTCCATACCTGACCGGACTTGTGCTTTGTATAGAGTGAAAAGCTGTCAGAGTATTCCACAGATCTTGCCAAATTTTGGCAAGACCTGTGAATACCCCCTTTTCGGGCATAGAGGGACATTAGGTTACACCATGTACTTATACAGGGTGTAAAAAGACTTCTACCGTGATTAATCAGGTGTGAAAGATCAGACCATGATTCTGAAAATATTTAGCGGAAAAAAACGCAAAAAATAATGTTGTCTTGTTTACGTCCTTTTCGTTTTTTTCTAGTTTCATACACATAGTACAACAAAATAAGATCACAACTTTATAATTATCTCTAGTCGTTTTTTTACACGCTGTGTATTTTGTATCTTGAGTATTTTCTTTTTCTAATAAGTAGGTAACCTCATAATAATTATGAATTTTTTTCTTGCAAAAATAAATAAACAAGAACAGTTTGACTGTACTTTCATAAGGTTATTTTACACTAAAACAAAAAATCAAATAATCATCTGTGTCGCAGACTATTTATATAAACAGAGTATTTATTAAACGTATTTATTAAAACGCAATATTATGTTGGTTTCTTGAAGAAACCTAAACGTTGGAAAATATTATCGAGGACACGAAAAAAACCTTTGCTTAGTGGATTTTAATATACTGATTACAGATAACTATCAACTTGTATTATGCAATTTATTATTACTTCATCCGAAATAACTGTGTCATAATCATCCGTGTCATCGATCATTTCATCATCTTTCTCCTGAACTAATCCAATATTGTTATGGTGAATAAATCCACTGTCGTTCTCAAAAACCATTCCATCATTGTTCTCATGAATAATCAATCTATCGACGTTTTCATTTGTCAATATGCGCACATTTTCTGTGGCTATAGAGTTCACAGTATCAGAGGCCAAGAGTCTGTAATACAAGTAGCATTTTATAAAGGAACATTCGTTTTATAATTTTACCTATAATTCTACAGAAATGTTAGGTACAATATCTGAAATTCCGAAAATTTTGAAGTGATCGGAGGTCACTACAGCTTTTAAGTGCATTGGGCACTCACTAGACCAAGAATGAATGGGGAAGCTCAGCTGTGGTTTATGGGCTTTGGATGATGATCCATATTTTTTTTGTGAAGTTGATATAAACTTTATTGAACTACAAAGGTTTCACTAAAGTGCTACTACTTCTACAGCGAACTATTATCGAAAAGTACATAACAAATAAATTGAAAATAAAAAAAAAAGTTTCAATATGTTTTTCAAACCTTTTTTTTCTTTTAACGCAACCGAATTTTTCGGAATAATCTGAAAGTTACAAACATAAATATGTTATTATTTACGTAATTACATAATTTCACAAAGAAAATGACAATTATTTTCATCTATATCCATTATATTATTACATTTTCATTTATATCCATTATACCAACTGCTTTGTACTTTATTGAAAGAAGTACTTATGTATATTAATATTTTATGCTATAGGTATGTTACTACTTGATGCACTACTATGCTATACTTTTTTTGCTTTTATTGCTTTACTATCTACAGAGTGAGTACTTTCAACCGCCCGCTGAGGGTAAAATCTAAACGACAACATTTTTCCATATCTATAGCCGTTTTTTTTTATACAACTGTTGTGGCAACCAAGCGTACGGCCCACAAGATGGTAAGCGGTTACCGCAGCCTATGGACGCTTGCAATACCAGAGAGGTATCACTTGCGGGTTGCCACCTTGAGGCTAAGAACGCCTCATGTGCCAGTAATTTCACCGGAAACCATACCCTTCACACCGGAACACAGCAATGCGAGCATTACTGCTTGGCGGCAGAAATAGGTATGGTGGTAGTCCTTCCCCGGACGAGCTCTATCACAGAGAACTCTACTATTCTTAAACCGTTTAGATTTTACTCACAAAGGGCGTTCGAGAGTAGGTATTCACTTCATACACGGTGTATCATAATGTCACTATAAACTCGAAAAGAGGCTATTCCACAGGTCTTGGTGAACAATGTTTTTTCAACGACTTTTGACGACGTCGATTTTTCATTCATAAATTAATAATAAATAAATTATCTGTGTAAACTCCAAGTTAATTAATAATGTTACATTAATTTTTGTAAGGTAATGAATGAATTACGAATTTATGATGTACCTATTCAACTTTTGCACACGTCAAAGTATACACGAGGACGACGTGTATTATACGTGCTTCGGCGGGATATCCCCCTTTCGGGTTTATGGGGACATTTTGTTACCTACACGTCTATGATACTAGATCATACCGTACCATACCGTCGTGCTTATGTTTTTTTTAAACTAACTAAGTAAGTGTTCTCATTCATTCTACCATACCATACACCATCATAAAACAAAACATACCATACCCTATGTATTATTCCAAGACATAAACTATGTGTATTTCAAGTATCAGCCAAATCCGTTCAGCCGTTACGGAGTAAGCGCAGACAAACATACACTCTCACTAACTCACAAACTTTCGCATTTTACCATAAAGGATTCTGTTTTCTATTAGATTCAAAAGAAATTGAGGCTATCTACTTATACAACTGCTTCATCTATCCTGTCAATAATTTTATTAGTACCTAGGTAAGTACATAGGGAGGGTGATACTTACATAAGTAGTTACTTTGGTAGGTAAGTCTAATAATAATTAAATAGGTAGGTAGGTACCTACTAGTAAGTATATAATAATAAATAAATACCTACCTACATGATTTACGGGAAAGAGACCCCAGCTAGTGAAAAAAAAACGGGTTTGACCCGAGTTTGTCATTCCGTGGTCGTTTCTATGTTTACATTTTTTTACATAGAATTTGGCCGGAGCACTGGTGTTCTAGTGGTAGTGAGTGACCCTGTCTTGTGATCAAGGCGCAGGCCAGATAGAAGACGCGCGGGCGCGCGGGGGCGCGCCCCGCCATCGGCCAGCGCACATTATTCTTCTATCTGTTTTGCACCACGTCCCTCTCCCTCTCCTATATTTTGTATGAAGTGGTGCGGCGCGCCCGCCCGATGCGCGCCGGTCGCTTTTTTCTGGCTTGCGCCACAGAGTTGCGCTGCGCTTCGAACCGACCGACGACCATAAGGTCGTGGGTTTGAAGACGGTTGGTCGCACACCAATGGATTTTTTTATTCGTAATAATAATGTGCGCAATGCCATCAGGTCAAAAAGGCGATTCAAAGTTTTGATTTTATAAAGAGTTAGCGAGCTCGGTAAGTGCAAATAATAACATACCATAACCTGTGACAATAGAGTCCAAATTTGAAAGACAACCTACGTCCAGCGGTGCTGGAATGACATTGAATTTAATTGTCTATCTTTACCTACTTACCATAAAAAGATAAAAACCATATATAGATAAAAACTTAGAATCGCTTCTCAATGATCTATCTCACACGGTGAAGAAAAACATCGTGAGGAAACCAGTAGGTACAGTACCTATGTCTAAAAACTAACATTCGAATAACGTGTTATTCATCATACTTATCGGTACTTGTATAGTTACGGTAGGTTCATTATTTTGCATACCTACCTACAGATACACCTACCTGTACTTATATAAAGTTGGTACCAGCTCTCCTAACTAGATTCTAGTTAGTAAATCGATAAATGCAATTGTATCGCAAATAGAAAAGTAGGTACCTACTTATTTCATTTCAAATTCTTAGGTATCTATTTGCAGAACACGCAAACATAATAACCACTGCAAGAATCGAACCCGCACTTCATGCGTCTCAACTGGACACTCGCCAGCCACGTCACCGAGATCGTCAAAGTAGGTCTGGTAAGTTTAGTTTAGGTCTAGTGTCTACCTACTTAGTAGGTAGCTAGATTGTGTAAGTACCTATGGTATAGGTACCCATATACGTAGGGACATCCGTGCCCTTTGTAAGCTTACGTAAAACAATTTACCTAGTACCTGATCTAGGTCACAGAGCCTAGGTACTTTGACGATCTTGGTGGCGTGGCTGGCAAGTATTCAGCTGAGCAGCTGAACTGAGCTGAGATGCAAGAAGTGCGGGTTCGAATTCTGCAGTGGTAAAAATGTTTACGTGTCCTGCAAACACCTAGGAACTTACTAGGAACTTGAAATGAAATAAATACTTTTACTTGACACGTAATTGCTTCTTCTGTCTGGGTCTTGTATTACCATGGTAGGTTGGTACTAGAGTTTCTGATACCCACGATTTAGCTACTAAGTAGGTACGTAGGTAGGTATCTGTATCTAGGTAGAAATTTTACCTACTACTTAGTGCTAGATTATGTACCTACCACGAAGAAGGTAATTTTAATAATGTCATAAAAGTTTACTACTAATAATACTATGTATTACTACTATGTACTACTACTAACATTCTAAGCTACTTACTCGTATCACTAGTTCTCTAGAACCAGTGTGGTTTACTACTTACATTATTATATCATAGGTACTTACTTAGAGATTTAACTATCACGGATCAAAACCACACGATCGCTTTATAATTTGTATAAGCTCCCTATGATTATACGTAACAGCTCGCGCGACAAACAGCGATACGTCCTCCCTCCACGAGCGCTTAGCGCGTAGTGAGAGCAGCCGCGTTTTGCATCAAGCTATAAAGTGGATTCGGAGGATTCTTTAAAAAATCGTATAAAAATAAATTAAAACTTTTGGACAATTTTTTTAATTTTATTTTGTAAATAAATATCAAAACTTTAATGTAGTAGGTATATTTTTATTATAAACTTTCTAATTTCGAAGAAACAACGAGCGTAAAATTGGGAAAAGTACGCGTTTTTAGACCTTTTTTTTTTCAAAAATATTGAACTAAGGTGATGTTTTTTACCTACTTACTTAAATTTTAAAACTATGATTATTTGAATTACATTTTTGGAAATATGTTAGACCTTGTTGTTTCATAGATATCATGATCGAAAGTTGACTGAAAATGCTCATTTTACGTAAATGTGCGTTACTAATTATTTTTTTAATCAGTTGTGTCTTGAGTTTATTAATATTTGTCCTACTTACTTAAATTTTAAGGGATGAAGCTTTAATATGTTTTTATTTTCGTTAAAATATCTCCAACACACGAGCCACAATCGTGTTCGATCTTCACGGGCTATCATGGATAGGATTCTTAAGATCCACGTCTCAGAGTGGCGACACGCAAGCGATCCTGCCTGGTGATACAAGCGCACTAAGGCTATGAACGCTACGGTAACCGCTTACTTACCAATAAGTGGGCCGTATGCTTTATTTGAAATTGTATCCTTAGCTAAGGGTTTTCGTCTCAAGTTATTAAAAAACAAAGCTGTCTATTTAGATGGCGGTAGCTCAACTGGCGAGCCCAAGAGAATGTAAGCACTACGTTTGGCGAGCTATGGTGATTGTGTAGGGAATTCAACATTGGTCCTCCTGTTGTCCAGCTCCTGCTGTCACTGTCTGTCATACCCCTGGCTGGTATCAAAGTCATAGTACGTACTACGTAGTCATAGTACGTAACTTTGGTCGTACTGGAGTTAAATTATTTTGCCTGAAGCAGGACATGAACCCACAACTTTCCGCTAAACACGAGATGAAACAAAAACGGAGTTAACAACTTTTTTCTTGTTTTAATAACCTTTCCCAGTATGGCAGTAGGGCAGATAGCGCCATCTGTCAAAGCAATCGGAACTACTTTTCTCGAATCGAAAACATCTCATTACAAAAAAGTAGGTTTTTTTTTATACAACTGAAGTGGCAACCAAGCGTACGGCCCACAAGATGGTAAGCGGTTACCGCAGCCTATGGACGCTTGCAATACCAGAGGTATTACTTGCGGGTTGCCACCATGACGCTAAGATCGAAAGCCTCATGTGCCAGTAATTTCACCGGAAACCATACCCTTCACACCGGAACACAGCAATGCGAGCATTACTGCTTTGCGGCAGAAATAGGTATGGTGGTAGTCCTTCCCCGGACGAGCTCTATCACAGAGAACTCTACTACTCTTAATTAATTAGGTATTACGAATAGATACGATACAATTAGCCATTAGCCCGTTGTGTTGTGTGTGACCTACTGCTGGGCAAAGGCCTCACCTGTATCTCCCGGATCTTTCTCCTGTTTTTTTAAAACAAAGAAAAGTGAAATGTCACGTCACACACAATCCTGGTTTTAGAGTCCGGACGTGGAGGTCAGTTGATTTGCCATCCCTGTCTAACCACCGCGGTAGAAAGTCGTACGTATATCGTGTTCGGGGTATATTGTGTCCTTTGACTATAAATATAAATACTTGTCATCTAAGTACATATATAAATCTTTGATAGTGTCACAGACAGTGTGTTGTAGGATTGAAAGAGCGCTTCTGTGATACTCTTGCCTTTTTGAATTTTAGGGATCCGTTTCATTTTTTCAACACGTTAACCCCGTTCGTTTGATTCGATTTTTGTGTTCTTTTTTTATATTTTTCAATATTTACTGCTTTTTTGTATTTGTACCGAGAGCACCGGTGGTCTAGTGGTAGTGATCCCGCCTTCTGATCCTTAGATCGTGGGTTCAAACCCGGTCGTGCACCAATGGATTTTTCTGTTCGAAAAATTTATGTGCGCAATGCCAGTGCTCTCATACGGTGAAGGAAAACATCGTGAGGAAACCGGCATGTCCAAGAACTAAAAATTCGAAAGACGTGTGCCATCCACCAATCCGCATTGGGTCCGCGTGGTGGATTAAGACCTATTCACTCTCGCCCGAGCGTAGGCCAGTGTCCCAGCAGTGGGAACATTAGAAGGCTGTCATGATGATGATGAAGTATTTTTAAGAAGTAAGTACTTAAATCGTTTTGTATTAGTTTATTTTACTAAGTAATTATTTTTAGTAGATGTAATAATAGCCTGTATGAACATACCTACCTTTCCTAACGATCTGCGTTGTCATTTCATTTTAATTATGTATCAAAGTTATCAAAAAAGCAGAACACGGTTAAAGTAAGTAGGTAGGTAGGCAAAGATGAATATCTAAGCCAACTTTACTATCCACTTATATGCAAATCCCACAAATTAACACTCCATTGTTACTTTAACAATAGTTGGCTATTATTTACATAATTTGAAAATGATGGATAATCATAACAGTCACGCGCGAAAGTAAAAAGCTTGATTATTTTGAAGTTATAACCCGGAACCTCTGCTTGTTTTATTACTTTGACTACTTACATACACTCTACTCGTTAGAAAACTACAGTACTTACATTATTATGTCAATATGACGTCACTAAAATAAATTGTAGAGCCATTCTTCGTAGCGCACCCAGCCAGATAAATCGCACCTACCAACATTCAGTTAAATAAAATTGTGAGCAGGTACCTACATAAAATGGGTCTATGTTTCATGTTAATATTATATTCTAATTCAATTATAAATTTCGTGCCGTTACTGACCGTCTGACCGAATACCAAGTAGTTAGGTTAGACCTATTATAGTATTGGTACCTGTACAGATACCAATGTAGAGCCTAAAAGCTTTAGGTTTTGCATTGGTTGTAGGCTAAAACAAGTCCTAGAGATCTGAAGTTTGCAGGAGTCCTTTTTCAAAATGTAACCTACAGATCCGGACCACACAGCAGGAAGATGAAGTCTATGAAAACCTTTATTAAATTTACAGTTGAACATACGTGTACACATACAATTTCAGATATTTGAGCAGATATATTTTAATAAGTAATTAATAATATTAAAGGTAAAAAATTATAAATGTTGGCTGACATTTGCTTTACGTGCTATCCAAAGCTTCTATTATACTAATGTCGTGAACCGATTTCAAACCAAGATGAAATACAGACTTGGAATTGATGACTTCTCAACAAAATAACCAAACGTCTATCTAATTTCGTATCAAATTACTAAACGTCCAAAACTTACCGCTATTTCGTATCAGGCATCGAATCAATCATATTGAATCCCGACCAGTCAACGCAGCTACCTGGCTCTTGTGCCACTCCTTGCTTTTAAAGGGACTTAAAGGGTGCTAGGTGTCTTCGGACGCTGGTCTGCTGAGTCAGGGTACATAGCAATTTCGTGGAAGACTTCCCACCCCGCAGTTGAAGTGTTTGAGTAAGCTCGTTGGATATTCTCGATCCTCGAAACTAAACGATAGGTTTCTTGCCGAAGAAAATGAGTTAAAACTGTTATATATTATCTTGTAAAGAGTTCGGAACCTGTACTTCATGTTTTTATTTAGTTAACCTGCAGGAATTTACGTAGGTACCTAATAAAAAAGAGCGTAGGAAAACTGCGTAACTATTCAAAACGAAAAATTTAAAAATGTGTCATACAAAAATCAGCATTGGGTCTATGGTGGATTGAATCAATAACACACGCTCGGAAATAGGTCAGTATCCCTGATACTGACTGACCTAATAATAAAAAGATAATAAAGTTTAAAAACTAGACAATAAAATGATTTTTAGAATCCTACTATTTTTAGTTTGGTGAATAATCATTATGAGAAGACTAGAGGCTGAGAACTAAGAAGAATTATGTATGTAAGTAGTCAAAGTCAGAAGTTACTAGAACCAGATTAAATGTTACATTTTTACCCGTCCATGCGCCCTCACCCTGTCATCCAACAACACTGTAGCCAGGCAGCTGATCACGAGTCATTGTGCACTGTTGACTGGAGATAATCACTCACCTAATCGTAAATGAAACGAGATTTCAGAAATATTAAAATTACTATCATACAAACAAGCCCATCCATCAAAGCTTATCAACAATCAGCTAAGCAAATTAAACTTTGTTTTATGACATCAGAGTTTACATTATCTGTACAAAACCTAACCAGTTTGAAGCAGATTTCACCGTTGTGTAATATAAATTATTAAATTTGTGTGCCACATTGCAAATAAGTTGGTATGAATTTTTGCAAAACTTTCTTCTAAAAGAGTTGCAATGATAAGTAATTCGAATTAAACTCGACCAATTTTATTTTTAAATAAACAGCTTAGATAATAAATTAATATTACCGCAACAGACGTTAGCTGTATTTTATGTATTCTACAACTTTAAATGTTTCATTTTGTTTATCCTTAACATCTGATCTAGTTATATTTTATGTATCCATCAATTTTATATCACTTTTAACCCATAAAATATCTGGAAACATGCCATACCCGAAATTAGATAAACCAAAGTAACATATCTATGTGTATATTTGGGACAGGGCACGCGTGGTGTCGAACGCTGATGCAAGGGCTATAATTCACGAAGGGCCAGCCAGTTATAAATCTTCAAATTTTGGCCCCGAGCCGATTTTATTTTGCTCATACTGTTTCAGCTTTTTAGAAGTATTTTTTACAAGAAGCTCTTGTTATTGCAATTATTTTTGCTAAAAGGTCACATTATAAATGAAAACTCTATTATGTAAAAGGTAAATGCACATCATGCAAATATTTGCTACGCACTAGCATCCATCAATCAGCATCGGGTTCCACTCTCGCTCGAGAGTAAGGCAGTGTTCCAGCAGTGGAAACATTAGAAAAGGCTGTCCATGATGACTAGGATTCAAAATTAAGCTATTGCCGATGTGCGAAAACACAAGACTCAGTAATACTCTTTGATCGCAGTAGAACGCATCACACAAACTTGTATCATAACAAGTTAACTAATCTTAATACAACTTATATTGATCCTAATTCATCTTCATCGCCCACTTACTAACGCACTTCAAAATACCATTTGTCACAATGTAAATAAGATTGAAAATGTCTAAACAAATAGCAGGCAACTCTAATTTCATTTTAATTACTTGCACTTTAATAATACCATCCACTTGTCTTTTCAGTTCTAAATATAGTTTTACAGCTTACATTATCAACCAGGTTTATATCTACGTTGATATTATTCAACTTGACAACATCTTTTAGGGACAGAAATGCATTTTTTCGTCTCGTTCTTTAGCGTCAATATCATTAAGGTTCACTATTGCTGTTTCATTATTTCCTAAATGCAATATAAGGTTTGTTTACATCGAAATCTTAACTGTTCAGAAACAAGGCTCATTTTTCTTGAGCAAGCTTATGTAAAGCCCACACGTGTAGGATTATGTACAAGTGGTTTGGTTCATGTGTGTTTGAGTTATGTTGACAAGCGATTAGGTTACTTATCTTGATTAATACCGAGATTACTATTAAATAGCCTTCGAGTTTTAACAAAGAGGATCAGTTAAAACTACACAGACCTCAGATCAACCTCTATTATGTGTGCTTACAGTCCAAATATAGCAGGTTATAAGTATGACAAGGTAAGATTTCTATCTGCTGACAGTGTGATGCCTAAAAACCAACTAACTCTGTGTTTTGTATTATAAGTTTTTGTATCACACTAAATATTGATCGCATAAACGTCTGTTAGAGCTCGAGCGAGTCGGCTCTCTGCTCTTAGTTTAGAGGCCGTCACGAGCTTTGAGTAGGTAGATTGAAGAATGGGCTTAAAATAATGTCAAAAGCAGCTATTTGTGGCCACTTAATCTCATAAAAGCCAGTCGAAAAGTGTTGCTTTCAGGATGCCTTTAATTTAAGTTCACAAGTCTCCAACTCTTGAGAAACTTTGACACGAGGTGTCACCCTAATGCAATTTGTGTGTATCTACCTACTGTGACATTGATTCTTATTCTGTGTCGCCTCGCCTACCCTCAATTAGCGATATTAATACAGACTTTGTCACGCCTAATGATGATGAATTTCCTTCTGTTTTGTCATCAGTTGAAGGTTGTTTTAATTTGTTTCTGGAAAGGCCATTAGCTACGGTTTTTTGATTAAGTTCATTAATTCACACAGCCACTACAGTAAGTAAAAGTCGTGTTTAGTAGTAATTTTGAGTGACATCTCGACCACAGTCAAGAATGCCAGCGCCTTAGATTCTAAGGTCAGCGCTATCGCCGCGCGGAAAGATTAACCTGAAAAGTACTTTAAGTACCTGCCTACTTTTTTACCAAGAAAATTAGACGTTCTTTGGTTCAAGTAAAAAACAGCACAATTATAATATCTGTCGCATAGAATTTTCATAAAAAAACACGCCAACAGAGTTGCGTCTAGCAAAGTTGTGCTCGCAATAATTGATATACTGAACCACCGAGTGTTCGAGAAGTCATGCAACGTCGCGTGAGCGGCTCGGCGCGAGCGAGACCGAGCATCGGCCGTCGCTCCCGAGCGGCTCAGTTGCGCGCCGCGTCTCCACCGAGCGCGTGTCAAGCATTCGCTTGAACGCTCTACCACCGTACCGTACCTTAGCTACCTACAAACTGTTACTTGAACTGTGGTAGTGCCTCTCTACTAACTTTGTACTATTCTGTGGAAGTGTGACGTAGAGTAGAGATAAAGCTGTTTGGAGCACCCGCCGCGCGCCACTGCATCCGTCGCGTTGTCGTCGCGTCGTTGTCGCGTCGCATAGTATAAAAAAAATCACGACTTTTGTGGTTACTTAT
Organism: Colostygia pectinataria; assembly: GCA_951394395.1. Taxonomy (NCBI): domain Eukaryota; kingdom Metazoa; phylum Arthropoda; class Insecta; order Lepidoptera; family Geometridae; genus Colostygia; species Colostygia pectinataria. The sequence continues at coordinate 11,637,710 of OX596363.1, forward strand.
TGAGAATACCTACTTAGTCTGAATGATTGCGATAGGGTAAGTACCTACCTACAGTAACTAGGTAAGGTATGCATGCAACCTAAAAGAAGTGCTAATTATTCTCTTGCGACTGCATGCAGTGAAGTTGGAAACCCACCGTTTTCAACTCATGCCGTGCCGTCGGTCGGCCGGCGTCGTGACGTGAGTCGCGTTTGCGTATCGATCGAAGCGAGGTGAGAGCGAGCGGGAATGAATTACGAACTTACTCCTATCTAGCTAGCTAGTTGTTGCCCGCGACTTCGTTAGCGTGGAACTCGGGAATCGTGTGTTTTCCGGGATAAAAAATATAGGTTAGTACCTATGTCCTATTCCTATTCTCGGTCATGTTCATCATCTATGTTTTATGTCTGTTTCATCTTTTGATTTCAGCCCTTCGAGAATATAAACAAAATGTCTTTATTTCAGCCATATCGGTTCTGTGGTTGTCGAGTTATAGAGGAACAAACATACAGACATTCGCATATTAGTAGGTAGGTAGGTAGGTACCTACTTATAATATAGTGTGATGTGATCATGTGATGTGATAAAGTGTAGTAGGTACCTACCTACCTTTACCTAACCTCTACTATTGAGTCTATGATCACAGAGCTATGATCAAGGAAGTATGATATTAAGAGTTAAGACAATAGAAGGATGACCCTTTTTCAATCTGGAAGGCTCCATCCAACGTTTTTTTGATTGATTCCCTCTGCGTCGCTTTGCCGATACTAAGCAGTCCGTCCCAGCTCCGCGCCGCGCCGCGCTCCGGTGCAATGAAACCGCACCCGTACGAAGCCGGGGCGGTTTTCTAGTAATAAATATCGCCTATGATAATGTACCTAGCATTATAATGGTGAAAGAATTTTTGAGTGGACGAACGTGTGATGCGAGCTAGCTAGGATAACAAATGGTACCCACAGGTAGCTGAGGATGCTATACGCGATGTCCGAAGTGGAGTGGACGAACGACTCTGTGGTGCAGTTGGTGGAGGCGTACCGCAAGCTGCCGGAGCTGTGGGACCGCGCGCACGAGCTGCACAGCGTGCAGACCGCCAAGTACGAGGCCTGGTCCTCGCTGGCCAGGCTCTTCGGCTGCGACATAGGTACCACATACACTAAACTAGATAAAAAACAGACGAAAAATCTCAAGTAATACTCCGCTTAACCATCCTAATCAATGAGGTCACACAGTCAACACAGTTAACCTAAAGAGCACTTCACTTTGGCTCCAGCGCTCGACGGAGCAACACGTCTGCCGGATAACAAGTCGATGGTCCTGATGATGTACCGTAGAGGGATGGAACACGTGTCGATATTTTTCTTTTATGGTGGTTGTCTGTTTTTTAGCTTTAGATTCAGGCGTTACTTTGCGGAAATCCATTACGATTTACGCAAAGTAACGCCTGAATCTGTCAACTACACTAAACTAAATTAATAAGAATAATGATCACTGAAAACGGAATCCTTCACAAAAATCAGTAATCATCACACACGTTAATTGTGATTGGATGTTAGCTAGCTTGTTTGTTTGAATAGCGGACCTATGTCCTATTCCTGATCATTATCTATCTATGCTTTAAACAAAGACATTAAGAATAATCAATTTGTTTATATGTTCGAAGGCGTTAAATTCCAGTTTCTTTCTATTTCTATCTATGCTTTAAATTAAAGTGGTTGAGTTATAGAGGAAAAAACATCTATCCAAACTATCTCATTTATAATATTAGAGGGTTTATAATTTATAACTTTAGTCTTATTTTCGTCCAAGTTTTCCAGTGCTTCTCTCATCTCGTGGAGCAAGTACAGATGTTAGGGCATTGTTTTGCAGCGGACCTTCGCAAGAAGATCACCAGCGTGCTGGCGTCCTACCGCCGCGAGAAGGGCAAGGTGAAGAAGGGGGTGCGCTCCAGCTGGTTCCTGTACCCTCACCTCAAGTTCCTCAGCGGGTACCTCAGGTCTCCTCAATATGTGGTAAGCCCATTCAATCACAAAGACATTGGGAATTCCTCTCAGTTGAATCCTACATTATTATTTATTTATTTACTTTAATTAAAACGGACAGAAGTTCCAATTACATTAATTAATTAAAGATATAATGTAGGTAATTTTAAACTTTCGGTACCTCGGTTCAGTAGTACAGAAGGATGGTGAGATTGATCGGGATGTGAAAAGTAGAATAAATGCTGGATGGATGAAATGGCGACAGGTCACAGGAACTACGTGTGATCCAAGAATGCCTCTTAAACTCAAGGGGAAAATTTACAAAACGATCATAAGACCTGTCGTATTGTATGGATCTGAGTGTTGGGCTACCAAGGGAACGGATGAGAAAAGAGTGCATGTGGCGGAGATGCGAATGTTAAGATGGATGTGTGGAGTGACGAGAATGGATAAAATAAGGAATGAATACATTAGAGGAAGTCTGAAAGTGGCACCAGTGACTGAGAAAATGAGGAGTAATAGGTTAGCGTGGTATGGGCATGTTATGAGGAGGGATGAATGTCATCTGACAAGAAGAATGTTAGATATGAATGTGGATGGATATATAGGTAGAGGTAGGCCAAAGAAAAGATGGATGGATTGTGTGAAAGATGACATGAGTAAGAAAGGAGTGAGTATGAGATGACGGGTGATAGAGAGGAATGGAAGAAAGGAACATGTTGTGCCGACCCCACATAACGTGGGAAAAAGGGCAGGAAAATGATGATGATAATGTAGGTAATTTACAATAATAATATGCAGTAGATACAGATATAAATAATGTCAAGATACAATTAAATTATTGCATAAAAAAGTTAAAAAAGAAACAGAAAAAATAAATTACAAGTCAAAAAATAATAATTAATGTCATTACAAAATAATACGTAGAAAGAGATATAAATAAATTAAACACAATGAATGAATAGTAGAGCACACATATGCGTCTTGCTCACAGAACCTAAGACACACTGATAAAATTCTCGACCACTCATCCGCAAACAAATCTAATTCCGGATTAGCATCCAAGAGAGCGTTGAGCGAGGCGAGGATGCGCGGCACTGGCGAGTAAGTTCGCGCGACTGTACGCGATGATGGCACAGCAAAAAGCTTGTGCTTTCGAGCCCTACTATAATTATTATAATTATTACAAAAGTTACTACCCGGGTCTGGCATCATGACAGCCTTTTAATGTACCCACTGCTGGGACACTGGCCTATTCTCGAGCGAGAGTGATTATATAAAAAAAATACATGTGCGCAATGCCAATGCTGTCACTGTCATACAGTGATGGAAAACATCCGCGTCCGCGTGGATTATGATGGCATGTCAAAGAACTAAAACTTCGAAAGATATATTGTGCCATCCATCCACCATATGTCCATGCCATCCACCAATCCTTTAGTTGTCAGTTAGTAGGTACCTATAGTTGAAATCTTTGGTTAAAATACAAAGACATTAAGAATAATTTGTTTATATGTTCGAAGTTAAAATAATAAGTAATTTATTATCTGTGTAGACTGTATTGATCTGGCATCCCTAATGTGCAATTTAATCTGTGGCTAGCTCTTCTTCTTCTTCTTTCTGATGGCTCTGCAAATTGTGACAAGACAAGTGACAAAATGAAGGATGTCTTCATTCTCTTGGGAACGATGTGTTTTCATTTAGTACAAATTAAGTAAGCACAAAATTTATAAATACGCGCGAATTATTGTTTTAATATAAAAAAAATAACAAAACAAGCGCTGTAATAATAACTCAGACGAGTAGGTAGCTGCAGAGCTGCTAGCAAGCTGCTAGTTAGTTCGCGACTACAGTAATGAAAATGAAAACAAATGAAAAATGTTTATGATAAACACTCTTGGATTGGAGTCTCCTTACCGTACTTACTGTACTGGCAACACAACGTGAGAGAACCGCCGACGACGCCGCGCCACAAGCGCGCACCAACGCGCGACTGACTTATCCCCGCGTCAGTCGCGCACGCAACTCGCGCATCTACGCCCGGGTTGTTACCGAGTAGCGCGACGCATTTTGCTGCGAATACAGAGACCACAGAAACAGGTGTTCGTCACGCTCGCGCGAACTACAATCAGAGAGTAATAAATGGACGCCGAAAGAATTATTAGTCTAGTGCAAGAACACAGATGTTTATGGGACCCCAGTACACGCGGTCGGCACATAAGAGAGCGGCAACGCAAAGTATGGCTGCTGATCGCGGAAGAAATGAAAATACCAGGTAAGATTGACGACCTCGGCGCGGTGGCCGACTACTCTATTGAGAAGCGAAACGTTGGGGGTTCCGTCGTGAAATTAGCCGTTTCGATGCGCAATGGAGCTTTTTCAAATTAAATTGTCTTCGCGCATCACAAACGGCTAACTTCACGGAAGCCTAGATCCGCTGTGCGAACTATACCGACCTAAATATGATTGATTACTAATACTGACTCGTGACGGAGCGCCCGTGACGTAGCTGGCTAAGTTGTTATTAACAGATCAACGAAGTTAAGCACTGTTCCGCGTAGTCATCACTTGGATGGCTGACCGCCAGTGGCAATTTCAACTGAGCGCTCCCGTGCTTCAGAGGGCACGTTAAGCAGTCAGTCCGGCTTTTTCAAAGCTATTAGGCCATGACAGAGGCCTTCGGTTGGCCTAGATACTCTGCCACCAGAGTTGGCCACTGTGCAGAACAAAGGTTCAGAACAAATGTTTCAACAATTTCTTCTTGTGAGTCCACCAGAACAAACATTATGTGCAGTGCATTTTGTGCGACAAAGTGCCGCACAGTTCAGCACACTGACTGGTTTTTTTTTAAATTAATTTTAATCACGCACCGATATAAAATGCTCGTTGACACGTTTTTGATGCTTTGTTAAAAAAGCGCTGAACCAAATTCGATAAAATTTATATGGGACCATCTCTCTCAACCTAAAAAAATCATTAAAATCAATTTATAATTTTAGCAAAAGAGAAATCGCGTAACAAACGCACAACATACAGTCTAATTATTGATAAGCTCCTCATTTGAAGTCGGGTTAAAATAAAACATAAGCCAACTATTATTTTTTCCAGTTGCTGATCTTAAAAGGAGATGGAAAGGACTACGAGACACATTTGTAAGGGAACTCAAAAAGAATAAAATAAAAGGAAAAGTAGCTGATGATGAATACAGATGGCCGCATTTTCATTCTTTAATGTTCCTCCAAGAAATTATTTGTGAAAGAAAGCATAATAATAAAACATATTACGTATATGCCGCTGACACAGAATCAGGAAATGATACAGATATTAGCACAGATTCAGAATACACGCCTGCACCTGTATCGAAGGCTGGACATTCACGAAGAACTGCGAAGAAAACATTTCATTCACCATTGATTCAAAAAGTAAAGAGACCAGAGCCAGATCCAATCGATACTAAAATATTGCAGATTGAAGACAAAATAAAACACTTGGACGATTCTGATACCCAGTTTCTGATGAGCCTCCGACCTTATCTAGAAGCTATCCCTAGTCATCGTAAGCTTATGATAAGAACCAAGTTACAGCAAGTTCTGATGGATGAAGACGATAACACAATAAAGCTTGAATATTCATATAATGATGAGTGATCAGTCTCTAATTCTCAATAGGTACAATGTTTAAGCCAAAATTATTTTTAATAAAGATATTGAAATTATAGCTTGCTTTTTTACTTCTTTGGCTTAAGATCACAACGTCCATTATTACACTTTGATCATCCTCGTTTGTGATCGTACACATCGTAAGCAAGCGTAAGAGTAGTAGAGTTCTTTGTGATAGAGCTCGTCCGGGAAAGGACTACCACCATACCTATTTCTGCCGCCAAGCAGTAATGCTCGCATTGCTGTGTTCCGGTGTGAAGAGTATGGTTTCCGGTGAAATTACTGGCACATGAGGCTTTCGATCTTAGCCTCAAGGTGGCAACCCGCGAGTGATACCTCTGGTATTGCAAGCGTCCATAGGCTGCGGTAACCGCTTACCATCTTGTGGGCCGTAAAAAAAAAAAAAAGCATTTTGTTTTAGAGGTGTATGATACAAAAACGAATCCAAAATGTCAGTCTGCGCAATGTAGGTACCTATTTACTGTAAAACCCGTTATTAGTCACATTTGGGGCTCCCGCCAAAGTCGTCTTTTTTGGGGTATTATAAATCTTTAAGAGTTCTTAAGAGTAGTTCCTAATTAAAACTTTATAATATAATAAACTGACTTAATTATAATAGTAGTAAAGCTCTTTGTGTAGAGCTCGTCCAGGGAAGAACTGCCATCATACCTATATCTGCCGCCAAGCAGTAATGCTCGCATTTCTGTATTCCGATCGATGGGTATGGTTTCCGGTGATATTACAGGCACATGAGACTTTAGAACTACATCTCAGGGTGGCAACGCGCAAGTGATATCTCTGATGTCGCAAGCGTGCATAGCTACGGTACCTAACCGCTTACTATCAAAGAGGGCCGTACGCTTGGTTTCCACACTTGTCACTTTAGTTGTTTACTAAAAAGAAGTAACTAACTTACTTTTATTACAGCCAAATAAACCCGAGCAAAGAGCCGAGCCAACCCAACAGATGTACACAATGGAGACTGAAGACATGGATAGCGACGACGATGACAACGAGGAAATCACAATCAAGAAGGAACCCATGCCAGAACTGCCACCGCCGACGAGAACAACGTTCCCCGCCCAGAAGCACAACAGACGCTTAACCAGGCTCAAACGATCAGCACAACACAGAGAGAGCACACACACCGACAGCAAACTCCTAGAAATGCTAAGGCTTTTGAAGAAATCTGATATATCGAAGAAGAAAGACGAATGCGACTCGTTCGGGGAGTACATAGCGACGTCGCTGAGGAAGCACGATGACAGGACGCAGTCGATGATAAAGCAAGCGATCAACAACATCCTCTTTGAGCAGGAGATGAAGAAGTACAGCCACTACTCGACGGAGATCAGCCTTGAGAACCCGCTGGGCAACATGATCGGTGATGATATCGATGATAGTATTCATGATGATTTATAAATAATTATTAATTAATGCATAATAAAAATAGTCTAAGGTATTTTTGTTTTGTCTAAAATGAAATAATCTACCCATAAAAATTATTTATCATGCAAGCCTTCTAATGTTTCCGCTGCTGGGACACTAGCCTACTCTCCAGCGAGAGTGATTGGGTCTTAATCCACCACGCGGACCGTATGCGTATTGGTGGATGGCACAATTCTTTCGAACTTTTAATTCTTGGACATGCGGGTTTCCTCACGATGTTTTCGTTCACCGTATGAGAGCACTGGCATTACATACATTTTTCAAATAGAAAAATCGATTGGTACACGACCGGTTTGAACCCACTACCATCCATGATGGATCAGAAGGCAAGGTCACTACCACTAGGCCACCAGTGCTCATAAAAATTATTACCCTGTTGAATTAAGTAGCAACCAATAACATATTAGCGCAGCATCGCGGTAGGTACTTGTAGCAACAGAAAATTATTTACATTTCTGTGGGTAGCAAGGAATTTATAAGTAATACAACGGTAGTACTTATTAGTTCCATGTTAGGTAGAGACCATGTCTCTACAATAATATACTGCGGGTAGAGAGAACCTCTGTTAGCTAGCTTAGAGATAAGTTCAAAGAAATCAACATTATGACAGTACCCTGTTAATATATTTATGAAAATGGTAAGTATGTTCGCAAAAATATTAATCTGTTTACAAAAAATTGTGATAATCACAATGTCAATACTAGAAATAGAAATAAACTCGCTGTTCCCACAGTTAGGCTCACTAAGGTCAGTAAATCTTATAAAGGGCAATGTGTACGCTTCTCTAGCAAAGTCCCAAGCGACATACAACATTTTATCAATTGGAAATTTTAAAAACTTAATTAAACAAAAACTGTCTCAAAAAGCTTACTATAAAATAACTGATTACCTATATGCTAAAAAGCTTGGGACGAATGTGCTCCAACTCTACTCGGCATCCATTACAATAGCAAGGGTCATGCCAAAAAAGCGATAGGAACCCAGCCGGTTCTTTTACGGCATGGGCGCGTATTGGAACTGGTGTAAATTTTCGTAGCTTGTAAGACGTTTCAAAGTGATCCTTGTGATTCTACTGAAATAAATAATTTTTGATTTGTATTTTTGATTTTGCTAATGTGTCTTTCATAACTGTCAATGTCTTTTTTCATTGACATAAAAATGACAAGCCATCACGTATAATACAAAAGCTGCTCACGTAAACATCAATTGTTTTGTGAACACACTTTTGGAAATAATTTTGAATGAAACTATCATTCTATGTGTTGTTATTCTAAGGGTCAGTGTGTCGGGACGCATACTGTAAATGTAAAAGCGGCACTACGAGCGTAGCGAGCCGCTAAATTACAGTTTCTTTTATTTCTAAGGGCGTAAGATTATGTCTGACAGCATTCATTTTCCCAACATGGATTTCCCGCATGATTTGATTCTCACCTGTCAAAATAGTAAATCCTCGCCATCAACCTTTTGAAGCTTCCTCCTGTCAGGAGCGCCACAGAATAGCCTCGCAGTTGCTAGGGCCTTCAATTTCAAGGAGATTGAAATGGATTTAAGCTCCTTTCTTCCATTCTGAATATTAGGGGCTGTTTCGTGTAAGTGTTACAGCCCGGTATTTGAAGGGTGTTAACCCAATTTCAGTTTACTTTTCTTGTGTACTTAGTACCTATTTGATTTAAATTGGAGAACAGACATTTTTTTTTTTAAACTGCTGAAGTGGCAACAAGTTATACACATTACACGCGTAATAATAATTATGGTAAGCGGTTTTTTTTTATACAACTGAAGTGGGAACAAAGCGTACGGCCCACAAGATGGTAAGCGGTTACCGCCTAGCCTTAGCCTATGGACGCTTGCAATACCAGAGGTATCACTCGCAGGTTGCCTTGCCACCTTGTGGCTAAGATCGAAAGCCTCATGTGCCAGAAATTTCCACGGAAACCATACCCTTCACACCGGAACACAACAATGCGAGCATTACTGCTTGGCGGCAGAAATAGGTAGGAGAACAGCGGGAACTGTATCATAAATATCACGTATTGACAGACAAGCGTTATGTTGCTACGCGCTGATAGCTAGCTGGTACTTAGCGAGCCGCTATTAGGACAGTTCATTTTATGAATAAGGCTAAGAAGTATTATTTTATTGCATATTATCTAGCTAGAGGTTCTATTTCAGCTGCGAGGCTTTTTTAAAGATCAATTGTTCAAATACTTAGTATTTATTTTCGTCTGAATTCTTAATTTACATAGTTTTGTGGTTGCATGCAGGTTCGATTCCTTCAAATAAGGGAAAATAGTCTATTATTCGCATAATGACTGTAGTTTATAAAAATTTCCAACCAACCGGTTTTACTGCGTAAATAGCCATCTTTATTGGGTGATAAAACGAAAAGAAAATAGTTTATTCAAACTTCAAGGAGTAAGGCTTAGCACCCAAGGACTCAAAAAACTTCACCCTACCTTTCTGCCGCGAAGGGAAATTTCTCATCCAAGAAAAAGTGCCTACTTAAGCACTTAGGCACAGAAATGGCCTTCTAAGTAATTCCTGGAACTTTAACTTACGAAAAAGAGGATTTATGGATTTAAAAACCGGGAAAACTTCGTCCCCACTTCGCTAAGGCGAAGTAAATAAAATAGGAGTGGCGAGAAAGCTTACTTAGTGGTAACCATGTAGTTTGGACGCTCGTGCATATTTGATGGAGCTCACTGGTCGGGGTTTGAGTCTTATTTTATTCAATTGAGGTAAGTAGTTTTAAGGCGATCCTATGACCCAGCGCTATTCATCTGGCTCTTATATCTGAATTTTTTTTATGAAACATTAAAAATGCTAATGTTTGGATGCTTGTTAGCTTGAATGAAAGTTTGTTCCTCTACCACTGAACTGATTTGGCTGAAATTTAAAACATAGATAGATAAGCTACGAATTTTTTATACTGGAAAATAAGTACAGTTCCCGAGCTCCGAGAGCTTCGAGAGAACGAAGTCGCGGGCAGCAGCTAGTGAGATATAAATAAATAATGCTGGACGATCCACACAGCATCATTTAGCCCCAGGGTAAGCTGCTGTTAAACAGAGCTGTGTTATGGGTACTAAGGTGACTGATATATACAATACATAGATAGATATTTTTTATTATATATAGAAAATACCCAGAACACTCGGAACAAATATTTGTAGATCGTACAAACATTTGATCCGAGGCGGAAATCGAACCCGCAACCTCCGCGTCGCAGGCGGACCTGCGCCCGCTGCGCCACATCGCTCGTCAAACATAAAAACCTTAGAAAGACTTAACTAATCGGGCATTTAATAAAAATAGGGATTACTAAAGTAGGGTGTGGCGAGATAAGCTAACCTCCATGCAATAGGTCACTGACCTGATAAAGCTGCACTGATAAGCAGCTGATAAGAGGAAGGTCGATGCTTTTATAGAACTCTATGATATATTGTACTAGCGGTCGATCGCGGCTTCGTTCCCGTCGAACTCGGGATTTTTTTTCCGGGATTAAAAGTAGACCTATTCTTGATCATTATCTATCTATGTTCTAAATTTCAGCCAAATCGGTTCAGTGGCTGTCGAGTTATAGAGGAACTAACATCCAAACATCCAAAATTACGCATTTATAATTATTAGTGTGATAGTGTCATAAGTAAGCAAGTTCGTATGAGTCAGTGGCGAACTCTGGTGTCAGAGTTTCTAGGCCGCCCGAAGGCCTCTGTCATGGCTTAACAACTTTGAAAAAGCCGCATTCCCCTTCGAAGCACGGTAGCGCTCAGTTGGAATTGCCACTGGCGGTCACCCATCCAAATGATGACCCCGCGGAACAGTTAACTTCGTTGATCTGCTAAGAACAACTTAGCCAGCTACGTCACGAGCGCGCGGTAGAGTCATGAGTAACTACCACTTAAGAGCACTGCTGGTGTACTTGTAGAGTCTGTTTGGTCCTAGATTCATGGTCCAATACTTTCTGTAATTGCAATGTTTTCTTTCATGTTTTCATTCAAAATGTGTGCGCAATGTCAGTGCTCTGAGAGGGTGAGAAAGCCGCCTCGTCAAGAACTAAATTTACCTATACAATACCAGCAAGTGACTGGACAATCAAGGCGCCCACCTGATACTAAGCGCCTGACTATTGCAGATGCAGTGCCACCCAAAGCTTAAAGTTTTTAAGTGTTTGCGTGGCACTGCACTGTGGATGTGGGATGTGTTTCTTAGGAAGTAATGGAATCACTTTATTGAAGCTCGGCAGAGCGAGTAAATGAAGTGATTCTATTGGTTCCTAAGAAATACATTCCTCGCTACACATCCTCTCACATACCTGGTGAATTCGCCAAAAGTTCGTGTAACGCTGTCACGGACCGTCAGACGGTCTAACAGCATATAGTCCATTTGAAAAAAAAAAAAAACTTTTCTATCCTATTTTTACTTTTATTTTATTTTTTTGTGTATTTATTGTACTATGTATATCTGTGTCTGCAATAAAGATTTATTATTATTCGAAAGCGCTGGCGTGATGACCTTGACGTTTTTGATGTAGACTGGTGGGATATTGCCAAGGACAGAGATATATGGAAGGAATGGGGGGGGGGACCTTTGCTTAGCAGTGGGACACGATAGGTTGAAAAAAAAATAAAAAAAAATGAAATGAAATGAAATAATGAAAAAAAAAATATTTGCTTGAAGTATGATATTAGGTTTTAAATAGAGTGATTCAAGAGGAAGGTTCACGTAGCACCCGTGTGAAGCCGGGGCGGCTCGCTAGTTAAATATAAAGCATATAATTAAAGACTTGTAACGACTTCATTACGAGGACACGACGACGTGCCAATTTAAATCAGAACCAATAAAGAAAATTACTTTAAAGCCACAATTACAAGTCCCCAGTAGAACATAACTTCATTAGTGCTTCGACAATAAGGTCTAGTTTGCCGTGACACCCTAACGAGTAATTACTGTAGAGCGCTCAATTTTGTGCATGCTGGGTTCAAAGGAAAAATGTCTTTGAGGACTAATGGAAGAAAATTGCTACCTTCGCGACATTTCTGCTCATTTTCTTTTGGTTTTCGAATGGGAATACAGATTACATAATAGTTCTGAGAATTGCTTTAAAAATTCGAATAATCGACTCTTCTAGCTTTTCTCTAAAGTAGTTTTTTTTTTGAAGTGGCAACCAAGCGTACGGCCCACAAGATGGTAAGCGGTTACCGCAGCCTATGGACGCTTGCAATACCAGAGGTATCACTTGCGGGTTAACACCTTGAGGCATAGATCGAAAGCCTCATGTGCCTGTAATTTCACCGGAAACCATACCCTTCACACCGGAACACAGCAATGCGAGCATTACTGCTTTGCGACAGAAATAGGTATGGTGGTAGTACTTTCCCAAAACAAGTAGTACACAAAGAACTCTACTACTCTTAAACGTAGTCTTGAAATAGAGTTTTATAAAATCCCAAAAAAATTTTGACTCAAGCGGGAATGTTTTACTATTAATCTTTATGTTTTACTAAACATGAATGGAAACACTGTATAAGACCATATTATTTTGGTATAACGGAACCACAGGACATATTATGGTAGTAGGTACCCTTAGAATAAACCCGGGAAGGGCGGTAGCACAGGGGTGGCCCTGTGCTGCCGCAGTACTGCGAGGTGCTGGGCTGACTTTTGTTAGCCCCGGGAAGTGCTTTGAGCGCGATGCGAGAGGGGCACCACTGATAGCCCTAGGGGACCAGCCTCGATGCATGCCAAGGGGCTCCACCCTTGGCATGCATCGAGGCTGGCCACCGGGGATGGTTTAGTGAGTCGTCGAGTCCGACAACCTCACACACCCCCGTCGTACCCTTATGCGACGGGATGTCTGGATGCAGATTACTCCCCGTTAACAAAAAAAAAAAGTACCCTTAGAATACACGGTAGTACCTTCCCGTGTTATTTTTTTAAATTAATCGATCATGCTCTGTGGTTGCGCTATACCAAAATAATTAATATTGTCGTGAAGCACACTTTGCACAGCTTTGTTTGTGCAATGACTTACCCAGCATGTGACAGACATGCTGTAGATAAGACAGAGATAGCTTCGAAGAAAACACCCTAAATCACAACGTTATGTGCTTACGAGTAATATTTGCGTCATGATGATTTATTTGATAAGGGTTTTGTTTGTGACTTCACTCTTCACCTTCAGGAAATCTGATAACCTACACTTTTTATCTGTATAACAAGTCAGTTGGTCACATGCTGCGTTCTTCATTGGAACCAATAACACACGTTTGAGAGCTGATAGCTGCCAGAAGTATGAAGTATGACGACCGATGTGGCGCAGCGGGCGCAGGTCCGCCTGCGACGCGGAGGTTGCGGGTTCGATTCCCGCCTCGGGTCAAATGTACCTACGATATACAAATATTTATTCCGGGTGTTCTGGGTATTTTCTATATAATAAAAAATATCTATCTATGTATTGTATTAAGTATATGTATATCAGTCATCTAGTACCCTTAATACAGCTCGTTAGATGATGCTGTGTGGATGGTCCAGCATTATTTATTTATTTATTTATTATGGCGATCATGAACTGGAAAACTTAGGGTAGGTTCTGTGGTGTAGGACCTAGGACGGTCTCTATCGATGGACGAAGTTGGATGATGATGGGTCAAGCAAGATCTGTCAGGGGCCAGGGCACTGTTTGAAGGAGCCCTATGTCCAGCAGTAGACGTCTATCAGAAAGAAAGAAAGAAAGAAAATACATTTATTCATGGATACAAATACAGGCGATTGAATTAAATTGGTATAAAAATTGCGTGAGTCTGTAAAAGCAAACACACAGATGCATAGTCGAAGCAATTTCTGAAGAATTCTTAGAACACTTGTCTTAAAAAATCCACGTTATACCAACTGAGTTATTATTAAAGTATCTAGTCTAAATTTACAGTTTTACGGTAAAAGATAAAGCATGTTTTGACGAGCGATGTGGCGCAGCGGGCGCAGGTCCGCCTGCGACGCAGAGGTTGCGGGTTCGATTCCCGCCTCGGAACAAATGTTTGTACGATCTACAAATATTTGTTCCGGGTGTTCTGGGTATTTTCTATATATAATAAAAAATATCTATCTATGTATTGTATTGTATTAAATATATATCAGTCATCTAGTACCCATAATACAGCTCTGTTTAACAGCAGCTTACTTTGGGGCTAGATGATGCTGTGTGGATTGTCCAGCATTATTTATTTATTTATTTATTTTATTTATATTAAATTTACAGTTTTACGGTAAAAGATAAAGCATGTTTGTCTTATATTAAATTTTCTCAGAAAAACAGAAAACACAACAGGATATGACCGACAGTTTGTTATATTTTGAAACCTTTTATAATTTCGTTGGACAATGTTATATAGTTTAGATGAACTGCAAGTTTTACCTTGAATTGGCGTCGCTCCAGTGCAGAACCGTATTAGCTTTTCAAGAGTAGTAGAGTTCTCTGCGATAGAGCTCGTCCGGGGAAGGACTACCACCATACCTATTTCTGCCGCCAAGCAGTAATGCTCGCATTGCTGTGTTCCGGTGTGAAGGGTATGGTTTCCGGTGAAATTACTGGCACATGAGGCTTTCGATCTTAGCTTCAAGGTGGCAACCCGCGAGTGATACCTCTGGTATTGCAAGCGTCCATAGGCTGCGGTAACCGCTTACGATCTTGTGGGCCGTACGCTTAGTTGCCACTTCAGTTGTAAAAAAAAAAAACTTGCTAATTAATTCTTAACATATCAACGAAGTTAAGCACTGTACAGCGTAGTCGCCATTTGGATGGGTGACTGCCAGTGGCAATTTCAACTGAGCGCTTCAGTCCCGCTTTATCAAGGAACGAATTCATATTCGTAGTCAAAAAATATTTTATTCAATATTTCAAGGATCACTTTGAAATGTCTTAAAACTTGTTGAATCTACGCCAGTTCCAAGTGCCCCAGCCTAGAAGAATCTGGCAAAAAACTCTGCTGGCCCATCATAACGGAGGCCTTCGGGCGGCCTATTAATTTCTTCACCAGAGTTGGCCTCTGACTCAAACGAACTTATATAGGTACATACCTACCTAGTACCTACTGTAGAAATCTCCCCGAAATTATTTCGGAAATGGTAACTTCAGGAATCCCCTGAGGCGCTCCTATTCAAATCTCATCTCAATAGAATTCACAAAAGATTACTCTGATGAAAAGGTTTTGTCTACAAAATCATACATTCTTTTTATTTTTTAATATAGTTTTTACCAACGGCTTTGGTCGCGTGGTAAATATTCAAACTTTTGACGACCTCGGTGGCGCGGTGGGTGAGTGGCCGATTTAGAAGCGGGAGGTGCGGGTTCGGACACCGCGCTGTGGGACCAATGTTTGCATGATCAACATGATCCACCGCTTAAGTTAAGTAGGTGTTACATCAACAAAAAAAAATCATCAAAATCATAAACGGTGGAGAAAATCACGAACAAATAAACAAAAAAAAAAACAAAAAATACAGACGTACAGTAGAATTGATAACCTCCATTTTTTTAAGTCGGTGAAAAACTTATAACCACGATAACAGACGTAATCAGCCGGCATCCTGTGCACACCAAGAACAAGTTGTGTTCCAACATCATTTCCTCTCCATCACCATCAACACGCACTCGAGCCCAAGTATAACGAAGTCTACATTTTCATACATTTTTAGCAAGTTAGACATTTCTCTCAAAACCCGAGACATCCATAAGCCTCTCGTTACGTCATTAGGGGTGGCACTTACAGTCGTAAAAACCTAACGAAGTGGCACCCCTGTGGCATCATTACTTATTAAATTGCTTGATTTTTAACCAACTGCGCGTAAAAAAGACGAATGTCTTTTAAATTACGCCGCTATTTTAAGTAAGTGAGTCAGAGGGCCAACTTTGGTAACATTTTAAGGCCGCCCGAAGTCAAAATCAAAATCAAAATCAAAAATTATTTATTCAGTAGAATCACAAGGATCACTTTGAAACGTCTTACAAGCTAGGAAAATTTACACCAGTTCCAACGCGCCCATGCCGTAAAAGAACTGGCAACAACACCGGCTGGGTTCCTATCGCTTTTTTGGCATGACCCTTGCTATTGTTATAGATTCCAAGTAGAGTTGGAGCACATTCGTCCCAAGCTTTTTTATCATCTAGGTAATCGGTTGTTTTATAGTAAGCTTTTTGAGACAGATTTTGTTTAATTAAGTTTTTAAATTTGACAATTGATAAATTTTGTATGTCGCTTGGGACTTTGTTAAAGAAGCGTACACATTGCCCTTTAAAAGATTTACTGACCTTAGTGAGCCTAACTGTGGGAACAGCGAGTTTATTTTTATTTCTAGTATTAACATTATGATTATCACAATTTTTTTTAAACAGATTAATATTTTTGCGAACATACATAAGATTTTCATAAATATATTGACAGGGCACTGTCATAATATTGATTTCTTTGAACTTATCTCTAAGTGATTCTCTGGGACCCATGTTATAAATTGCGCGAACAGCCCTGCAACACGAATATGGTGTTAATATCTGCAGCACTCCCCCACAACAAAATACCGTAAGACATAATGCTGTGAAAGTAGCTGAAATAAACTAGTCTGGCTGTATCGACGTCGGTGAAATGACGGATCTTTTTGACTGCGTATGCTGCAGAACTAAGTCTCTTCGACAATTTATCTATGTGTGGGCCCCATTGCAGTTTATTATCTAAAGTTAAGCCTAGAAAAACTGTGGTGTCCACAAGGCCTAGCTTTTCATCTTTTAATTTTATATTAGTTTGGTTTTGTTTTACATTAGGTAGTATGAAACGAACGCATTTCGTTTTATTTTCGTTTAACAATAAGTTGTTTACATTAAACCACCCTACAATTTTAGAGATTGCATTGTTTACTTTGTCAAAGTTAGTCTCTTGTCGCTTTAATTTAAATAAAAGTGACGTGTCATCAGCAAACAGTACAATCTCATGATCGTTCCTAACAAGCCGGGGTAGATCATTTATATATATTAAAAAAAAGAATGGCCCAAGTATTGATCCTTGTGGTACACCAATTGTTACCACTGATCCCGGAGAACGCTTTCCATTTACGTCAACTCTTTGTATTCTATCACTTAGATATGAAGTGAGAAGGTCTAGAGCAACACCCCTAACTCCATAGTGTTGTAATTTTCTAATTAGTGTCTCATGATGTACACAATCAAATGCCTTAGATAAATCACAAAAAATGCCTAAGGCATCTTGCGATTCCTCCCAGGCTTCAAAAATGTGTGATATCAACTCAACACCGGCATCAGTTGTTGAGCGACCTCTTGTGAACCCAAATTGTTTACTATCAAGTAAGTTATTCATACTAAAATGTCTTTGTAACTGAATAAGAATAAGTTTTAGAAAAATTTTACTAAATGTAGGCCTCTGTTATGGCCTAACAACTTTGAAAAAGCCGGGACCGACTGCTTAACGTGCCCTCCGAAGCACGGGAGCGCTCAGTTGAAATTGCCACTGGCGGTCACCCATCCAAATAATGAAGAAGGCTTACTTTATCGGAGTATGCTGTTGTTAATAAACTTGCATCATCAGTGTAATTGCTGATGTAAAGTAGTGTGACCGAATGCGTACTTATATTATTGAATAACAATAATATTAAATATTGGCGGACATATCCTATTTACACAGTTCCATCTAACATTTAACTAACCCCATATCCTACTAATATTATAAATGCAAAAGCCTGTGTGTATGTTTGTTACCACGTATCTCCGTGACGATTTAACCGGTTGCGATGAAGTTTGGAATGTAGATGGCTTTAGTCCTGGAATAACACATATGCTACTTCCTATTTCGAAAAATATCTGTTTCTACGAGATAGCACAAAAACTACAAAAAACGCGGGTGAAGCTGCGCGGGTCAGCTTGTACATACAAAAATAATCCAGGTTGTCCAAATGTGGGTATTTTGGGCGTAGTTTGTGGGTAATTTTACCACGAGCATTGGCAGCCCTGGGTAATACACACACTTGGCTACCGGAACGCTACGCAATACGCATCCGCTACGCTACTAGCTACTAGTCATGGAACATATCATAGATAGCAGTGCAAAATCATATGAAATAAGTTTTCATACGTCACACCTGCTCCTTACCTACACACACACTGCTCTAAATCACAGCAAAATGATTTCACAGATTGTTCGGTATTCATCGGAAATCATCGTGTCAGGTGCATTGCTATTTGCTCTAAATCACAGCAAATAATAAAATCATCACGTCATTCCGTGTGTAGAGCACTACTATGACTGCTATTTAAGCTATATTTCACAGCAAATGATATCAAAGAGCGTTCGGATTTAATCGGAAGTAATCGTGTCTGTAGCAGGTAATTCGATTGGTGAGGAGCATTCGGTCGGTAAAACCGTCCCGAGCGAGAGCGAGACACGCTAAATGCCTATTTACGGCGTGCGAAAAGAGCGAAAAATACATTGTCGATACGTACGTCGTCAAACGATAATGACCTTTGACTGTTTCCTACTTCTATGAGTCAAAAAAGTTACTCGAAATAAACAGATTTTATTTTTATTTATTTATTTTGACCGTATTTGGCATCTTAGTGCGGGTTAATTTTAAGCTTTAATTTTAGTGCGGGTTAATTTTAACCTACATGCCCGAAAAGTTCTGTTTTGCATTTATTTTGTCTAAGAAATCGTCAACTAACTTTCTTTTTTTTTCTGGTGGCTGTCTCTTTTTTTGTGGCAGTGCAAGGCAAATTCATTCTGCCACGTCAAAAAACGTCACTTTTGACACTTTAAACACTTTGACACTTTTATTGACTTTGACAGAATTTGATATAATTATTGATTGCAAATAAAAAATAAAAATGCGCTCATCAGCTGTGCGGGGGAAACGTACAACAGCTGTATATATATAAACTGTATATATATAAAACCAACAATCATCATGGCGTAGAGAGCGACTTTACTCATTATATATCACCTTCTGTAGCACTAATAATCTGAGATAGCACTATAAACCGACCGTCTTCTGTCTCAGATCCTCCATTGTCAACCTTGTGTTTCTTCTTCTTCTTGTAGGCCGTCTCAAGTGCGACAACATGATAATAATATACCAAAGTACGTCATCCGTTCGTTCATTTTTTTCATGACTTTTTTTATTTTATTTAGCTTAGAGTTTAAATTATACAAACGATACCTACCGGTTATTATTTTTGTATTAAAGCAGACGTATCTGGCTTTCTTTTGGTATAAAATAAATAGTTAGACATAAAATAAGAAATAAAACAAAGCAATTAAATCCGGACGTGAAATTCGACCCGCCATGACGTCACATAAAACATATGAAATCACGGTAAAATATTCGCTTCCTTATTTGCCTAGTGTTGTATATCAAAAGAATCGTAGTTCAACATTAATATAATCGACTAAGTTCCTGATCGACTAAAGTTGAATCATAATAGAATCCACTAAGGTTTCTTATTGGATTGATTTGTGGCCTTTTAGTACCATGGACGTATGCTGGTAAAAACTTTTGTGGTATTATAGTGCCACTGGACGTTCTAGTGGATATAGTGTTTCATTGTGTTTCAAGTTTCAACCCTGTCGACATTGACATTGGCAAAATTGTGGCAAACTCAGCCACAGACGCCACAAATTAAAAGAAGAAGAAGAGATAGCACTAGTAGCTTTCACCAAATGACATTTTTAATAACTTTTTTTTTGTTAAGTTTTAATTTGTATTGCTATTTTTATTTTTATGTTAATTGTGTGGCGTTAAATAAATATTTTTGGCAAAATTGTGGCAAACCCGGCCACAGACGCCACAAATTAAAAGGAGAAGAAATAAATATTTTTCTATTCTATTCTATTTTAGACCGTCAAAATGAAAATCATTGCCTGTGAAAAATAGCATGTGAAATAGCAGTGACAAAATTTTATAATATCATCATATGATAATGATTTTAAAATAGCAATCATTTCCATGACTACTAGCTACTAGCTAGACTAGTCTCGCGATACTCGCCGCGTCGCCCGGTCGCCCGCGCGTCGCGTCTCTAACGAATCTCGACAAAATGGCGGCGGATCACGAGTTCAATATAGAATTTGTTGAAGAAATAGAAAAATATCCAAGTCTGTACAACTTTAATTTGCCTGAATATATGAGAAAAGATACGACTGAGAAGGCTTGGGCAGAAATTGGAGATAAATTTGAATTAACGGGTTCGTAATTATTATTAATTATTCTTTAACCAGATAAACATACCTAGCGTCATTGTTATCAACTACCTATGTACAAGTGGTACAAGTAGACCGCCACCGTTATTACCTACGCGTAGATGATTGATAGATTCAGGCGTTACTTTGCGGAAATCCATTACAAAATAAAAAACAGACGAAAAATCTGTAGTACTATTCCGCTTAACCTTTTAACTGATGAGGTCACACAGTTACCACAGTTAACCTCAAAAGAAAAATATCAATATCTTTGGCTCCAGCGCTTGACGGAGCAACACGTCTGCCGGAGAACAAGTCGATGGTCCTGAGGATGTTCCGTGGAGGGATGAAACACGTGTCGATATTTTTCTTTTGAGGTTAACTGTGGTAACTGTGTAACCTCATCAGTTAAAAGGTTAAGCGGAATAGTACTAGAGATTTTTCGTCTGTTTTTTATTTTACGCGTAGATCTTTTAGATAGGCAACAGATTTTAATGTTGTTTTTATCAATAGATAAAGTGATTCAAGAAGAAGGTTTATACGTAAGTATTAGTTTAAGTTTAAGCTGGGGCGGGTTGCTAGTGTTTACATTACATAGTAACAAAGCAGCTTCCCGCCCGCGACGGGGAGGTTGCGCGTTCGATTCCCGCCTCGGGTCAAATGTTTGTTCCGGGTGTTTTGGGTATTTTCTATATAATAATAAAAAAATATCTAGGTATCTATGTATTGTATTGTATTAAGTAGGTATATCAGTCATCTAGTACCCATAAACAAGCTCTGCTTACCTTGGGGCTTGATGATGCTGTGTGGATGGTCCAGCATTATTTATTTATTTTATTTTATTTATTATATCCTATTTCCTGTCATTATCTATCTATGGTTTAAATTTCAACCAAATTGGATCAGTGGTTGTCGAGTTACAAGGTAACAAACATCAAAACATATAAATTTTCGCATAAATTTGTGTTTTTTTTTTTTTTCGATACAACTGAAGCGGCAACCAAGCGTACGGCCCACAAGATGGTAAGCGGTTACCGCAGCCTATAGACGCTTGCAATACCAGAGGTATCACTCGCGGGTTGCCACCTTGAGGCTAAGATCGAAAGCCTCATGTGCCAGTAATTTCACCGGAAACCATACCCTTCGCACCGGAACACAGCAATGCGAGCATTACTGCTTGGCGGCAGAAATAGGTATGGTGGTAGTCCTTCCCCGGACGAGCTCTATCACAGAGAACTCTACTACTCTTAAATCGTTACTACTCGTGATGTGATTAATGTGATAAGTTATTTATTTGCAGGAACTGAATGTAAGGAGAAGTGGAAAAATTTACGAAGCGTCTTCGTGCGACATTTGAAACCGCCTAAAAGTGGATCAACTACAACAGCCCCAAAGAGACCCTATTACCTAAACGACTATATGCAATTTGCTATACCATTCATTAAACTAGCAGGCAGTAACTCAACAGAGACAAGTAATGCAACACAGTTTACTGATGAACATAACAGTTCTTCGCAGCAAACTGTATATGAATCAGAAGAGCCACCTAGAAAGAAAAACTTCCGAAAGAAAGATGAAACACCAGAGGAATATATTGCAAATTATTTCAGAATAAAACTAGCTAAAATATGTGATAGCCCTGAGAGTGCTGAACATGCTTCTAATAAAATGTTTTTGCAGAGCGTACTAACGGACATGAACAAAATGAACGATAAAAAAACAAGATTGTTCAAGCGAAGGTTGCTTGCGCTAGTAGACGAAATAATGGAAGAATAGACTAGAATAGAATATAATAAAGTATAGTTTTTTATAATATTTGCGTAATTTACCTTTTTAAAAAATAAGGAAATAAAAAGGTAAATTACGCGATAAAATCCCGCAAATATTATAAAAAACTATGAGTTCTGATCGCGAAAGTTTAAAAAAGACTATAATAAAGTATATTTGCAATGTACACAAGAAAATACAAAGGTGTATAAATGATGGAGTAATATTGCTAAGTAGTTGCGAAACGGTCCCTGACTCAGCATGTGCTGATCCTGACAGCCAGCGCTGGTCTCCCGTCAGAGCCGTTAAGTGACGTCATCTGATCTTACACTTAGAATAAAAAAGAATTAAAATATTAACATAGTATAAACTTCTAAGGTATAAACCTTAGAATAATAACATGGTATAAACTAATTAACATCATCTCAAAAATAAAACTAAAACTTATAAAAAAACAAAAAAAATAATCGTGATAACCAAAACGATACCTGATAATAAACATCTACATAAAGAATAATCTTAAATTGTTTTATTAACTAAATAAAATATGTACATAATTACATTACAATACGAAATATACAAAATACATATGAAACAGTTGAGACCATCTAAAGACCGTTACAAACGATCTATAGATAGCTAAGCTGATCGAAATCACTACCCGACTGAAGCTTGACTGAAACTAAACGAACTGCGTAGGTATTCTAACTTATTTTAATGCTGAAGTTTAGAGTCGTCTCATGCGTTTTTTTTTTATAAATGGCTTTTGCTACTATCGTAATTATTTATTAAGGACCGTTCCGCCTGAGACTGACAGATGACAGCCAAATAGACAAGTCAAAACTACAAGTATTCCCGTTTGAGTACGGTAGGTACTCTAAAATTAAATTAGGATTGTTTTAGTTTTCCATTAGTACGAGTTTGTTTCTCTATTATTTTTGTCGGATAAAGTTTATCTCTTGTTCAGTTTCCGGCTGAATTATTAATCGAAACTAAAGTGGTTCTAACTTTGAACTTCTGTGCTTACTATGGTTTGACCGTGGCTCAAATAATATTTATTTTACGATTCGTCAACTCACACCAATTGGGACAAGATTCATGGTTCATCTTGTCACGTAAACTAAAAGAAACGATTTAATGATTTAATTATTTACTTGCATCTGACGTTAAAATATAATAAGTAAGTCAACCATTACTCATTATCATAATAATTTTTTATTTTTTTTATGTTACTAAAGTGGCAATCAAGCGTACGGCCCACTTGATGGTCAGCGGTAGACGTAGCCTATGTACGCATGCAACATCATAGATATCACTTGCGTGTTACCACCCTGAGACATTAGATGGAAAGTCTCATGTGCCTGTAATTTCACCGGAAACCATACCCTTCGAACCGGAACACAGCAATGCGAGCATTGCTGCTTGGCGGCAGAAATAGGTATGGTGGTAGTCCTTCCCCGGACGAGCTCTATCACAAAGAACTCTACTACTCTTAATATTAGCTAGATCGCTTGTTAGACAATAAATCCGTCGAAATGTCACCGTATTTACAGTACTAGCGACACTGTCTGTTAGGAAGAAAATTCCCAGTAGTTCAACTCAGTTCAACTGGTAAAACTACTCGGTAAGACTACGGAGAATAGACTTATTTTCTAAACAGCAATTAGTCTACCCACATGGTACTTACAAGATAATCGTGAAATAGGCCCTTAAATACTATGGATATTAGTGTAATCGGTACTTTCAAATACCCTTAATAGGGTTGCATGTTAAAATACACTGAAGCTTATAAATACCTTAACATGCATAATGCTGTAACCAGCTTAACAAAAGACAATAATTAAGGTTGTACGACTCGTTTAAGACTGTACAGGGTCATTTAAGGCCCTACTGGGTCGTTTGAGGTCGTAGAGGTCTCAGTTCAAATGAAATTATTACCTTAGGGCCCATTTAGACGAAAGCGGGTATTAATAGCTAAGGAATTAACTACAAAGTTATCTATTTGTCTTGTAAGAAATGGTTAAGGGGAGTTAGCATTTTTTCAAAGGGTTCTTTACATTCTTGAGAGAATTACTTACTTATTTATTTCTTGATTAAGTACAGCATTTGTATTTCAGATCATTGTTTTAATTTTCTACTGTGATTGTGTTTCACAATGAGCAATGATGATGATAGATCTATAAGACTCAATATTAGCTCTAATAAGGTATAAATTACGTTTATTAATAAGGCCCTCGTGAAGCGCTCGTGACGTAGCTGGCTAAGTTGTTCAAACAGATCAACGAAGTTAAGCAATGTTCCGCGTAGTCACCATTTGGATGGGTGACCGCCAGTGGCAATTTCAACTGAGCTCTCCCGTGCTGCGGAGGGCATGTTAAGCAGCCGATCCCAGCTTTTTCAAAGTTGTTAGGCCATGACAGAGGCCTTCGGGCGGTCTAAAAACTCTGTCACCAGACGGCCACTGACTCATACAAACTTACTTACTTTTTTTACTCAATAAGGCCCTGATTATGAATAAGGTGTAGGTACAAAAGTTACAGACCGACACCCACTGACAGGCGCTAGATTAGGGTTCTACTGAAACTTCAGCAAAGACAATCTCATCACCGTTCCAGTACCATCTGGTTTTAAGGAACCCTATAAAACGCAATCACCTCGCGACAATTACGGCTAAAATATGCAAATTTTCTCTCTCCCACCCCCTTCACCCCTGGACGGGTACCGGGATGCAATTTAAAAAAGCCAGTGTCAAAAATAAAAATATTCCATCCCCTATTTTAATAAAATCCGACCCGGAAATAGAAATTTCCGATTCAACCGTCTTTGGGATGGAAAATTGTTTTTTTCTAGCGAATTTCGGCCGATCGTTCCTTGCTTTTATTATTATTGAGTTTGAATGGGTTCCTTGATTTTGGATGTAGGTATTCTTAGATTTATAAAGTTGCTAAAAACACTGGCCAATTTGATTACTGACTGACTGTTCACATTACCACAGAACCACCGCAATAATAGCACGAGAACGTAAACAATGTTCTTGTTATTGACGAATTTATCGTCGTGATTCGCCCTCTGTCGGTTCGGCTCGCTTCAGTGTTCGTCAGTTTTTTTTTTTTTTTTTTTTATACAACTGAAGTGGCAACCAAGCGTACGGCCCACAAGATGGTAAGCGGTTACCGCAGCCTATGGACGCTTGCAATACCAGAGGTATCACTCGCGGGTTGCCACCTTGAGGCTAAGATCGAAAGTCTCATGTGCCAGTAATTTCACCGGAAACCATACCCTTCACACCGGAACACAGCAATGCGAGCATTACTGCTTGGCGGCAGAAATAGGTATGGTGGTAGTCCTTCCCCGGACGAGCTCTATCACAGAGAACTCTACTACTCTTCAGTTTTGCATAACTCGACAAACTAGATATCATGCAAGCTTGACAAACCACGGACCACTCTCAACGGTGTTTTGCATTGCTAAGGCTGTACCTAAGGCACACCCAGGACACTCCATAAAATATAGAAGCAAACGCGACGCATTCACCACACACATGGTTTAAGTACGTAAGCGGTGCCGTTGTATGTGTAAGTGTCATGGATGGCCCCAATTATAGCAAGAGAGATAGCACACTTTCAGTACCGCTGTGGACCTACACCAGAACCATATAAATGAGTGCTTTAGAACCCTTATCTTCAGTGCCGGCGAAAGGTGCCGTGTGGTGCCGGCAAACTCGCGACCGGAGTGGGGTAAGTAAAGCCGGTGGGAGGTAGGGAGTGGCCATTCTGTACGTAGTACTAATATCAGTTTTGTGCCTGAGGTATCTTTTGAAATCGGTCGATTCGGACCACGGGATTATTCATTGTGTATGTACAGATGAGAAAATAACTTGATGTCGATTCGGACAAAATTTATTGGGACAGTGTGCTTTACACCAATATGTATATTCATTTAAAGATTATAATATCCCAAAAAATATTTTGCCTCATGCGGGATATTATAATCTTTAGTATTCCCCTAGTGTGATGGTTAACACTATAAAAAAAAACAAAAATAGCAATGTATATTCATTTGTTATTTCAATCGGTTTACTAACGGTTGCCTGGTAGATATCGCTGTTAGCGATATGGATATTTTACCTTTTTACTTGTATTCCAACTCTACTCGGCATCCATAACAATAGCAAGGGTCATGCCAAAAGATAGGAACCCAGCCGGTGTTGTTGCCAGTTCTTTTACGGCATGGGCGCGTTGGAACTGGTGTTAATTTTCCTAGCTTGTAAGACGTTTCAAAGTGATCCTTGTGATTCTATTGAAATAAATAATTTTTGATTTTGATTTTGATTTTTTGATATTCATTTGTGTGGTGAGCAGGTGATCAATAAGGTTGTATCTATCTGTCTAACTAGTTTTATCGGCTGTGAAAACAAAGTTTTCAGCGTTTCAATTGGAATAACAAAAATCTGTTTTTCATCAAGATATCACGCGAGCGCATAATGTTACTGTACTGTCGTCACTACGTCTATACACGCTACTAGTAACATTTAATGTACTTACTAGGTGAATTGTAAATTAAATAGATATCTTTACATAGTACATAGTAGGTATATAATCAAAAACAGTCGCTTCCCGCCGTCTGTCTGTCCAGCTCTAGAGGGTTTTTTTTTATATATACCACTAAAGTGGCAAACAAGCGTACGGCCCACTTGATGGTCGGCGGTTACCGTAGCCTATGTACGCATGCAACATCATAATAGCACTTGCGTGCTACCACCCTGAGACGTTTGATGGAAAGTCTCGTGTGCCTGTAATTTCACCGGAAACCATACCCTTTGAACCGGAACACAGCAATGCGAGCTACGCGTATAAAGTCGCAGGCAGCTGCTAGTCTTATACCTCAAAGCAAATCTCAATGTCTTATACTTACCTAAAAAGTATGGCTGTTCGTAAGTCTCGTTTAAACTCGAGAACGGCTGGACGGATTTGTTCACATTTTTTTTTTTTTACGAGTGAAACCGCGCGGGTCGGCTAGTACTTAGGTAATCATTTAATCTGCCGTTTGTTGATAAAATTTGCACACGTGTAAGCTTCAAGGGCGCGGTCACCGCAGTGGGTAAACTTCGCGAGTTTATGGCAATATTAGCACCTATTTGGCACTACTGTGACAGAAATTGCTAAAAGTACATAGAAACAGCCAGACTAGGAACGAATATTTACAGATCATGCAAACATTTGTCCCGCAGCGGGGATCGAACCTGTAACTTTTGCTCGAGATTGGTTCGAGCCGCAATGCAGACTCAGTCCGGTTGATACAGAGAGACAGTTTTTCTTTTTTTTTTATACAACTTAAGTGGCAACCAAGCGTACGGCCCACAAGATGGTAAGCGGTGACCGCAGCCTATGGACGCTTGCAATACCAGAGGTATCACTCGCGAGTTGCCACCTTGAGGCATAGATCGAAAGCCTCATGTGCCAGTAATTACACCGGAAACCTTACCCTTCACACCGGAACACAGCAATGCGAGTATTACTGCTTGGCGGCAGAAATAGGTATGGTGGTAGTACTTCCCCG
Source organism: Colostygia pectinataria (assembly GCA_951394395.1). Lineage (NCBI taxonomy): Eukaryota > Metazoa > Arthropoda > Insecta > Lepidoptera > Geometridae > Colostygia > Colostygia pectinataria. The sequence goes on from OX596363.1 coordinate 11,665,337, forward strand.
GACGTGTTCTATCACAAAGAACTCTACTACTCTTGTTTAGTTTTTGATCTGTAGAATGGGTTATAAGAATAATAATAAGAATAATTACTTGTTTATTTGACACACACAATCAGTACAGTAATCATCATGACAGCCTTCTAATGTTCCCACTGCTGGGACACTGGCCTACTCTCAGGCGAGAGTGATTGGGTCTTAATCCACCACGCGGACCCAATGTGGATGGCACATGTCTTTCGAATTTTTAGTTCTTGGACATGCCGGTTTCCTCACGATGTTTTCCTTCACCGTATGAGAGCACTGGCATTGCGCACATACATTTTTCGAACAGAAAAATCCATTGGTGCACGACCGGGTCTGAACCCACGACCTTAGGATTGGAAGGCGGGGTCACAACCACTAGACCACCGGTGCTCTCAGTACAGTAAAAAGGCAAGAAAAAAAGGTCAAAAACAAATAAATTTATACATAAAAAAGAAATAAAGACATAACGTAAAGTGACATAGTCTCTCCTTGTGAGTGCGCTCAAACAGGTCCAGTCTCAGCTTTATGCCACTCCCGAACATAGTATGGTAATCAGTAGGTTAGTACGAAAACGCTTCCTTTTTGCTGTGTTCCGGTTCGAAGGGTATGGTTTCCGGTTAAATTACAACACACATGAGACTTTCCATCTAACGCCTCAGGGTGGTAACACGCAAGTGATATCTATGATGTTGCATGCGTACATAGGCTACGGTAACCGCTGACCATCAAGTGGGCCGTACGCTTGGTTGCCACTTTAGTGGTATAAAAAGAAAAAAAAAAAATTTAAGAGTAGAGTTCTCTGTGATAGAGCTCGTCCGGGGAAGGACTACCATAGTGACAGCTCGGCTGACGTCATCCTATCTACGAAGTATCCTGGACCTGCTCCTCCGTCATTATACATAAAAAATATATTAGGTACAATTATCGAGCCGAGTCACATCAAACTCTACTCGTGTTGACATCATAGTGAATGGTATGGAGATGGTATCATTAAAAAACTGTAAGTCGGCTTAATGCTAAAGCGAGCTGTACAACAATTGAGCTAGGTACTGAACTCTATATCCTTGTGCTCTCCTAGACTTCTATTATCAAGCGAAGACGCGGGCAGCAGTAACTTATTAATAGTTACTAAAACTAGTAGATACCTAATCGAAAACAAGCTTCGCGTACCCGTAATAAAGGTAAGATAAGGCACGCCATTTTGTAAGCCCTTAGAAACCTTGAAGCGTGCGCAGTAAGTTTTTGCGAATTGTTTTTTATTCCACAAAAAAACGTATTTCGATTACTATGCGTGAAGCAAACCGATACCTTCTGTACATACATACATACACAACACATGCCTATCTTTGTGTAATGTTTACTGTGGTTCAATTTGCGAAACGGACACAGTGGAATAAAGCTGAGTAGTGTAACTTGATGTCTGTAGACATTTGGCAAAAATTAGCAGATATTAATTAAATAGAGTGTCAAAAAGCTTTATCATTCAATATTTCAAAGTCAAAATAAAATTTGTACATAATTACATTACATTACAAAATATACAAAATACATATGAAACAGTTGAGCCATCTAAAGACCACTACAAACGACCTATAGATAGCTCAACTGATCCAAATCACTACCAGACGGAAGCGTTCCCAACATGCTGGCTGCATCGCCACGTTGAAAGGCAATGCTGATACGTTGAGCCAGATATGAACCAGCCTTCAAAGTCAAAGTCAAAAATACCTATATTCAATCATATCACAAGGATCATTTTGAAACGTCTTATAGCTAGGTGAATGTGTACCAGTTCAACGCGCCCCAGCCTAGAAGAATCTGGCAACAAACTCGGCTGGGTTTCTAGCTTTTTTTTGATGATCCCTTTTCATCATAAAGCTTCAGTGTGGTGCCAATCGAACTAGGTGAAGCTCATGCCAAGAATATAAGTAGGTATGTAAAAAAGGGAAAAAATAATAAGTATAAGAGCCAAGTTCACAATATTTGATCTATTTCAGATTATCCATCTCTATGCAAATGTTATCCAAACTTTTGCATGTATAATACAAGTGGTAGGTAGATAGTAAGATAGTGTGACTGATATGATAATCTATCACGCAGCTGTCGATGATAAACCACGATTCAATTCACTCCAGTCAATGACTCTCAACCTGAGTACTCATAGAGCAGGCCCTGAAGACTGAAGCTTGAAGTGCACTTGTCGTACTGTCTAGCTGCGCTGCGCTGCCCACGCACGCGGCACGCCGCCGCCACGCCGTCTCCACGTGCTACGCTATACATAGCATAGCTAACTCGTGGGACGCGGCTTCTCGTAAACTATCCCGAAATATCTAGAAACAAAGAGTTCGTTTAGTATTTGCGTAGCTAGTTAAATGGAGATCATTGTCGATTGCTTTACATTATTTGTTTTACAAATGGTTTGGGTCATTTTAACGCGCAATATAGCTTGGCGATAGAATAAACATTAGTACTAATCGTTCAGAGCGATCTAATTATATGCTTGGGCTGTATTAGGCCGCGTTAAACTTCGCCATATGCGCACAGACGACGTACAAGTAACTTCATTTGAAATTATTTATAACCAGCTTAGTTGTTTCTGTAAACTTCGTAAGATGCCACGAAATCTGTAACGTTTGCTTAGATGTGCGAAACATCACTGACAATATTTTAAAAAAGCAAACTCCTTTTGCGCATTCGGAGAAGACCATCACCAGAACACCTAGGCCCCCAAAATAACCTCACTGGACACTCCAGAGGAACAACAAAAATGAAATAGGCAGATGATCAGGAAATATTAGGTCCTACAATGTCTCCCCAGATACTCATAGTGTTGCTGGAATGAGATTATCAAGAAAAAACAAAACAAAACAAAAATCTTTATTTAGTAAAAAGGGTCTTAGACAACATTATTTTATAGGATAATAACAGATCTTGTGTTTCTTGTAAGTAAAGAATGCTGTGTGAAAAGACCTTTGTGCCAGTGTTGCATTGAGTTCTTCGCTCTAACTAGGTAGAGACCTGTACGTAGATGCGAGGGATCTCTGCTTCAGCTAATACTCAGGTAAATCACAAATAACATTATACCAGTAGAAAGAAGATCAATAGATGAGAATAATAATGCTAGAAAAGACACTGTTTTTTCTAACAAGAATACAATTATAGAAAGGTGATCTAAAATAAACCAGTCCGACGACAAGGAAGACGACTGTCTTTCAGAAAGCTTTTGAAGAAAAATATCAATGTTATTTCTGTTGATTGAATCAAATATTTGGCAAAGAATGTTGTTTTGATCTACTAAATTATTATGGCTTCGGTATGTACCTACGCAGGTACCTATGTAATATATCTGAAACTGATTCAGTAGTAAATAAAGTCTAATTCCCTTAGCATAAGGCCCAAAACTCTATCTCCCTATTCAAAATATTGACATAATTTGTAAACGAGACTGCACCTATGTATGAGTAAGGAACGTATTATGTAATACATAAGAGTCGTCCTTAGCTTGTTATCTAACACGCTCATACGGAACTGTCACCCACCTATATTTGTATTTGCACTTATATTTTGCTGTTTCGAGTTTGACTTGCTATTGCGGCTGGATTTACTTGGGTACGAGTAGCGGTTTCGAAGCGGGAGTTTGCTCCGAGACAAATGTTTGCAGGATGTGCTACTGTACAAGGTGGGTGTTGTCTACCATTAAATTAAATAATAGTACTTGTATTTTCTGACACAGGAAATTCTAGTATGGTCAGGCAGGACCTGGAGTCAGGATGTGTTTTTAAAAAAATATTATTTAATTGTGATTTCGCTCATACAATGGACTCGTGTCAAAGCGGAACTATAAATATGGCTATTCTATTTGACTAGTTGCTGCCGGTTTTGTAATGTTTAATGAACAATCAATTTAGTTTATTGGTAAACGTGCTGATAAAAAATGAGTCACTTAAATTGAGCTATAACTAACTGATGTGTGTTCATTGTTTTAAAATCAAGGATCCACTACAGAATGATGGTGTTAGACACATTACGTGCCCACACAATCACCTGTGTATGGACACGGCCTAAAGGGACAGTTACTACTACTATGGCTTCTGTAGTACTCCAAGCAATTATTTTTTTTGTTTTAATTATTAATAATTCTTTTTGAAATGATTTATATATAAGTAAATAATTTTGGAATTATAATTAAGTAATGATTAGGCAAAATGACAGATTAATATTTGCACGCTTGCATGCAGGCTGAATACATTGACAAGCATAGCTTTAAGATCCTAGTATGTAAAATTAGTGTAATATGTATTCTAGCAAAAAAAAGATTGAACTTGAACTTGAAGCTTTTTGCTAATAATGAGCTTGTCCGAAGTAACAAAATGTGCACGAATTTGTCCATATACCATATCGTAGGTAGAGTCTACATTGCCTTATCCTAAAATCCCCTTTAAAGGGGATCTTCCAAGGGGATTTTGAAACGAGCCCGTCTGCACTGAGGAAAATCGACGATACCTTTATTACGATATTTAACGATACGATAATCAATAATGATGTCAAATATTTTATTATACGTAGGTCATTTTACGAAATCTTTAATATGCATGAAGTTATGTCTACTTAGGTATTCAAAAAAACAAGGTAAAAAATTAAGTAATATATTTTAGGAAAGTAAACAAGCAGGTAATTATTACTTAAAACAGGTTTTCTACCACTTAATAGTTGGCGATTACTTGAGACCGGTTTAGTTCGCTCCACCGCGCGATAATATGGGTTACTGGAGTACCATGTTTTGAAGGTACCATTTATAATATAGGTACCTTCCTAACTCCATTACACGTGCGACCTTGACTTGACTTGTTTATTACACATGGTGCTGTTAAAATATAATAATATTCTCTGCCTAAAATAGTACAAATTCTGCAAAATGTACAATCGAATAAATCATTCATTCATTCGAATGAAAAATATTTATGATCTACTTTTTACTTTTTTCTAACGCATTAGCTAACTTACCTGCCAATCGCAAAAATAGAATTGTTCTACAGATAACTTTATGAAGATGTGGAGCATAAATGATTCGTCTTCCGACCCTAAGATCGCAGGTTCAGAACCAATCGTGCACCAACGGATTTTTCTTTTCGAACAAATTAAGTAGGTATACACATGGTGGTACCTGTGCATTGAGTGCTCAATGCTCTCAATTTTTTACATAACATTGCATTTTGCGTCGCGAGACAAATCTGTTTGCGATCTGAGTTATAAATAATCTTGTTTTGCAGATCGCCATTTTTTTTTTCTTATACCACCAAGGTGGCAAACAAGCATACGGCCCACCAGATGTTAAGCGGTCACCGTAGCCCCGAACGCTTGCAATACCAGAAGGATCACTCGCGCTTTGCCGACCCATTAAAAAAAAAATGCCCTTTATTTCATTAAATTTCAGTATTTTCAGTGATTTGTCTCGCGACGTTACCGCGGCGGGCGACTCGCGGCGCGCCGACGACGACGCGACGTAAACACAGATAGCTCCACATGTCTGCAACACAATATTTGCTTACAATTACATAACGCCCGTTATCACCAGCTGTGCCCCATTTCAGCTCCACGCAGGCATATCTACGCTATTTACATAACAATACAATATAATATGTCTATTATATAAATGTATAGATCTATGTATACCTATAATGATGTAGGTACGAGTATAACCAACTCAATACCGTGCTCTAATAACGCGGAAGGTAAACTTAGTTAGGAACCACGATTTTTGATAGTTTTTTTAACAATGATAATGATAATCAGCATTATAAAAAGGTGATAAATTCAGAAGCAATATTAGCAGGTCATACAAATATTTAATCCTTCTGCGGGAATCGAACCCTCTTACTTCTCGATCGCAAGCCCACCGCGCCACTGATGTCTTTTGCTAACATAATATTCATATAGCAAAATTATCCAATTCTCAGTCTAATTGTCCTTTATTTATAAATGTAATCTTATTTTATTTGCTTATTTATATAAAAAGAATAAAATTTCTGTTCGTTAGTCTCGCTAAATTTAAAACGGCTTACCAACGTAAGTGGAGTAATCAAGCGAAGTCACAGGCAGACCCCAGTAGCGCTAGTATTCACAGTTTGTATCTATTCTTATCAACAATGAAGCATTTAGTAATACAATCAAGTGCAATTGAAACCATTGTGGACTGTACAGCCTGCCGCGAATCGCACGCTTATCACCCTTATTCCCTTTAACACAAGGCTTAGAATCTTCTTCAGTTTGGTGGTTGGCTGTACGACCATGGTTATGATGCATGGCAAGTAATTATTATGTAAAGAGTTAACACGTGGAGTTATATAACTGCGTAGGAAATCTTCTGAACGGTTATTTTTGTATAGTTAAGTACTTAACACTTAATACTTAGTTTCAACAAAAGGTTAGACAATACACTTACAAAGTGAAGCTAAAGTACCCACTTAATTATGTCTATAAGTTATACATCTTAAAAAGTTCTGTCTGGCAGATATCACCAGCTCAGCTGAAGTGGCTCAGGGCGATTCTCGGGTCACATCACATGTGACCTGGTGATATTTAAGATTTTCAAGATATTTATTTGCATAAATAAGTGTTACAGAAGGTCTTAAAAGTAATATGGCACTTAGAACTTATTTGCCATTTTCAGGCATTGCAAATTATATGTAGGCTATCTATGCTGGGCGCTAAGCTGCTTACATAAGAGTACTAGTATCTATGTATTTAGTGATAATTGTGTACTAGCTACACATGTACCAATATGAGTTATAATATAAATTAACAAATTTATTTAACCTACTTATTTAATTAGGTAGGAACCTTTATTTTAAGTTTTATACATTTTTAGCCACGTATGGTATAGATGAGTATAATTACCTGGTGGTAGGACTCTTCAGCAAGAGTCCGTCTTGGTGGGTACCACCGCAGTGTCAGATATTCTACCTACATGCAGTAGTGTGCAAGCTGCACTGTGTTTAGGTTTGAAGGGCACTGTAGCAAAGCAAGTGACATTACTGGGCGAAAGAGACTTACCAACAATGTTTCGGCATCTCGGGGTGATTAGCGCAGTGCAGTGCCACGCAAACACTTAAAAACTTTAAGCTTTGGGTGGCACTGCATCTGTAATAGTCACGCGTGGTGCTTAACATCAGGTGGGCGCATTGCTGACAAAAAAAAAATCTGTCAAAAATGTATAGGAATTTTGACAGTTTTGACGATATATACATATATAATATATTGTGACCATTTATCTATGCACGAGAAACGCCCTCCAGTACGTTTTGCTTGAAACATCATCGCAACGCATACTAATACTAATCGGCATTATACAGGCATCGCCTCGGAAACAAATGTGCCGAGGCAGCGCAAGCAGATCAGATGTCGGTGGGGCGATATATCAACCTTTTTGAAAGAGTGAAGGTAGTTAGTAGTAATAAATAAAATTAGTGCTTTACTAAGCTCTTTGTTGAATCCTAACCTAACACACCCTGACACTATGATAAAGAATTCTTCGAATTTGAAAGACCGAAATCCCACTCAACCGCTAAAGTAAGTAAGTTTACTATAATACTTAATTACTCTAACACTGAAAATAGTTTAGTCAGAAAAAGCAGACTTCAAATTTCTTTCTTAACTTTACACGCACACAACACACTCAAACTTACAATATTGAGTTTCATCAAAAGAACAATTTTCATTTGCATGCATCAAAATCCCTGCATAAAATAATACTACACACAAAATGTCTTCCCCATCCCTTGTGGGGTCATTGCGGCGCCATCGCAACCCCATCCACCTCAATGTCTATTTGAATTTCAACTCTCCATACAAAACTAATAGCCGAAAATAAAACACCCATGGCTTGGATAAAAAGGTTTGGTAACTGGTTGAGTTGGCTAGAAGAGCTGTAAATAAGGATACAAGCTATAGAGTATGAACATGAACAAAGCGAAACATAGCGACACATACATACACATGGGGCGCGTGGAACTGGCGTAAATTCACCTAGCTTTAAGACGTTTCAAAATTATCCTTGTGATATTATTGAATAAATATATTTTTTACTTTACTTTACTTTACTTTACATAAAATAAATAAATAATGCTTGACAATCCACAGAGCATCATCTAGCCCCAAGCTAAGCAGAGCTTGTGTTATGAGTACTAGATGACTGACATACTTAATACAATACATCACATATTTTTCATTATAAGTACATAGAAAATACCCAGAATTTACAAAAATTTAAAATTTACTGATCTTACAAACATTTGTTGCAAGGCGCGCAAGGTCGCAGGCGGACCTTCGCCCGCCGCGCCACATCGCCTCACATCGGTCGTCATTCAATGCAACATTTATTTTCAACCCAATAGTACTTTCGTAAGAGCAGATTGCCAGGGGGACATCGGCAATACACCGTATTGTCCAGCTGTCAATTTGTATAAGATTTTTAGCAGCGCCTCTTTAGTGCGTTAAATGAACTACCGAAATTCCATACAAATGAACAGCAGGACGATACGTTTACGTTTACGATTGTCAAACGATTTTATCGTGCTAAGCCCTCTGAACGCATTCATAGTTTTTATTACTCTGGCTAGTGTCACAGAATAGTCGATAGGTAGCAGTGCGACAACTCCACAGATTATATAACTGAGTGTGGTTCCGCCCACGAGGCAGTGAGCACTGGCCACTAGCCACCGACACACAGGTAGATGGCAGGTGGAGCCTTGTTTACACTCCTACACGACCTAGCACTGGCTTCCACCACTCGCTTGGCTAGTGGAATTTAACTGTCAATCAACACAAACCCTAGTCCAAGAAACCTGAAATTTAAAGGGGATTGTTTTGAATGTCTACAGGTGCACCTCCTCCATTATTCGTATTCCTCATATCTGAGGGTCGTGACCACCTCCGTTCATGATCCTCTCTTTGACGATGGTACGCCATCTTGTTCTGTCCTTAGCTACATGCAGGGCATCGTAGACAGATGTGTCCAGTGTGGTGCGAATCTGATCGGACCAACGCATTGGGCTACGACCTCGCGACCTTTTTCCTTCCACCTTGCCAGTAACCACAAGTTTTTCAAGGTTATCTCCGTCCTTTCTGGCAATGTGTCCGAAGAAGTCCAGTCCAGTCTACAGGTGCACAACGGAAATAATTTGTTAGACAGATAGATAACTCTTTATTGCACAACACACAAGAAATACTCGTAATTAAAAAGTTACACCGATATTCTATAGTTTTAGCGAAGTTTCAATGGGCGGCTTTTTTTTTTCAAATCAAATCATGACGGAACTTTTCTTCTTTCTTTCTTTCGATTTGGATCTACTTACATTTCGTCAAATTCGAAAAAGTAATGAATCTTATGATGTAAAAATTACCGGGAGACTCTGTGAAAGGCATCTTTGTTCCAGCGCTGGCCCAACTACTGGCGCATCTAAACGCGCACTACCATCCATCGCTGTCCATCGGACGGACAGACAGGCGACTGGATTTACATACAAATAAGCCAACCTGTCCCAGGACACAGTTTATGGACCATTGGGACACATCGGCCACCATTATGTTCCTGCAGACCAATATTTAATGCTAGCTGCCGCGTTGTCCCTAGATAAAAAGTATAAAATAGTAGTAAGTAAAGTAATTGGAATAATATATATATTGTATATTGGAAAAATATTTATTTTGGTCCTACTCTACCAGTAGATCTAGTACCAACACAATTAGATTTTTGCTTGTAGAACCACATGATAGAAATCAATCGAACCACAGGCAAAATATATTGCCCTTGGATCGACCGACGAGTAGAACTCCGTGATTGAACCACGAGCAAAGACCATAAACTATCCATATTCCACATTAAAAAGGCGATTGAGCAACAAAGGGCAAACTTTCCCATTTATAATAATTAGTGTGAAGGTACTATCATTTTGTGTGACTGACACTAGAGCTATGATGAAGCGAAAAAATGTTTGTAACATAAAAGTCATACCATACATACACAGCATACCATAATTCTTATAAAAAGAAAGAAAGAATACTTTATTGGGTCCGCACATCTATCTACTAACTATTTAGATATTACTTAGACGAATCTAGGTGTCTAATTGGAGTCTTTTCACAAACAGGTAGACATAGAAATTAGATATGTAGATAGGTAATGCTGTGTTATGAATGTGGGGTCCAAAAGGTCCCTGTCTCAGCTCAGTAATAATGTCATTATAGTGTAGAGGTGCATTATGAAAGGAATTCTCGAAATTCAAATTGCGCGGGTGCGCATAGTATTTTGTTTAGTTGACATTTTTATAATTCGTCATAACTTTTGAATGGAATGTCTGATTTCAATAATTCAAACAGTTATCTACAGGTATTGAAACAGTCTTGAATATGAAATTATTTATTTGGATAAGGAATAATAACAAGGTATGGAAAACATTTATAAAATTTTAAAAAGTAGTTATAGTTACATAACTACAATAGTTGAACATATGGTATCGCTGACTTCTTTGTAGATATCAATATGTTCTTTAATATTGCAGAACATTTTTTTGTTCTATCATCAATAGTTTCCGCAGCGCATGCGATGAAAGATATTTTATGGCAATTTTTTTTACACCTTGGGTTACATTATTGTAGTTTTAGTAGGTATCCCTATTATTTTCTAAGTTAAAATATAGCCTATGTTACTCAGGGATAATGTAGCATTCTAATGGTGAAAGAATTTTTGATATCGAACCTGTACTTTTTGAGTTTATTCGTAACAAACAAAAATACAAACATACAAATCTTCTCTCTTTATAATATTAGTATAGTATAGATATAGATATAGATATAGATAATATCTTCGGTTGGTACCAACAGAACAATACTAATACTATAAAACTCGTACATTAAACTGGTTTAAAATGATAAGTCTATGACGTGGACAATGCCATCCCACGCGTGGACACGATGCCTACGCTCTTGGTTTAGAATATTCTATTAGCATAATTATGTGGTTTTTCTGTGTGTATAGATAAAGATAGGTAGGTAGTAGAATAGATGTAGCGATCAAAGAATCGTAAATTTACTTGATACCGTCTCCATAACAACAGAACGAGGTCAAATTGACTACGAAATTGGTAAAGATCTAAAAATATCTTGTTTTTTGTTAGTCCGACATCGTGCCGGTACTATTATATTATTACTAGCGGACCCGCGCGGTTTCGCCCGCGTTATTTGTCTCACCGTTTAAGTAATACTTCCCTGGACACAAATATTATCGGAGCAAAATTAGCCAAATCGATCCAGCCGTTATGTTGAGTTTTAGCGCATATATTCAATGGAAGCAAGGGGTGGTGTGATTTGCAGAACGAAAACAATATTATGGTACGATTTGTCACGATTCGAAAACTCACCTCATGAATCTTGTCCCAACTGTTAGATTCGAAAAGTCACACCAGTTGGGACAATATTCATGGTGTGAGTTGACGAACGAACTACTCGTTTTAGCAAGAAGCGCGGAAATTCCGCGGCAGGAATTTTGATGCTAGCCTGACGCAGTAATTCTGTGCTATAATCTGAGACCGTTTTTTTTATAAGTACCACTAAAGTGGCAACCAAGCGTGCGGCCCACTTGATGGTCAGCGGTTACCGTAGCCTATGTACGCATGCAACATCATAGATACCACTTGCGTGTTACCACCCTGAGACGTTAGATGGAAAGTCTTATGTGCCTGTAATTTCACCGGAAACCACACCCTTCGAACCGGAACACAGCAATGCGAGCATGCTTGGCGGCAGAAATAGGTACCTATGGTGGTAGTCCTTCCCCGGAAAGAACTCTACTACTTGTAGAGTATACCGTATGCGGAATAATGCTTATGTCAATCGTATACGACAACGTATTGTCCAGCTCGCAGAAACGCGGAAATAATTTCATCTTGCACCAATTTTCAAAGCTCACATACTTATACAACTATCAGTCGGCGTTCAGCCTTAGACCAACGAACAGATATTAGTAGATACTTTAAACTTTAAGTGGATGAACCATTTTTTGTGTTCATTTTTTACAATTATGTTTTAGTAATCTCCAAAAGCTGGTTTATTCAAATGAAGTGGGCACGCTTATCTAAGACAAGGCGAGCTTGCGTCATCTCCCTCATTATACCATCAACCCGCCCGGCAACTTGTTTCTACCATTGTTTTCGAGTTTCACCACAGATGGTTCAGCAGTGTACCTCGATGTAATTGTATGGGTCATTACTAAAATATAATAAAGTTTGCCATACTTAGATCATCATTATTTTTAGCATGGCAAGTTTTACGTGACTTCAGTATTCGTTGAGCTTTATGAGAAGGTGGTAAGGTCTAAAGTCGATCGGAATATGGAGGTTGCAGGTAAAGAAACTTTGTAAGTTTTATAAGTGAAGCAGGTTTGGAACGGACGTATGAAATTATTATTATGTTCAGAGCACAGAGCTACTGCGCTGATTTTATTAGTTAGTAGTAGTAGGTAGGTTTTAAAAAAACATAGAATCACTTACTACTGGTATTTCTACTGAAAAAGATAAGTAATCCAAAATGGTGTTGGAAAACATCAGTGAGAGTATGCCGGTTCTCACATGAAAATAAGCCATGTATGGCTTTTAAACATACATTTAAATGGTGTTTTCTTTGTTCATAATTTTTTAAGGAGATCCGAAAGACAGTAAAATGTCCGAATTATCTCGTCTTAATCTTGTCGGATTTTCCGTATTTTTTACATTTATATTTAATCAATGATAATAAAATGCTCTTTTAATAATGTTTGTTGATCCCACCAAATACATTTTCATGTAAAATGCCGAGACGAGAAATGACTTGCACTCATTATATCAGATCTCATGTAGAGCCGAGCTTCTAACTCTACAGGCCCTAACTCTACAAGCTCTAACTTCACAAACTCTACATGTTAGTCAAAATAATTGAGGTTTGGTTACTTTAAGAGAACTATTGTAAGTTTAACAGAAAAGTGAATAAATTTTTCACCTTACTCCCATGTGAATAATCTTCAATACATAAAACGAAATGGCCAAGCCACAATTTTGACTAAGATGTAGAGTTTGTCCTTACACCCATGTGAATAATACTTATAACGAAATGGCCAAGCCACAATTTTGACTAAGATGTAGAGTTTGTAAAGTTAGAGCGTGTAGAGTTAGAAGCTCGGCTCTACATGACATCTGCCCCCAGATGGCCATGTGACACCTTATTGACAGTTCACTGATTGAAATCGGATTGAAACCGAGTCACGCAATCGGGGGGCTGATAACTTTATAACAGTATGAGTTATATGCTCGTCTTGGCAACATTTCACATGTAAATGTTTTTAGTATGATTTATTTATTTATTCTGTGGGTACATTTACCTTGTACAAGTTCTATTTAGAAGTACCTAGCAGATCTAAATCTTACTGAATATTTCTTGTAAAATCGATTAGATATTGCACGACCGGTTTCGAACCCACGACCTTAGGATCAAGGCGAGGTGGCTACCAATAGACCACCAATGCTCTTTTCAATGCTTATTTATTAGGTATTAGGTACGCCAATACCGTACAACACAAAAGGATAAAATAAAATAAGCTAATAATAGAATAACTAGGCAATCAGTATGTCAATGATAGGAAGGTTACCTAGGTACCTACCTACTTTACTACGACAAAATGATCGTTATTCTAGTTCTTTGTTGACTTGAATTATAAATCTACATAAGTATCTACCTAATTATTATTCCAACAGCGATTCAATCTGTTTTTAAACGTATGACGTCAGGAAATTAAAAACTGAATAACAACTTGCAAATGATAACACGATATCGTAAAAAATATTATTAAGTAGGTACATAAATTAAATGAACCTACATAATAATTTGGTAACCTACAGATAGTTTTGTATAAGCACTTGCCTACTATCCACATTTCAAGTTCCAATTGTGAAAACTGGCTCTGACAGCTGTTTTGAAAGAGACGGACAGTTGAGGTTTGCACTAGTCGGAAAGGGATAGAAGCAGCAAAGGATTTTAATTATACCAAAAAGCTCTACATAACTGTTAAGAATATTTAATTTAAGCTTTATAGTATTGCGGTAAAGTTCACTATAGCTTGTGGTATAAAAGTTGATGGGATCTTTGATATTTTCAATTGGAGGCAAAACTCGAAATACTGGTCGTGTTTGGAGGCTTGCCTCTCGTTTCAGGGTTATCACAAAAACTAAATTATAATAAAAACTGCGGCTTATTTTTTGCTGGCAATAATATATTAAAATACTCATACTCAATAAGTACCTACCTAACCTACCTACCCACACTCAGACTAAGGGTCTCACCTCAGTACGCTTGCTCTGAATCAAGTACCTATTATGTTATCTGTACTCTGAATTTATTCGGCTTTGGTTTTTCAATAACTTACTATTTTGTTTTCGTTAAATAAATACAAGGACGCAAAACTGTTCTTATGTTAGATAAAATTAAATACTTACTTGCGTATTTCACCATGATTTTCGATCACTCTTGCTCGAGAGTAGCCCAGCTAGTTTCTCAGCAATGGAAACATTCTGCTCTGACCACGATGAAAACAATGTACTTAATTAAAAAAAGTTGGCCAACATTTTTATAATGTTACCCAACCAATCACACTTACACGCAGTATTGAGTAAGAGTAGTAGAGTTCTTTGTGATAGAGCTCGTCCGGGGAAGGACTACCACCATACCTATTTCTGCCGCCAAGCAGTAATGCTCGCATTGCTGTGTTCTGGTTCGAAGGGTATGGTTTCCGGTGAAATTACAGGCACATGAGACTTTCCATCCAACGTCTCAGGGTGGTAACACGCAAGATCTATGATGTTGCATGCGTACATAGGCTACGGTAACCGCTGCCCATCAAGTGGGCCGTAAGCTTGGTTGCCTCTTTAGTAGTATAAAAAAAAAAGTATTTCAAGCTGACGAAGACTTGGCGGCTCAACTGGTAGAGCATCAGCGTCTCAGGCGGAAGGTAGCAGAATCAAGACCCGCCTGCGTTCAAAAACTTAAAATACTTTTTTTATGATTTGTATAATAATTATTTCGGTAAAGTTGTTGCCAACCCTACCTTGTTGTTTTGCTACCGACTTACGCTTCATTTTCTGGATATGGCAACGTGTTTTGTTGCGATGTCGACTCCACTCGCTATACCTACCTCTATATGCATGTACTATATTCTCTACATTTACAACTTTACATTGTAAACGCTTTAATATTTAACACACAGAAATCGGAATAAGGCACTACGATTTCTGTGATTTAACACAATGTACTGCCTCATCATGACAGCCTTCTGTTCCCACTGCTAGGACACTGACCTACTTGAGACTTCCTGTATCGTGGGAATCTACGAGTATTCTCGTAATGTACAACAACACTAGCAGCAAATATTTGCAACGCAAGCAAACATTCCCGCAACCCGCCACCTCTTTCTCAACAGAGCCCTTGAATATTGCAACCTAGGCCCTATAAATAAAATATCCACAATATTATAGTTTTATGATAAAATATAATTACCTAACCTATGTTGGATTCGAATTTCGACCAAACTTGAAAGGGCACTATTCTCCGATTTATTTGGAGAATAGTGCCTAGTTAGAGTGCTTACCCGTTCAACCCACAATTTTTCTACCCAATATTATTTTTATTCGTTCTACCCAAAACATTTCTTTCTTCTTTTATTTATGGCGTCTGTGGCTGAGTTTGCCCCAAATTTTGCCAATGTCAAGTCGACAAGATTTAAAACTGTACAACGATGGAGGTTTGAGTATGAACAATGGTCGGTCTAACAGAGGGAGACTCAACCATAATTTGGAAACAAGGTGATTTATTTTAACCTGCAAGAAAAGGACAACACAATTACAACAGCACAAATATATTATAATATAGGTAGTAGATATAATACATAAGTATAAATAAATAAAATCATAAATTAGTTATTTAGTGTGAACAGACAATATTATTCATAGTTACCCAAAACATTATTCGCGAGTAAACTGACAGTTTACTTGTATTTGACATTTCTTATTCCTTAGAATAGTTATTCCACAAGTTGGTCGAATACACCCATATTAATGAGAATTAAAAGTAGCTAGAGGGTTCTACTCGGTCTAGGGAACCCTAAAAGTAACTAGAGGGTTCTATCTCGGTCTAGGGAACCCTAAAAGAAGGTGGGATCGAAATCATTTGATCTGTGAGAGGAAGTTTGCTAGCCGCAATTTCCGTAGCAATAAATCAAGATAGGTACTCCCAATTAATTAATTACTGACATTCACTACTGACAGTAGCGTTGCTTTTACAGCCATGGGATATGGGATATGGGAGGCAGGGTTTTTATGTGGCAACCAATCGTACGGGTTAGTGGTTACCGTAGCCTATACGATGGCAAACTCAGAGATAACTTGTGGTGCCAGACTGAGACGTAAAACGAAAAGTGGGATCAATTTCGTGGGATCAAATGATAGTTACCCAAAGTCATGCGCCTGTAATTTCGCCGGAAAACCTTCGAACCGGAACACAGCAATGCGAACTTTGCTTGACGGTAGAAATAGGTATGGTGGTAATGCTTCCTCGTACAAGCTCTATCTACATACAATTTGTAATGTCTGAAAAGGGCAAATAAGTTCTAAGTGCCATATTACTTTTAAGACCTCTTGTAACACTTATTTATGCAAATAAACATTTTGAATCTTGAATCTAGTTTTTTTTTGTTGCATTGTTGTTTTCTTAAATGTAATGTCGAAACACGTCAAAAATCATGAAATGTATCAATGGGATCAGTGGCCCGATTCAAAATATTCATTAAATCAACTGATCCCGCGGGATAAGTCCGAACGGGATGAGTTCGTGTATTCCCGATGTCCCCATTAACCGTGTCCCCGTTAATGGGGACAGTGGGATTTTAATAAAATTATTAAAAACATTCTCTGTCTCCATTGTCAATAATCTATTTGACTAAAGTCATAACTATGACTCTGCCGTGGCGTGTTTCTCGTACGTCGTAAATTACCGTTTAGTAAACAATGTACCTTTGATGGTAACATGATGGTAACAAAGCCTATTTTAGTACACGATGGTCCGGTTTTGTTAATGTTTCCTGTGCTTTTAACGTTAGATTTGTACTTTTTTAACTCAGTTAGTGACAGGTGGGTAATTCGGCTATCATTACTTACCCGTATTTAATACAACTAGCTGTGGCCCGCGACTTCGTTCACGTGGAACTCAGGAACCGTAATAGTTCAGTAAATAACATCGTTGACTAAGTTATTTTGTTTATTTTTGCTGCCAAGTGTAGTTTTAATTAATTGCCATTTAAAGATAAGTATGCCTTTTGTCTTTAATTTTACTAAAAAATTTTTAGTTAACTATACTAAAAATCTGTATGATAATACTGATGTAATTATTGTTCTTGAATAAATCTATTGAAATTGAAACATTTCAGCCCGGAAAAACAGACTTAACATTGAAAAACTGTGACGAAGAGGAGTGAAGACTCCTATCTAACGGCCACAGTCACTCTGAAGACTCTGAAGACTTGAGGGCAATCGCGGTGACCGCTCTACGTCAGCGCCACCTCGACTCGAGGCAGAGGTACTCTTTATTATAACTCCAACGCACACTAATCCGCGTCGTATCGCATAACTCACTCCAAAAGAAACATGAAACCTTAAAATTTATTCTAAGCATGAAACGATGGCGATATAGCGGCGCGATTTCTGTACGATTATTTTGAGACGTCTGAGATAATTGGTTTACCTTAGTAATGCTAGCGTACCCTTCTACAAGGGTAGGTTAGGTAACTTTCTAAACCAATTAGAATCAAGTTGGTAAGTATTCTAACTGCACTTTTCATTCATTTACAAGTTTCTATCGGATGGCAGCCATATCTAAATACCAAATTAAACAAGATAAAGGTTATATGCTTAGCAAGCGGACAACTCACGCAGCGGAAACGCCGCTAAAAACGCAGCTTGTCTGGGGCACGATTCTCGTTCGTGAGAGAAATGACGTGGATGTAAACGTGACAAGCGGGTTGTCGCTTGCGATGTGACGCAGATATTATGATAAAGAAACAAGATGAGCCCAAGCAACATGAGCGCCTTAGGCAACAGTTTATTTAATCAAAGTCAACGTCAAAGTCAAAGTCAAAAATCCGTTTATATTCAATCATGTCTCAATAATCATTTTTAAACGTAAAGCTAGGTGAATTTACGCCACTCATTGTTGTTATTTATACTAGTTCGGATAAAAGCTTAACTATTTAGTAAGTTTGTAATGTTAGTGTGATGATAACGTTGTAGCCTGGCCTCCGCTGCTCATCGTCCGCTCAGTGTGCATAAGTTCAAGATGTGTAAGATACCCAGCGTCCCTCGGGGTCACTAATGACCCTTAACGGTGATACCCTCGACCCGCAAGGACCCTATTTCCGGAACTGTCAGAGCTCGTCCAAGTTGGCGACTTGTAGTTAAACTAGCTAAGTTGTTAATGTGTCCCGGGCCATGATAGCAGCAAGCCAAAAGTAAGTAAGATCGTATGAGTCAACTCTCCTACGAATGCCTCTGTCATGGCCTAATAACTTTGAAAAAGCTGTGCCCTCCGAAGCACGAGCGCTCAGTTGAAATTGCTACTGGAGGTCACCCATCCAAATGATGACAATGAAGCCAACAGTACAAAACAGGGAGGCAATTCTACCAATTCAATGACAGCTGCGTTGTAGATTTATGAAACTTTCACTCTAAAATATGTATCAAAATTCGATCATAGCAGTTGCACATTGCTCATTATACAAACATGTTGCTGGTGCCTTTTTATTATTTTGTGTTTATTTTTCTTTTATTGCTTGTTCTTCCAATTGTTTTTTTGGGAGTCATTATGTACTTTCTTTCTTTCTATATTATTGTTAGCAAGTACTGTATTAAGCAATCGGCCCCGAAGCCGAAGACGTTACAAAAGTCATCATGGAAACAGACCTTTTTAACCCTTGAATTGTAACCTGGTTCAAAAAGCACGTAGAGGTACTTAGAGCCCAGTAAAGGCCCTTAACTCTATCATTGGACAACTCACCGCTGAAGTGGAATGCAGGAGGGCATCATTAGTTGGCATCATAAGAGCCTTCAGACAAAGTAACGAGGAGGTAAATTCGGGTTCCTCTCCATCCAGGCTAGTGGTTAAGAGTTGTTGGGGTCATTGAATAATGGTCGACTGATTTTCTACATGTCAAGTATCGAAATATTGTCTCAGCCGTATCGTAGTCAAGAGTTTCTTGGTCACAAAGACGGATCCTAATTATCTAGCCTAGTCAGACGGAGTAATGATATTTTTGCCTTAATGATGGCAAACTTGTTTCTTGAGAATAGAGTCCATTCGAGTTCGGTCGAATCCAACGTAATTTTAATTTTTCTTTCAGATTGCTGAAAGAAAAATGATTTTAGAAACGAGCAACATGGTTTCACAATAAAACAGTATACCTGGAGTGAACTAATCGATTTAAATTGGATTCGACCCTTATTCGACCAAACTCGAATGGACTCTATTCTACGAGTAAATCGTAAGGGTGGATTCGACCAACTTTTGGAATAACTATTCCGCGGAATAAGAAATGTTAAATACAAGGAATGTAAGTTTACTCGCCAATAACTACGATTTATTACTCTGTGAATAGCGCCTATTCGAGTTTGGTCGAATCTAACCTTATTTTTACAATCTTATTTTTGTAGGGAATCCCAAAAAATATTTTGTTTTGAAGCACTGGTATGAGCAGTGACCCGTCTTCTGATTCTAAGGTCATGGGTTCAAAACCAGTCGAAAAATATTTAAATAGGAAAACATGGCAACTAAAATTTGACATGATTGTGCTATCCACCAATCCGCATTAGTGGTGGATTCACCACTCATGACCCAATCATGCTTGCTCAAGAGCAGGCCAATGTCCTAGCAGTGGGAACATTAGAAAGCTGTCAATATGATGATTCCTGAAAGTTGTAATAATTTAGCGTCGAGTGGTTCCAGCCAGCCAGTCTGCCTTCCGAGCAGACGCGCTGCCCTGCTCCATACAATGTATACAATACAACCTCCCAAACCTGATGGACCACTCCTGTTGCCGTCTCCCTCGCACCCCGCTAGGCAGAGCGAGAGAGAACCCGCCCAGACCGGTTATGGGGTGTTGTGTTTGTGTTGCACCTATGTATGGGATGGGATGGAGTACTTTTTGTAAAGTCAAGGTTTGTTGTGTTTTGATAGGGAATTTAGATAGGTGGATAATATAGTGGGTAATTGACAACTTGCTTCGAGATACAAAGTAATAATTTATTAAAATGTTAGTAATCAATGTCATAGTTATAAATAAGTATTTGAACATAATGATCCTTTCTGGCTTACATCGAAACGTTTATTTATTTTTATTATACTAAAATCAAAATCATTATTTTGTAAATAACCCATCATAAACTGCGGCTGCATAAATACGAATTAAATTAAACTCAAAAGTACAGTCGCAGCAAAAAAGATTTAATATGAATTGTAAAATTATGCATATCGTAGTACCCATCTCGTAGGGTTGCCAGGCGAATCATCTGAATACCCTGAAATTCTGTAAAAGCCCATCTTTATCTAACTTCCTCCTTTATGGTTCCCATGGTATGGTAATCACTGATGGTCTAGTGAGTAGAGTGACCGTTTGATCCTTCGGTCGTAGGTTTTAATTCAGTCGTGTACCAATGGTTTTCAAATTCCAATTCAAAATAGTTGCAAACTCAATATCTCAAGGATCGCTTTGAAACGTCTTTTATTTTATTTAATTTAAGACATCCAACGAAAAAATCACAATACATGTTTAAAATAACATTTTCCAGACTTATATCTACGTGTTTCTCCAATTAAAGGATGCCACAGCGTAGCTCCTCAACTTAACAAATTATTATCAGATACTTAGGTACGTGTTATATAAATACTATAAAACTTAACATAGAATTAACATAAAAGCCAGTCTTAAAACTGAGTGGATTTTATTTTTCGAAATGTGGACAATGTCAAACGGCAAAGAAAACAATAAAGAAACTTTTTATTTCTATAACAAAAGCCCAACCCTGAGAGCGTTGAGTTGTGTGCAGAGCGAGATACATGTAAATGGTGACCGCGCTGTACAATGCACAATTTATCGCCGCCAAGCTCATTGTGTCAGCTTTTAATTAAAACCAGTGTTTATCTTAAACTAAGCCACTGTTTCAAGAAAGCCAATAATAAAGCGCTTATAGCTAGTTTTAGAATATTCCCAAGTTTTCAACATAAAAATGACATCACACTAATAATATTATAAATGTGAAAGTTTGAATGTTTGTTAGGATGTATTTTGTTCTTTTATAACTCGATATCCACTGAACCGATTAGATTGAAATTTAAAACATACTTAGATCGATAATGACCGGGAATAGGACATAGGACATTAGGCCGGAAAAAAGTACGGTTCCCGAGTTTCACGCGAACGAAGTCGCGGGCAACAGCTAGTTATATGTAGTATGAAAGAAAACTGGTTTTTTTTTACATTTCATATTTAGCAAGAGGCTGAAATGACAGTTTTTTACGAATAAGAGCAGGTACTAGGTTGGATTAGACTAAACTCGAATCGATTAAACACTATTCCGAATAAAATCGTAGTTATTCGCGAGTAAACTGACAGTTTACTTGTATTTGACATTTCTTATTCCGCAGAGAAGTTGGTCGAATCCACCTTTAGTGAGTTCGTAAAGCACTCGCGAGGGACAGACACAAGTAAGCTTATAGTTTAGTTATTAAAGTTTTTAATAAAAACGGAATATTTACTATAATTTGTGAGTTTTATTGTTTCCCTATATTTCTTCTGCCGAAATATATGGAATCATTAAAACTCACAAACCGTGATAAATCCCGTTTTAGTAAAGAGTGAGCTTGTTATCGACAAAAAATTAATAATACTTAATTTGAACCGGAGAGAGCCGAGGCTAAAGGGCAGGTCTCCAGTGAAACTAGCACTAAATTAATATTACTTATTATAAATATTTCAAGTCATAACAAGCTTAAGGCGAATAACATCCGAGGAGTTTTATTTAAAAGTTGAAGCTTCCACACGATAAATGAACATTGCTCTTATAGTGTAGAGGCTAGTGGTGCACTAAGGAAGGTATTCCCGAAATACAACTCCTAGAGGACGCAGCGGGAAGATGAAGTTCAAAACTCAACGCGGACAAAGTCGCAGGATGTTCCACTAGTTTGTATAATACAATATACAGTCTGAAATATTCGTAAAACCCGCAAGCATACCTATTTCTGCCGCCAAACAGTAATACTTGCATTACGATCCGGTTCGAAGGGTATGGTTCATCATCATCTTTTTTTTTCTTCAGGGCTATGATGTTGCATGCGTATACAGGCTACGGTAACCGCATCGCATACCATCTAGTGGGCCGTACGCTTGGTTGCCACTTCAGTGGCAAGTATAAAAAAAAACCCAAATGAGAGTAGGTAAAAAAAAAGATCCCAAAATCCCCTATAAAGAGAAAATCATACACCCTACCTACTACCATTAACACGTGACGTCATGGTAAATATCTGCTATTAAGTTAATATTAAAAAGATTAAAGTTCAGCGGTGAGTTGTCGCCTTAACCGTCAGCCAGCGCCTACGCCCGGTAGCCGGCAGACGGTCACGGGGACCGGTTCCACCACACTTTAATTTACATGTTTTTTTATTTTTTATCCGCAGAATTTATAGCCACTGCTTCATCGTTTATCTTGTTCAGGTAGAGATGCGGTCTCACTTGCGTCTTGGAGCGTCTAGGAGCGCTCGTGACGTAGCTGGCTAAGTTGTTCGTAACAGATCAACGAAGTTAAGCACTGTTCCGCGGGGTCATCATTTGGATGGGTGACCGCCAGTGGCAATTTCAACTGAGCGCTCCCGTGCTTCGGAGGGCACGTTAAGCAGTCGGTCCCGGCTTTTTCAAAGTTGTTAGGCCATGACAGAGGCCTTCGGGCGGCCTAGAAACTCTGTCACCGTATTTTGAACGTACTCTATAATCTTACTATCTTACTAATATTAGAAAAGGGAAAATTTGATTGTTGGTTTTTTTGTGAGAGTACCTCGCCAGAACGGCTGAACAGATCTGTATGAAATTTGGCACAGGTATGGGTATAACTCTACTTGGCATCCATAACCCAGCCGGTGTTGTTGCCAGTTCTTTTACGGCATGGGCGCGTTGGAACTGGCGTAAATTTTCCTAGCTTGTAAGACGTTTCAAAGTGATCCTTGTGATTCTACTGAAATAAATATTTTTTTATTTTGATTTTGATTTTGAAGTCTGGAACAGCATACAAGGCTACTTTCTATCCCGGAATAATATGTTAGGAATAAGGCCTTAGGAAAGGACATAATAAGCAACTATTTTTATAGGTAGGTACTTCCTACGATTTTTTATTGTAAAATTTTTTTTTTGCCGGAAAATGAAATAATTACAATTAGGTATAGGTTACCTACTTACTGGTATTTTACTCAATCTCATGAAGTAGTACTAAATCTGTGTTCATGAGAGAAAAAAAACTGAGTAAGTCTCAAAACACAGAGCTTAAAAACAATGACTTTACAATACTTAATAATTTAAATAACACACAATGTGACATTGCCTTTATTATCTCAAGTAACTTCTGTTCGAGTCCGGTGTCTTCGTCAATTTCTCTCGAGCTGTACGTACTGAGTGTTGCGTGAGCTGTGGCGCGGCGCGCAGGCGCACAGGCGCCCGGACATCGTTAAACTTGCACATGAACATTTTTATGGTGAGACTTAAGTTTCAAGTTTGACAAGTTTCCAAAACCCAAGTAATAGGCGTTATAAAACTTAGAATTTGGTGGCAGTGGTTATTGACGATAATTTGCTTAGCTTTAGGATATACCAACAATCATTCAAAATGTTACAGTTCTTGAGTACAACCTACTTAACTTGATGGCTCTGAAAAGAACCTGTTATAGACGGTAAAATACCCAGTGTGGTGATGAGATCAGTACATTGATGGGTCTAGTCAAAGGGGATTTTGACACTAACCAAATAATACTCTCTCTTTTGTTAGGGTCAAGCTTGATTGGGTCATAGGCCAAATGCAATCTGTGATGACTCATAGCATGATAGTAGAGTTCTCAGTGATAGAGCTCGTCCGGGGAAGGACTACCACCATACCTATTTCTGCCGCCAAGCAGTAATGCTCGCATTGCTGTGTTCCGGTGTGAAGGGTATGGTTTCCGGTGAAATTACTGGCACATGAGGCTTTCTATCTTAGCCTTATCAACCCGCGAGTGATACCTCTGGTATTGCAAGCGTCCATAGGCTGCGGTAACCGCTTACCATCTTGTGGGCCGTACGCTTGGTTGCCACTTCAGTTGTATAAAAAAAAAAAATATGATATTGTGTTTTTTTTTGTTTTATCGACTAAACGATTTAAGTATCTTAGCTTTGTCTTATATTTAGATCTTCATCATTATATATAAAAATAAATTGCTGTGCGTTAGTCTCGCTTAAACTCGAGAACGGCTGGACCGATTTGGCTAATTTTTACCTTTGTAAATTTTTCGTTTCACTTTGAATAAAGTAATGTTTTCTTTTTTAATTCCAGGAAAAGATTTGTAGTTTTCTATAGGCAAGGTACTCGTAATATTAACAGACCACTGCAGCAGCTTAAACATTTTAAAATAACAACGAAAATAATTTGCATTCAGAAAAATCTGGTTATTCCCATCTGTCACCTAGGATTTGTCTCTTTGTGCAATGAGGTGACAGTTCGCACTTTTATTTTTTCTAAAAGTGCGATCTATCACCCGTCAGTAACAAGAAGAAAAATAAAACTTCTGTCGCCCCGTCAGAGACAGACAGACATGTCCTACAATTTAAAAAAATATTTAACACATTGTCCAATGTACAGTCAGCATAAAATGTGGTCTACCACCTAAGGTTGAGATTCATTTGAACGTCATAGATTTCACAGAATTTTTTTAAAAGTATTGACTTTTTATTTTTTTTTAGTTTCTTTGCACCATTTACATTTCAAATTCAAATTAAAAGCAATAGAAGGGAAGTATTTAACCTACAAAGAGATAAAGACGAACAGAACCCTCATCAAATGAAATACAAAATAAAGAATCTTTTGCAAGAAAACAATTTATGATTTCACTAATTATTTATCATGTTGGAATCATTAATTTTAAAGTCAGATGTTTTAACTTAGGGCTGTTCTCAATCGACAGAGATTAATTATTTTACATTTGAAAACAGACATTTTAAATGCATCTCTAGATTAGTAGGATATTACTATTTGCTAGGCGTCAAAAATGTTCCTAGATACGCGTCACCAAATATTTTTTTTTTTCCTTGAGATCTTGAGAATCTTGAGATATCGTGCTCTATCCCGACTTCGCTCGCCTTCGTTCTTCGCGTCGCGTTAGTCGCTTGGACGAAATGTCACGCGAGATTATAATGACGTAGGGAGGAATAATGTATATTTTTCTTTCTTCTAGTCTTCCTATGAATCTTCTTCTTCTAATCTATAAGTATTTCTTAATCATACGATAAACCTGTGTTAGCTAACATTGAGTTAAAACATGTCGTCATTTGTTTATTAACTAAAATATTAGGTAAGTACCTGAACCTGTGTTTCCGTCACCATTTGAGAGCGCAGATCTACTTTCCTTTTCCAACACCAGCTATTACCTACAGGTTGAAATTAATCAAACTTAAACTCAAGCTAGTGGATTTGAATGGCTGGATGAGCGCATTACCTAATCCAGGCTTCTACCTTAACGATATTATAAGCCCTTCGACTCAGAGCCATGATGTAGGCTATAGAGCTCACTGGTATGAACATTATTTCTGTGGGTATTTGTGTGGGTAGGAAATGAGAATGTACTAATTGTTATTTGAATGAAAATTTAGTAGTTTATTGATCGCACTAAAGCTCGAACTAGATACCGAAGTTTAGGACGGCCCCCACTCAATGGACCGTTAACATTAAAGCGGTCGCAGGAAATCCTAATATTTGCTCTGTGGCTAGAACGCAAAAGTATTTTCCGCGCTCTCTTGTTTATTATAACTCAGAGTCGGTACTGATTATGGTTTAATCTTGACAAATAAACGATGCTGCTGTGTATAGTTCGCACAGCGGATCTAGGCTTCCGTGAAGTTAGCCATTTGTGATGCGCATAGACAATTTAGTTTGAAAAAGCTCCATTGCGCATCGAAACGGCTAATTTCACTACGGCCGAGATCCGTTGTGAGACCTATACCAGATACCCGTAAATACCGGCAGCCGTTAGCGGTACCACCACTAACACACACAACACCAAAACAAACAAAAAAAAAAAAAAAACAAAGGTAACGGTACACCATTGGCTCTACTCTAGAAAGCGACAAACGATAATCGTGGCCAATATCGCAGCTCAACTTATGTCGGTGACAACTAAGTTCAGAGCATTCACGGACATAAGCTGAACCACGAAAAGTTTTACGATTTATCGCATTAGTCCACAAGAGTAGATTATTAGTCCTCACTCAGGGCACCACAGAGACTATACAGTATACAGTCAAACAGACTGACAGAAGGAAAAAACTAAATATTCAACAAAAACAGAGAAATAACAAGAAAAAAATCGAAAAATTTCTAGCCCAAGCCAAGCAGCGCTTTGCGTTACAACAATACAATACATAGATAGATGTTTTTTATTGGGTTAATGTCAAAATCCCCTTTGAAAATCCACTTAGGGGGATTTTTGGAAAAAAATCCCAAAACCCTCTTTGCAGGGTAAATCTCATTTACTACCTATTCTGTGAAATATTTCAATAAAATACCTAGATTCTTAGAATAATAAAATTCTAAGCCTAGATTATTAAGTTCCATACCTAAATAGAATAATTAATTTTAAAGGCTTTAGTTAGAGGTAGGTATTTCAGATTTCAGATTTATTTATTAACCATATTATAACATTGGCATACAAGGCAAGTCAAATTAAACATTTGTAAATATTTTAAGAATATAGTTAAGTAGGTATACGTAAGATAACAAAATTAAGAGAGAAAGAAGATAAAAAATTTAGAAAATTAATATATTAACAAAACAGCAGTGGACATGATTATAGGCAAAGTACCTAAATATCTTACACATGAGTATGTATATAAGGTCATTCATTATCAACCTGACAAACTTAAGGGGTAGGTTCCACACATAAAAAAAAATACTTGTACTTTTTTTTTCTAAACTTTTTTTTTATATTTAAAAAAAAAATTACGTAATTCTGCTTAATAATTAGTTATCCTTGTTAGAAATCGTAAAGGCAGCGCTCGGCGCGTGTCAGTGCCCCTCGCGTCAATGAATCGCGGTTCAATAACGCGTCCCTGACCTGCGCGTGTCCTTGACTCGCTACGGGGCGCGCACACTCGAATATTTCATTATTACGTCGCTTAACTCGATTCCCAACAATGATAAATAATAATTGAGCGGAAAAACGTAATCGATTTTTTTTTTGTTTACTTGGGATTTTTAAGATAAAATATACATAAAAAAAATTATAGGTACATATTTTTTTTTTTATGTGTGGAACTTATCCCTTAAGTTTGTCAGGTTGATAAATGAACAGTATACACATGTATGTGTACACACACACATTGACAACAGGATAACAACACAAACACAGATGACTAACAAACGGACAGCTCGATATTTTATCACACGTGCAATACCCTAAGTAATTACACACATTTTGCTACTAAGCTTTATTGAAACGACATAGGAATCATAATCCACTGGCAAAGTTTGCAATAAAACTGTTAAACTAAAGAGTTATTTGCATTGTATTAAACCTTATTCTATGGATGATAAAGATGATATTCGACTGAGTTTTGGAAAGTCTAAATTGGTATACAAAACATGTGCTTTTGTGTTTTGAACGCTTTGTGAGTTACATGTTACATGTTTCGTTCTTTATATAGATTTATGAAACTCCTTTTGTTTGAATGCAGTTGAGTCATTAGACGCCAATCTTTGTAATGTTGTAATTTGAGGTCAATCGCCGGGTTTTTTTTTCTACCTGCAACTAAAGTGGCAACCAAGACATACGGCTCACCTGGTGGTAAGCGGATACCATAGCCTATGGGCGCTTGTAATATCATAGCTTAAAGTCGACAATAGTACTTGAGGTAGGCAAATTTTATCTGAAGAGGATTAGATGTAATGTCTTTGTGAGGAGATATCTGGGTACCTACTCCGTTTTCAGCAATTATTACAGCACCGACTTCACTCGCGTAGTACCTAGGTATCCTATATAATCATTAGCCGTCATCCTGGTCTGGTATAGAACCTGGTTATCTAACAACTCAGCTAGGCATCCACTATGCCACAGGAGTCTATGTTATGCCTAAGTCGTGCTAGTTCAAAATAATGACGTGAATCCAAAGAGCATCTCCTAACAACTGCTGTTTAAAAAAAAAGTCGTGTTCAGAACACGACTCTACCACTTTAGGAGTAGATGCAGCACACGATATTCGATCGCAGTACCCAGTGATAGGGGTCATAATGCGACTGCAGGTTGTAGCGTGGTAGAGCAGAAAAATGCTGTTGGCGACACAAAGGCTCTTTACTGAAGAGGCTCTACGTATGAGAGCTCAACACCGTATCACTTACAACCTAGCTTATAGAAGCGAATCTCTTTTGCCCAGAAAAAAAATATTTCAGAGGCTTTTTAAATCAAAGGGCGATGAGAATGTGACGCGCCGGGCGAAGTTCCGCTCAAGGGTTCGATCCCCGCCTCGGAACAAATGTTTGCACGATCTGGAAATATTTGGGTGTTCTGGGTATTTTCTATGTATAATAGAAAACATCTATCTATGTATTGTATTGTTGCTGCTTAGCTTGGGGCTAGATGATGCTGTGTGGATTGTCTAGCATTATTTATTTATTAAAAAAAAGACGATGACACATAACAAATTGCCAAATTGTTATACATAAGCTATGTGCATTTTGTATACCTACCTTACCTACCCACTTATTTTTTTTTTTTTAATTTGTATTTGTTAATTACGTTTATGAATGAGGCCCTTTGACTAATTGGCGACCAACCTTCATAGCCAAGCTAGTGATTCTGGTTTATAGTTTTTGTATAGATAATTTTGTTTTTTTAACACGCAAGCGTTGTTTGAGGAAAAGTTACTTATCGTTTTTGAAACTAGAATTTGTTTTTGAAACAATATTTTATTTTCAGCCCGAGCTGAAACTCAATGAGGAAAATTTTTCCTATTATGAATTTGTTTGAAGTTACCACAATAACTTGATTTAAAGAGATTGATCTTCTAGGCTAGGGCCTGGGGCGCGTGGAACTGACATAAATTGACCTAGATTTGTGATGTCACAAAATGATCCTTGAGATTTTATTAAATAAAAATATTTTAAATTTATTTGATCTTTATAACCGGGTAAGTAAGTAAGTTCGTATGAGTCAGTGGCCAACTCTGGTGACAGAGTTGCTAGCCCGCCTGAAGGCATCTGTCAAGGCCTAACAACTTTGAAAAACTTGCCTTGCTTAACGTGCCCTCCGAAGCACGGAAGCGCTCAGTTGCCACTGGCGGTCACCCATCCAAATGATGACTACGCGGAACAGTGCTTAACTTCGTTAGCCGGGTAAAATAAACGCGGTTTATAACGATAATATATAACACGGCCGTAACACAATGAAACAGCACGACTAGTGAATATAATGTATGTCTGTATGTATATGTCTAACGGTTATAATGAAGTTTCGCTTCTAGCTGGTAAAATATTATTTCTGCTAGTAGAGTAGTCTCAGGAAGTAGAATATGTGAGACGTGCACTTAAAACGCTCAACGAAATATAGACGTTTTAATATTTCATACTGTTTTGGAACGGCTATAAAAACTTTTGTAATATTTTAAGAGCTCGTTCATCTTCAGAGTTTCATGGTAAGATGCTGAGTTATGGTTCTTATCTATGGTTTTTGTTTAAAATATCGGGTATGTGTCAAAATCCCCTTTGAAGATCTCTTTTGAAAGGGATTTTGGGAATTTTAGTGTCAAAATCCTCTTTGAAGCGTCAAGCTCAGTCTAAAGGGGATTTTAAACCAAAAAAAATCCCTAAATCCCCTTTGAAGGTTAATTTTTATCTACTATTCTGTGAAATCTTTCAAAAAATACCTAAATTATTGAATAGAAGAATTCCCCTTTGAAGGGAAAATCATTATTTTGGTCCCCTTTGAAGGAAAAAATCTTTATTCTGATATTTTAATGAAATGCAGATTTATAAAAAACACAGTATAATTTACAATAGGTACCTAGTTGACTAGTCATCACATGTAAGTAGTATACAATCACAGTTTTTACAATAGTTGGAAAATTCGAATGTACTTTACCTACTTCAAGGCTCAAACACAATAATGCGCCGTTTTTGACAAATCCCAGCTAATCTTATCAAGCTGTAGAGAAAAAGATGCCACAGCCAGGTCTTCAGCCTACTCCATTGACTTCCACCACCAACAGCCTTCAGCCTACTCCATTGACTTCCCGCCCCCACCAGCCTTCAGCCTACTCCATTGACTTCCACCACCACCAGCCTTCAGCCTACTCCATTGACTTCCCGCCACCACCAGCCGCCAGCATACGCACGGTGATCTTCAGTTTTCTCTACGGAAGTCCAGAAAAATTGCAGTTTTCTTTGAAAAAAATCGAAGGAAATGGTGGCCGTTTCTAGCATAATAAATCGTCAAGAATTTACGTTGACAAAAATTTGCTTCTTTCTAAACATCATCATAATTGAATTCTCATCTAATGTTCCCACTGCTGAGATACAACAAATTTTTAGTTCAGAATTTACCACGGCTTCTAGGTGAAGGAACGGCATTGCACAAGAACCTTTTTCGATTGGAAAATTGGGTGCACGACCTGTTTCGAGCCCATGACCTCAGGATCGGAAGGCGGGTCACCACCACTGAACGAACACCATTGCTCCGAGTCTAACATCACGCCTCGTCAAACACACGAAAGCCGTGGAAAGTTCTAGAACATCACAATAAATGATAATAAGCTACTCGTATGATGTAACCAGTAATGGCCACGAAACGAAACAGTAATTGGCTTTTCGGCAATCCTCTCTCAACCAGCGCCGGTAGACCCCGGCAACTGTATCGATCGGGGCAAGTTGTATAGGATCGCGGCTTCGCGGCGAGGCGAGGCAGCTCCGCAAGGCTGGTCGGTTGAACTTGACATCTCCCAAGGTCGGATGATGTATTGTTGATAGACGTCACGTAATTAGAGCGAAGAGGCATAATAATCAACATAATTATGTAAGTACTACAGATTTATGAGCTCGAGTTACTCATGCTAGGAAGTAGGAACAAACGTACTTTTAAAACTGAATGGCTCTTGATTACAATTACGATTACTCTCCAGTCATCTCGGTTTTGTGTTTTCTGTTCCTTGGCTCTTGATTTCATCAAAAATGTGTCGTCTTCATTAAATTATTTAAACTCTTGCATGTG
Organism: Colostygia pectinataria; assembly: GCA_951394395.1. Taxonomy (NCBI): domain Eukaryota; kingdom Metazoa; phylum Arthropoda; class Insecta; order Lepidoptera; family Geometridae; genus Colostygia; species Colostygia pectinataria. The sequence goes on from OX596363.1 coordinate 11,696,962, forward strand.
GAAGAGCAAGTCGCTTCTAGTATAGGTACTTCTTATTTTGTACTATAAATATTTTTATTGTTTTTAACTTAGGCTATGAAAATGTTTCATGAGTTAAACTTAGTTACAGTTACCCCAGTTAGTTATTTTATTTATATAGTAAGCGACTCTTCGAATGCAAAGTACGATAGGTGCTCAAGTGGCGAATTAGCAAACAGGCAAATATAAAATACTGGCGAATGTGGAGAACCGGTGAATGTAGAATTCGGTGAATGTGGAATATTCCGAGACTGGGTAGTCAACGTAACAAAATGTTCAACGGTTAGAATGTGCGTGTCATCTAAAATGTATTCGGTATGGAAAACATGAATAGATATTATAAAATGAGATGAAAATAAAAGATAAAACAGCAAACAGTTCTGTAAAGTAAGGTGTCAAAATGTTTATGGACTGGCTGTAATACTGGAGAATGGCAATACTAGGAAAATGTGGGTGGAATATTGAAAAATGTGGGAAACTGACGAATGTGGAATACTGCCGAATTTAGATAAGTATAAGTAGGTATGCCGACTGAAGAATAAATCCTTGTTATGCTGTCCATCCAAATTTAAGGGCTCTGTAGAATATTCTTACTCCACATTGTTGTTCTAAGAGTCCTTTGTTTAGAGAGTAATGAGCCATGGAAACTGTAATAATTGGCACATCCATGTCATAATCATCTGGATAAAGATTGATGGTGGGCGAGACAAGACTGTCACGGTCATTAACTCATTTGTAATCGCTTTGTTGTTCTATCAATGACTCATTATTGCTGTGGACAATTACAACTCAAATTATACTCTCGTTGGTTGAGAATAGTCAAAGTCAGACTTTTCAGAGAATGCAAGTAGGAAGAACATCCTCTCGGTCTTTCCTGGGTTTGATGGAACTTTTAGTATTAACTGAGTTAAGAAAAGTTTAAATTGATAGTGAGCACTCAGTTTTCAGTCTTATTTATTCCCTTGAAAATGTCACAATTAGCTATTTTAACAAATCGTTGTTACCTAGTTGACGTTGGATAAAAGATAGATAGATATATAGAAAACAAAGATGAAAGAAAAGATAGAAAAAAAAAATGAATAGATACAGAAATTCTTATAACTTGAAAAGAAAAACTTTTATTTATTCAGTATTTGTTTAATTTCATCCAATTTCATGGCCCATACTGGAATAACATAACATATTCCGAACCACCTTGAATAAACCTTGAAATAGGTACAACTCTGTACAAGTTGCATCTACATAAGTCCATATCAGTATTCAGCGCGAGTAACACGAGTCCTGTAAGCCGGCACTTGTGTGTATGACCACGTAGCGTACGTACGAACACGTGGAGCGTTACATACAGCCTTGGAGCCTTTCGGAGCGCGGACGCACTCCGAAAGCCGGAAGACTAGAGCACCCGGCTAAATGAATGTGCTTTAAATATCCTCCTTCCAAAACCACAAAGTGTCATGTTTAAGAACTAAAAATTCAAAACGCATGTCATCAATCACAGTGATTACGTTTGCACCATTGTTTAATTTCACCATTGCATTAATGGGTCAGACGTAACTTGTTAGTTACGTTTGCACCATTTAAATTGATACAACTACTTTACCGTAGTTATGTTCGCCCCATCAATGGTGCAAACATAACAAACCAGTTATGTTTGCCCCAGTTATTGATGGGGCAACTTAATGGTGCAAACGTAGCGATCAATCTGCATGGGCTCTGCGTAATAGGTTATGACCCAATCTCTCTTGCCTTAGTTATCCGAGAGCACATCTTGTTCACAAATCCCCTGCTACGACGAAATTCGATTCCCCTTCGCAGGGGATTATCTAAGGGGGTTTGTGTACCAAGCCGAAAGCCTGATCAAGACATTAGCTGATGATTTATATAATAAAGTTTTCAATGAGTGGCCAACTCTGGTGACGTGACGTTTGTGTAAGATATACTTACAATGCTGTTACGTTACGTTACTACGAGTACCTATAATTGAAATTCGTACTTGGATCTCTGGTGCACGCAGTAATAAGATAAAAAGACGGACATTTTGTCCGGGAAGTCGGACGCTTCTACAACGCTACTCGAACTCTATGAGTCACAGACTCACAGTACCACAGACGTAACGACGCCTCGCGCTATCTGGAGTTGTTGTAAGTACTTATCTATCTTTGTAAGGTTATGTAAGTAAAGTAAGTAGGTAAGTAACTTTATTTGTGTTAATGAATCCAGTCTTGTTGATCTTTGATGGGTCTAGGTATTAAGTTCTTCCTGGTTTAGTGGTAGGACTCTTCAGCAAGAGTCTGTCTTGGTGGTACCACCGCAGTGCCAGATATCAGCTTCCAAGCTACTGCTTGCACCAAGATCTTGCTAGAATGCTAGATTGAGTATTCCTAACCCTTTTTAAAAGAAAAGAAAAGTACTCTATAACGCATTAGAAGAGTAATATGGGCGGCTGTATACTGTATAAATACCATCCAAATAAATTGGATAAAATACAACATACATAAACAAAATAAACAGAATTAATTCGCATTGTCCCAATGAGATATGTTACATGGTTGTGAATATACAGGGTCATTCACTATCAACCTGACAAACTTAAGGAATAGGTTCCACACATAAAAATAAAATATATGTACCTATATATTTTTTTTATGTATGTTTTGTCTTAAAAATCCCAAGTAAACAAAAAAAAATCGATTACGATTTTCCGCTCAATTATTATTTATCGTTGTTGGGAATCTAATAATGAAATATTCGAGTGTGCGCGCCCCGTAGCGGGTCAAGGACACGCGCAGGTCATAGACGCGCGGTTCATTGACGCGCGGGTCACTGACACGTGCCGAGCGCTGCCTTTTCGATTTCTAACAAGGATAACTAATTATTAAGCAGAATTACGTAATTTTTCTTTTAAATATAAAAAAAAAACGTTTAGAAAAAAAAAGTACAAGTATTTTTTTTATGTGTGGAACCTACCCCTTAAGTTTGTCAGGTTGATAATGAATGACCTTATATAGAGAATGTTCCAAAATCAATACTTTGCAGTTTGTAGCACACACTGTGCTGGTTATACCTACTTAGCTCAGTTTTATTGTGTGCCTGCGCTGACGTCATAGGGCACCTTGTCCTACCAGCAGCCCTGCGCCAGCCGCTTGGATCGATACATACCCTGAAACGTGAGGCTGCACAATTCTGAGGGTCTACTCTTGCGGACTAAAGCTACATCGTTTCAGTTTTAGTGGTTCAGCTTATGTCCGTGAATACTCTAAGCTTAGTTGTCACCGACATAACTTGAACTACGATATTTGCCACGATTATCGTGTCGTTTTCAAGAGTAGTACATAGACCTCATTATGAGTCGGGTCTGAATGAGTTTTTGCTAATTTAGTATTTCTGACTGAGTTATTATGTAAGTACCTACTACTACCATCTACCTAAGCGAAATGTTTCAGCATACGATTTCTTTTCCTAATTTCAGACTGTAAGTTGGTCTGCAGGAAGTACGGTATGTGGAATGGATTATGGAATAATAGTATCTATAAATAAGAATATCAGTTCGCGCGTCTTTCAGCAAGACCTCTAGGGGTCCTCTAGGGGTTCAAGTATTTAGGGTAGAGGAGGTCGTCACGTCACGTCAGGCGTGACGAACTCATTCAGGTTCCGGATTCACGACAGCAGAGTGGTATCGCACGTTTGTAAGAAAATATAAAGATACTGTTGGCAACATGTTTCCTTCGTTTAGGTGGAGGTGACGCTGTCCTGGTACTGGAGCTACAAGAACTTGATCTCGAGCGGGTTAGTTGACGCTTACTGCGCTTACTGCGCTTACTGCGTTTACCCATTTTGTGGATATACGCCAGTAAATACGTAAAATTATGTGAACACGATTTTTTTTTACAATGGCATTCTGTCAGTTTGGACTATTTTGCCAGCGTCAAACAATTGACAACTTAGTAAAAAAACGATACAAACAAACGAATCAAGTTTGGCGAACATTATAATGAAAGAAATGATGCGTTCATTCAATAAAAAATTTAGACATAAATGTGTCTCTGTGACTCGAGAAGATCGTAAAATTGGCCCATAGAATATGTAAGCATGCCAATTACCATAGCAAAAGAAAAATTTTGTCATTACGTTTCAAAATGGCTTTTAGATTTGCTATTTTTACATATATATTTTTAATATTTTGCCAAACGAGCGATAACACTCTACTGTCGCGGATCCGGAATCCAAACGAGTTCGTCGCGCCTGACGACCTCCTCTACCCTGAGGACCTGGACCCCAAGATGTACGAGGAGCTGCTGGAGGAGGTGCCCGAACTGAGGAAGCCTGAATCGAGGGGCTCCCTCCACATGCCTTACTTAAAAACCAACTTCGAACAAGGCGAGTACGACCACGCGCAGTACAACTTTACCGAGGACACGACGCCAGGGCTGGCGAGTGGTTGGGACGCATGGAATGAGACCCTCGCATCAGAGACGAGCGTTTGGGACGCGTGGAACGCAACATCCGACGCGTCGATGCTCACTGCTGGTCCTACCAATGCGAACGATTCAGCAAGGCGCTGGGGCTGGAACCCCTGGAGGTACTGGTGGACCGGACCCAGGGTAGCCACCTGTTACCGCTGTAACGTAGGCTTTAAAAAAGGGATCCCTGCAAACTCAGTTTGCCACGACGCGTTCGATTCGCAGAATTGGAAAGCGAGAACTTTGGCGCGGTATTTCCGCGCACGCTGCTACAAAAACAAATATCATTGGGGCACCAAGATCGAAACCAAGTGGGTTGGTAACACCCATCACCAGTACGACCGCGGTCTCATCAGAGGCTGCTACGGCTGGTTCATTGGTGGATGCTACAAGAAATACGTAGATGTTGGAAAGGTATTAGTGTATCTTCTTTTTCTTTATAATTGAAGATCGTTTTCCCAAGCTTTCATGTACGTAGTGGACATGTTGTTATAGGTTTACACGTCTAGGGGGTGTCGGAGCTGGCAGCCGGGGCAGGGCAGCGGGTACGCCAGCCATCGGTTCCGGAGGCTGGAGTATGTGCTCAAAGGGAGGAAGAATGCGTGCGTGATGAGTCCGCACGCCTCTCTCCTCCCCTTCAGCAAAGCCATCTCGCTGTACGTGCGCTTCCACGTGTGCGTCTGCGAGGGCAAGTACTGCAACTCGGCTAAGGTGCTCGCAGCCACGCCGCCACTCGTTCTACTTCTATTATACGTAGCTTTATGAACGTGTTTTGTAAATTATTTCGTCCACTGCTGGCCATAGGCCTTACGCTGTGTTAGGCGTGATTAGGCCTAACGCTGGTAATTAAGTACAAACCTTATCATCATGACAAACCTTTGAATTTTACCATGCTGGGAGACAGGCCTAACTCGAACTCGAACGAGAGTGATTGGGTCATCCACGACGCGGATTCAGTGTGTATTGGTAATGGCAATCATGTTTTTTAAATACTTAGTCAATTCTTGAACATGTCAGTTTCCTCATAGTGTTTTTCTTCACCGTTTGAGAGCACTGCCATTGCGCGCAAAGTTCTTTCAATATTGTACGACTAGTTTAGAACTCACGACCTTGCTCTCATTTATACCAGCCAGGTTCACGGAAATATACGTTTTCTTCCTTTATTACATGTAAGTATTATCTTCCTATAGCTTTATAGTATAAGTTACTTTAGTCGCTTTTGATGTGGCACAGCCCTGAGCACGTGTAACGAGAACTTGTTTACGCTCTATAGCATCTCGTTGCCGAGCCGCGGAGACTACATTCTGACAACCAACACAGCTTCTTACAACTTTCAACTGTATTGCTTTGACATAAAGCATTTTTTGCTGATTAATATCTATGGAGTTAGGGCCTTTTTAGTATCAGTTCTGATGATGGCAGCGCGTCTATTTGCCAGAGGCACACCGATATAACATGAAGTGAAGTGGTTACGTGTAGGCTGGTGCTACAGTGCAGAGATTAGATGTATCGCAGAAGTCAGATATATTTTTGAAATACTGAGTAACTCTCGTAGTGAGGCGATTAATCGATTCACAGCAAATTTGAAGCTGAGGTCTGGCACGTTCTGGCAAATATCTCGGCACTACTTGAAATTAGTGACAAATTATGGTAGCAGCAATAGATATATTAGTGGGATTGTAAGGATGCAACGCACTTTGATTATGACGGTAGAGGAAGTTCGTAATTAGCCATGGCCTAACGACTGGTAAATACGGTATCGACATGGTAACGTGCTGTCAAAAGCACGGAAGCGCTCAGTTTTTCCCAATGTCTAGCGATGTACCATCCAAAATGTTGCTTGCGCCGAGTTGCGTCACAAATAAGATAAGCTTGTGCTAAACGTTGCCTGAAGGAGACACTTCACTGGAAAAGTCGTCTATTGCCTCGCTTCCACTACTCCACAAGCGTGCGTCCTTAATTTGTAGTTTGTTAGTGTGTCGATGTTTATTTTAAGAGGCGCTAAAGACCGTCTGTCTGTCCGTAGTTCGTCCGTTCGGTCGTCTGGTGCATCCTGTGATCCTGTCGTATGTTCTCCGTCTTGAGTGCTTTTCCACTTTAGAAAATAATTGTTAAATTTTACCTACATTCGTCGGTCTTTTGCTAGAATAGAATAGAATAGAATATAGAAAAGAATAAAATATTTTTATTTGTACCAAACGTCTGTTAACAAGGTAGTACTTAGGTATAAATACAAGCAAAAATAATAATCCTAATGATTACTGCTAGGCTGCCGTCCGTGACTTCGCTCGCTTGGAACCACAAAAAAATTACCTACCTAGTATCCTCTAGGATAAGATAAGATAAGTTTATTTGTTTCATTAATCTAGGTCATAAAATTGATCAACTGACCAAGTTACCTACCTATAAGTAAAGTCAGCTTCATCGGCTTTTCCTTGCCGCTCAGATGTAAACGAATATTATGTAAGCACGTAAAAAAACGATAAACAGAGCACTGGTGTTTTCTGTTCGAAAAATGTATGTGCGCAATGCCAGTGCTCTCATACGGTGAAGAAAAACATCGTGAGGAAACCGGCATGTTCAAGAACTAAAAATTCGAAAGACATGTGCCATCCACCAATCCGCATTGGGTCCGCGTGGTGGATTAAGACCCAATCACTCTCGCCCGAGAGTAGGCTAGTGTCCCAACAGTGGGAACATTAGAAAGGCTGTCATGATGAAAAAAACGATTTCTTTTACTTATTCAAAGAAATCTTAAAAACTTTATAGTACCGACTCTGACTCTTAAAGTTGACTTTCGCATGATTGTATTACCTATGTCTTTGATTGTAGATAATAATACGGTTACGTAGACTTTCAAATAATAATACTTACTGATCTACCAACTCGAGCAGGCACTGTGGCCATGACATGACATAATGCCGCAAAAAATAACTACCTACCTAATCTTACTTTTGCCAAATCATGGTACCTACTTACGTGTAAAAAGTTACTGGCATGGCAACTAAAATTGTTACCGAAAGCAAAAGGTACTAAGAGTCGTAAATTTATTTATCTTTTCTGTGCAGAAAGTAAGTTAAACCTACCTATTATCTACGATCGTGTTATTATCTACGATCGTGTTATTATTCTAAGCCTAAGATGATAATTGACCGAGCGAGCGAAGCGTCTCATTTTAGCTGTTTTCTCGTGGTCCCAGGATTTTGTCCCATTAATGGGACCACAAAGGAGAACTGTTTCTCGTAGTCCCATTCCTATGCTCAGTAACGTATTTATCCTCCTGTATATAGGTATTCTTCTTGTTAGCATAACCTAACCTACTCATTTCGATCTAAGCGGATGTCACTTATTCATTAGATCGAAATCAGCTGTTTAGGTTATGTTAGGTTAGTGAAAAACTAGGCGCGAGGCGAGCGAGCGTAGCGAGCGTGCCGCCGAAGCGCGAACAATTTAGTATTTGTTTCAATCAACTTTAGGTTGTAAATACTTACCTAAATAATATGAAGTTGATACTTTTATTATCATTGTTTCTTTTGGTAACCACATACTTTTATATACAGGATGTAATTACACAATAATGGGACTACGAGAAACAGTTCTCCCTTGTGGTCCCATTAATGGGACAAAATCCTGGGACCACGACACACAACGACGACGACGACAACAGCCCTCATTTTCGAGATTGGCCAAAAATGCTTAGCACCAATCTCTTTCTGAGACCAAGATCCTTAGCAGTAGATGAGGTGATGAAACAGTTATCTACTAAAGTAAGTTAGTATATGAGTCAGTGGCCAACTGTGGTGACAAAGTTTTCAGGCCGCCCGAAGGTCTCTGTCATGGCCTTACAACTTTGTACGTTCAGAGCACTGGAACGCTCAGTTAAAATTGCCACTGGCGGTCACCCATCCAAATGGTAATTACACGGGACAGTGCTCGTTGATCTGAACGACTTATCCAGCTACGTCACTGAGCGTCCACTGGGTTCAGTAGATGAGTGGAACTCGAGGAATTAGAGAACATAGCAACACCAATCTCTCCTGATCTCCAGCACGCGGAGATGGTAGATAGCGTGGCTTGTGACTATAGCGATGACGGTACAACACCGACAATGGTTCCCAGTACTTAATGGTACTACCTACCATGTGCAATTTCTATTCAATGTTTTTGTTAGGCTCTCAACATAAATTAGACTCATGGTGACTCATGGTGACTCAGAGGCCCGATTGAATTTGATATGGTTTTTTTGTTGTTAATAAATAAATAAATAAATAATGCTGGACAATCCACACAGCATCATCTAGCCCCAAGGTAAGCTGCTGTTAAACAGAGCTGTATTATGGGTACTAGATGACTGATATATATTTAATACAATACAATAAATAAATAGATATTTTTATTATATATAGAAAATACCCAGAACACCCGGAACAAATATTTGTAGATCGTATAAACATTTGTTTCGAGGCGGGAATCGAACCCGCAACCTCTGCGTCGCAGGCGGACCTGCGCCCGCTGCGCCACATCGGTCGTTAATGTAAATCAAAGACATTAAGATTTGCTCTCAGATGTAAATGATGTTAGAAAAATACAACGCTAAGTATTTTTCTTACAAAAAAATACAAAAACGATAAGTAAGTGACTATTGCTTTAGTTTCTAGGTTTTGCAACAGTAATCAATATGGCGCGGTACATTGATAAAAAGTAGCATTTATTTGCTATTTTGTACTATGCTATTCTTTAGAATCCAAAATGATTTTTATTTTTTAATAAGTTTCGCCCAAATTGGTTCAGCCGTTATGGCGATTGAGTTAGGTACAAACATTCTTTTGGATTTAATATTAATATGAATTATCTACTACCTAAGTAAAAACAACACGGGAAAACGTCAACTAGAGTGCGTTACTTATATAAATTGTCATCCATCACATCAGTGTCATCAGCAGGGTTGATAAGTAAAAGAAGAATTGTCTTTGGCTATCTTGTCAAAACGACATGGGTCCTCCCATTTTAATTCAAGATTCAAGATTTTAAGAGTAGGTAGTAGAGTTCTTGTGATAGAGCTCGTCCGGGGAAGGACTACCACCATACCTATTTCTGCCGCCAAGCAGTAATGCTCGCATTGCTGTGTTCCGGTTCGAAGGGTATGGTTTACCGGCGAAATTACAGGCACATGAGACTTTCCATCTAACGTCTCAGGGTGGTAACACGCAAGTGATATCTATGATGTTGCATGCGTGCATAGGCTACGGTAACCGCTGACCATCAAGTGGGCCGTAAGCTTGGTTGCCACTCTAGTGGTATAAAAAAAAATATTATAATAATCTCGTGTTATTCTAAGTTTTATTGCGTTAATTTGGTGGCAGTTTATCCAATTTAACTTGTTTACTTAGCACAAGTGTAAGTAATGAAGGGGTAATGTTCGTTGGTAATTTAGTCAAAGACTTTCCAAGGGAATTTTGAAAGAACAGTCATTATTTCTTTCCAAATTTCGTTTGTTTACGTTGCTATGCGAAAATCAAACTAATACTTGACACTTGACACTCGAAAATTATGGCAAATAAGCCACAGAGTCCATAAACGAAGAAGAAGAAGATGGTGTTTTTGACACTGAGCGGTACCTAAATGTTTTTGATTGAAACTTATTCCGTTAGATGGCACTATTCGTGACTTTCAGAGGATAGACAGGTGCTCGCTCACCCATTTATTGGCTTGGTATACAAATACGTACCCATAAATAATACTAAGCGCTCTTCTTTTTGGTTTTCGCTGTCCAAAAACCTTCACGTGGCTACTGTTTATGTATTCTTTGATGCGGCCTTCAAATTTCGTTAGCTTCATCTACCTATTGTCCAATAATGGAGTCGTACAATGCCATCGCAACCAGTTATCAGAGTCGTGTATCTCTATTAGACCGCGCCGCGTGCCTGATGCTCTTGGAATAGCAATCAAGCACTCGCACTCCCATTGTTATCAGCAGGACCTACTCAGAGTCTAAGCCGGGGGCTAACGTTGTTCAGACTATTCTGACTATAAATCTGGCCACTGGGAAATACCCCTTCAATTCAAAGCAAGTAGTAGTACCTCTACCCCATGGTAGAATAAAACCAGGTATAGCACTCCGAGATAGGAAGTCACGTGGGTGACACAGCACTGCGTCATATCCGCCGTCGTTGTTTCTGTGATGCCAGTAATATGAAATCAAACTCCCCTTCATCAGAAATCAGGCTTAGAATAACAACACGTAGAATGATAGTTTCATTCAAAATTATTTCCAAAGGTGTGTTTACAAAACAATTCATTGATACGTGGTGTTACAGCAGCCTTTAACCACACAGTACACCATTTTGAAATTATAATTGTGAGAGACGTGCGCACGATGACTTCACATTGATGAATGGCGAGCCGCTTGACTAAGTGAGACTAACAACTCTAACAAGTCTCAATAAAAATGATCGCAATTTGCGTGCGCGTACTTAGTTTCTCCGTGTTGTTATGATGAGTGATAGGTAGGTACCTACCTAATTGTTTTGTAGCTACCTAACTAAACATGGTGCTTATTTCGAGGTTAATGCCCCAACGCATCAAAGAAAAATAAAGAGATTAGCCTAGCAACATTACCATGCTTAAAAAGCGCAACAATAAAATTGATAGCTGTTGATTACACCAAAACTCAGAGTGGTTGCCAGTTAGATACGCGGCAGCCGAGCAACAAGCCTTGCCATCAACATTGTTGGGGCTTCCTAGTTATTTTAGTTAATTATAGGCGATAGATAATTATGATGATGCTGGTGCTGGACAACCTACTATTATTCTATTCTATTTCTATTTCATCCAAAAAAAAAATGTAGGAATAAATCATCTTCAAAATTTTAGAAAATAAAAGATAATTACAAATTATACCTACAGAACACTACAGAACAGAACCTATTTGGTTCTGTTCTTCTTTTCGTTTGTATTTGATTTCGATTCTAGTACCTACTTACCACCTTGTTACGACCAAAGTTAATGTACAATTCTACGTATAGGTACCTAACTACCTACGTACTATGACTTTGACACCAGCCAGAGATATGACAGACAGTGACAGACAGCTAACAATAACAACCAAGGTTGAATTCCCTACTCCCCCCATACTCACTCCGCTCGCCAGTTGAGCTACCGTCATCTGAAAAGACAGCTTTTTTTTTTAATAACTTGAGACGAAAACTCCTTTTTAACCGCTTAAGTATCTACCAAAGACATTAAGAAATGTTCGAAGGTATCTACATATAAGTAGGTATTAGGTAAGTAGGGTCAAGGAGGCAACAGTGGCTCGGATTTTTTCAAATGGCTAAATGTTCTGAAAATTATTATTGGATTTATCTGAAACATGCATAGATCGTTAGTTAGATATTCTAGTTTAATACTGCATTATTATAATTACGCTAAATATTACTAAAATAAAATGAGAGGGCAAAAACTAAACATCGAGAATTGAGCCACTGTGTACACCTAGGTGTATACAGTGACTCTAGTATTACACTAACTATATTTTTTAAACTAAGAGATGCATTAACGACGCGTTTTTTCTTACAATGTTACAAAAAAACAATTCAAATAATTGAGCAGTGATTCAGTCTTGTCAACTCTAATTAGAACATTAAGAAATGGTAAGAAAAATGAAATCAATCGGAAAAGTATATTATTTACTTAGAGTCACTGTGTACTTCTTAAAATTGAGCCACTGTGTACGACTACGCCATTTTGAAAATATTTTTTCGCAGCATTCGAGTCAAATAATAATTACGTTAAACAACTGCATGAATGAGAACACTAAAGTACCAACTAATTGGCAAATATAAAAGGCAATACAAATTATCACAACCTGATGTATGAAAACAAAAGAAACTCACCTCAAAAAGTAATTTAGTGGGCACGAAAACAAAAAAACGCCGTAACACCGCCGTACGGCGCTTGACCTGCCTACCGATTGGTTAGAACTTAGAACGTGTTTGAGGTTCATACGCTTGTATTGTGTGACAACGACAGTAATATCGAGTGCTTCTTTCGGGTAGTAACATGAATGAGTCACTGTGTCGGACTGAGCCACTGTTGCCTCCTTGACCCTACATGTACTAAGTTTATTTTAATTTGAATAACCAGAAATGAATCAAAATACCCCTAAACTTAAAGCATCGAGAGATACAAGTACAGTACAAACCAAAAAAACATAATCACGAAAACTGTAGGTACGAAAAAAAGTGGTGCGTGACACGACACGCACGACTGACACGAAAAAAAATTGAAATTCTTAGAAATCGCCACACAGTGTGAATTTGTGTAAAACCGCCTTTACCCGTCGCGCAGCGCTGAGCCGGCGACAGACTGTCTACCAAACCAAAGAAAGAGACAAATATACTACATACAAAGGACAAACGAGGGACAAACCCTTCAAGGAAACTAAAATAGAGGATGTAGCAACAGCACAGAGTAATTATAACTCTGTGGCAACAGTACGTCAGCGTCACACAATCACTTCTATCTCTTTCACACCAACGGTGTTCTTAAATGGTAGAAAGAGGCAGATGCACTATGAAAACAAAGCATTTCATTTCTTGTTTTTTCCTAAATTAATTAATTACTATTGTATGTTTATATTACACAACTTTAAACTCATTGTTATTTTCCAGTAAGTAGGTAGGTAGGTAGGTAGGTAAGGTACCTATGTATTTGTTTTTTATTATGTAGAAAATAGAAAGAAGTTTATGGGACCTTTTGTTTTGATACTACCTAAGTAGGACTAGGTAGGTACTTAACTAAGTAGGTAGACCACATACTTACAACAATTAGTATAGAAAATACCCAGAACACCCGGAACAAATAATTTGCAGAATCGTACAATCTTACGTAGGTACAAGCGAGTTTATATTATGTTCGAAGCGTACAAGCTCTGTGGTAGTAAGTAAATCTTTGACTATAGACATAGGTATAGAAATCTTTGAAGTACCTAATAAAATTTCTAATGTAATAATTTAATGTACATAATGAAAGCAGGTATAGGCTAGATAGGCAAGGCAGGCACCATTAGGTACTGATCTTCCGTTAAAAAAATTAAATTGAATAGCATGTAGGCACATGTAGGGGAGAACGTGGCAGCTTTGAACAATTTTAATATTTATGCTAAATTATTTATTATCAATTAATTTGTCTATGCTGTTGTTTTTGTTAATAGAAAGAAAGTTATACAATTATTATGACGCAGAACAACTGAAAAATAATTGGATAATTGGATTTTTAATATTAAAACATGCAAAATAAAATATGTGGGAACTAGTTAACGGCTTTCCTACTCAATAAAATAACGTAGCCGTTTTGTATTGCATTTGTCCAAAGACATTGAGAACAATCTCTGGTAATATGTCAAAGAACGTTAGACGTTCAATTCAATTTAATTCAAAAAGTCACATCCTAGTGTAGGCTTCTTTAGAGCACTGAACGGGAACCAGGCAGGCTTCGCACTTTTGCACTTGTGGTATTACTCTGTGCTTGTGGTATCAAAAATATTCTAAACCGTTTTTGCAGGTAACTCTAGTTTCTTGCTTCAACGAAACTTCAACCGTGTGAGCATATCTCTAAGGTATTGTTTCTACTGACGGGCATGTTACTAGGCATATATTTTTTGTTAGCAAACAAAAACTTTTTGCTGACATGGTGTCGACTGTCGATACAGGCGATATATCAAGATCGTGACTGTTCTACCGAGTAAAGAATTTATTGAAGTTTTTCAAAAAAGAGTTTTTTGTCTGGTTCGTGCTCACAAAGCACACAAAGGATTATAGTAATAGTAGCACAGAGGTAGTAGGTAGGTAGTATATTAGGCTGTGCTGTGTGTGGGTAACGATGGACTCTGTTATAAGTACGTATGACTATTCGAAGAAACCTTCATAGAATTGAATAGGGTTCTAATTTTGAACAGCTGATCGATACGTCATAATGACTTTTCCCCAGGCAAACGCCTTATTAGAACTTCTCGAGACCTAGGTAATACAATCTCGGGACATTGTAATACTTACTTTTACTCCTGTCTGTACTGATCTAGTCATTTTAGGTCGAGAGTAGGCCAGTGTCCCAACAGCAGTGGGAAGGTTATAGGCTGAAAACAAAGGCATTGAAAATGCAAAGGCTAAAAAGGTTAGGTACTTACTTACTTACTCAAAGAATTCTACTTTAAGATTTAGATAATAAACAGCAATGAGAAACAAATGAGAATAGTGTTTGTGTTCATGTGGATTAACTTACAAAGTTAACAAAGTTAATCCACATGAACATTACAAACAAATACAACTCTTATCACGTTATGAGACAAAAGATCTGGGAAGCGTAGGTCAGATAAAAAAGTAAAACTTACGAATATAATATTATTGGGTCACAGGTTCGATGCCCGCAAAATGATCTGCAATGTGGATTGAAATTGAAAATTGAAATTGAAATTTATTGAATAATAACATACATTACATTTTACACATAGGTTGTACAATCTTACTTTTAAGGTTTGATTATAAGACGTACCTATTTCCTTGATGGACAACATTGGTACCCAAGCTAGGATTATGGTCCTGGGTGATGGCGTACCAATGCCCTCCGCCGGTCTGGGTCATTATACGATAAGATAGAATTAAAGTGGAGTGGATGTGAGAGTATTGCGTAATGTAGCTAGGTAAAGCAGGCACCTAGTTACATTAGGTAGGCTATAGGTACTAGTTGGATGACCGAGCAAGATCCAAACCTTTTGTAAGTAATTAAAATGCGCATAAGTTGTAAAAAATCAAATTGTACCTGTGTAACCTTTTTTCACAAAATAAGTTCGTATGAACCCGTAACTTTCCACTTGATACGCAGGTGCTCTACCGATTGAGCTATCGAAACATATCTCGCTTGCTTGAAATAATCCTTGCCTTTGCCGATAAAAAAAAATTGTTATAATATTATAATCTCTATATTCCCTTATTGTGATAGTTAACAACACTATGAAAATAAAAATAACCTAGTTCGTATGGAACGACTAACTCTTTTGACGGAGTTTAGTAGCTAGCCTGAAAGTCTTATAGCTTCTATTTTCCCTATCATCACCTTCGAAAGTTATAGTTATGTATTAAGGACTCAGCTCAAATGTCAGATGTGTTAAATTTCATACAACAAGTAGTGAGCTTAGCAATACCTATACTAGCTACGTTGTTAAAAGTAAATATAATTTACTTTGGCGTATCTAATGGTCTAGTCATTCAAATTTCTTACCAGCATAGCAACATATGGCAGTGACTAAACTATTATAGTAACAGCAGACAGGAGTCGTTCCCACACTTGCCACAGACAAGACCGACGCCGACGGCGGCTGTTACGTGATGATGATTGATTGTGACGAATTTATTTGGTTAGCTACTATATATTTTGAAACAAGATATGCCTGATGTGCAACTTGTCGCTTCGGAATAGGGTGATTGGTGGTGAGTACGTATACGTGTATGAAAAAGCTCAGAGAAGTTGATAGTGTCACACAGCGTCACAAGAAGAAGCTCGATTCGATATTGCAGACAGTGCAATTTTTCAAATTAACTACTAACATTTTTTAAGTGTACCTATACATATAAATCAGGAGGTCACGCACGGCTACGCGCCGCCGCAGTAGCCTGCCAAGTCGG
The DNA here is from genome assembly GCA_951394395.1 of Colostygia pectinataria. NCBI lineage: Eukaryota > Metazoa > Arthropoda > Insecta > Lepidoptera > Geometridae > Colostygia > Colostygia pectinataria. The sequence continues at coordinate 11,713,118 of OX596363.1, forward strand.
TAACTCAAATCAAATAAAAGACGTCTTTCTAAAGTCTTTGGTCGATAAGGATAATTTTTATAAAGTTACGAAAACAAAACAAAACAAGTTAAACTTAAGATAGTTGCTATCCTCAGAGAAAAAAAACTTTCTCAATGTCTTTGGTTAAATAATCCTATGCCATGAGTAATGGCCAAACCACCGCGTCAAGCTTATTAGCAAGTTACGAACAATAACACACCCACCCAACAGTCACATACACCTTCATAGACCTGTATAACTAGTGACCAGTGTTGTAGATATCAGACACTATGAATGAATATTAATATGAATATGAACAATGACAATGAGTATCTACCACAACACCCAGACCCAAAACAAATATTTGCAGATCACGCAACGACTTCAAAATTATCCTTGAGATTTTATTAAATAAAGATTTAGGTATTTTGACTTTGATTTTGACTTTGACTCCAGAGCGCGCCTCCTTAGTTCAATATAATTTTTATAAAGTATTTAAAACATGCCCAAAACAGAACTTTGCTTTGCTTAACTCGTCGCTATTTTGATGACGACCGATGTGGCGCAGCGGGCGCAGATCCGCCTGCGACGCAGAGGTTGCGGGTTCGATTCCCGCCTTGGGACAAATGTTTGTACGATCTACAAATATTTAAAGATTATAATATCCCAAAAATTATTTTGCCAAATATTATATTATATATTATACAAATATTTGTTCCGGGTGTTCTGGGTATTTTCTATATATAATAAAAAATATCTATCTATGTATTGTATTGTATTAAATATATATCAGTCATCTAGTACCCATAATACAGCTCTGTTTAACAGCAGCTTACTTTGGGGCTAGATGATGCTGTGCGGATTGTCCAGCATTATTATTTTAGTGGAAAACATGAAACTAGTTAAAAAAGTAACTCATTATCTAATGAAAAACATATTATGTAGGTACTAGGTAGGTAAGTATCAAATATATTTTTATTGTCGATCAAAGACATTGTTCTTGTCGATGTAAAAGTTTAGGAACGCAATATTCTGCTCGTACGCTTCGAACATAATTATAAATATAAACAAACTTAATGTCTTTGCTCGTACCTATATTTGATTCGACCTCTAAGTTAGGATGGCTTTCGAAGTGATAGACTATTCATGTCCGAACTAATTCTGATCCAATAATAAACGTGTGCTCTCTAGGAATATATTTTTATGGTTTTAATTGTAAACACTCTTATTGATAGCATAGAAGTAAAACAAAAGAAACACGCAAAGTGTTACAAAATCGACAAAATCATCAAAGTTATAAAAATCATCGTCCTACTTACGTTTAGTTTAAATAGGTACTACTAGTACTATCTACTACATAATCTAGTCTAGGTACATAAATGATTTTCTAACAAACTCAATAGGTAGGTAGGTACTTAGATACATTTTTCCAGGAGCTAGTTATGTAACAACAATACGTTATTCCATTATCATCAATTCAATTCAGTAACTGCGACACGAACAAAAAGCAAATGATAATAGAAAATACCATTTTGCCCAACTTTACCCCGTGGAAAGATATTTCAGCAAACTTACAATAGCTTCGAACCTACGGAAATATGAACTTTAGTACACACAGAATAAGATAAAACCGGTTGCATTTATATTTTGCAAGTGTGGCATATTCCTTTTCAAATGCAAAGTTACATTGAAAAGCGGAACAAAGGAATATGACATTTATGGCCTTGCTGATAAAGCCACAGTTGGTACTTCCAAGAGTTACAACACAACGTACAAGCCATAGGAGGTACCTAGTTACCTAATTTCCGTCCCAGGCGAGCGAGTAAGCAGCCAAAGCGACGTTTTAGCCTTTAGGCGAACCCACCCTGGTTTTATTTATGGCATCGGGTTGAATGGAATGGAAATGTGACCTTAGAAGTGACAAAATGTTCGTAGGTAAAAATAACATAGTACCTACTTACCTAACCTACCTAGGTTAGGTAACGTAACCCGACTTAGGTATAATAAATACTTACCTAAGTAGATAGGTACTAGGTAGGTTTTTTTTTTTTTTTTGGACCAGCTACCTACCAAGGTTTGTATCGCCCGCGATTTTATACAGGCTTATTTATTGAATGTTTAAGGTAGGTAGGTAGTAATAGACAATATTTTTATGAATCGACAGTCCCCTCTCTACGAGCAACGCGCATCACTAGTCTGGCGAAAGGATATGGGATTGTCTATGGCTGTCGTTTGATGATGAAGGATAATACTTCTTAGAGAGATATGATTGAATAACTATAAGATAATTGTGACTCTTGTTTCTCCACTAAATTTCATCCTAACAGTAGGTAAGATAAGTACTTGTCTACTAAATACTTTTTCGAGTCGTCAAGCCTTTGTCTCCGTCCCTTTTCCCTAATCAAGCAGTTTTATTTAGGTACTTATGTTAATTTTAAGTTTAAGTAAGTAATGAATAAATAACTAAATAACTTACCTAGGTAGGTAGGTTAGTTATCTAGAATTCTAGAATGAAGTCGAGTCGGACCGGACCGACCTATCTGTCACCCACCTCCGCTAATCTACATTATAAACCACGGCGCACACCACGAGCGATAGTCTCTTGTTCCCAAGCGGCAACGCCCCGCATCGCTCTGTCTCGCTCAGTATAGCTAGCGCCTCGCTTGCGGCGGCCGCGTCACACCGCGATTTTGTAGCTTTAACAAATTGCGTGCCTCGCGATGAATACTAGTCGGTATAGCAGAGAAAAGCTAATAGATGAAGTGAAGAAATACCCGGTGCTGTACAACACGAAGCACGAGAACCACAGAGACATCGACGTGCGCGACCGCTGCTGGCAGGAGATATCGGAGCGAATGGGCGCTAACAGTAAGTGCAGTTACCCGAGCAAGCGATTGTCGGCTTTACTTCGATAATGTTATGGTGTGTTTTCGCACGAGCAGCGGGCGAATACAGAAAACTGTGGCGTTCATATTCTACCATTCATAGCGAACAGTGACCCGGTTTCTTAAATCGCGGCGAACGTAATAGCGGCAGCATAATGTCGTAATTTTACCGCCGGCATTGCGGCAGTGCCACCGCTTCCGGTTGATTTTTGGTACCTTACCTACCTATACCTACCTAACGAGTAGACTATGTAGAGGCAGGTAGGTGGAAGGTGATCTATCTGCTAAAGTACCTACATAGATTAAAAAAGGTAAGTAGGTAAGAACTTACTTACCTACCTTACCTACCTAGGTAGGTAGGTACTAGGTACTATGTACCTACTAAAGTACAGGCTCGTACAGGTTAGATTGGTTTACCTACAATGTGTGTAGGTACATACGTATACCTAGTAACGTACTACGTTGGTAAGCTACCTAGTGTACCTACCTATTATTGTACTTATCCAACTGCATTGCCTAAGTACACCAAATCATAATCGCATCACGTTAACCATCGAATTGAGAAAGGATTACCAATACCATCAATTCGGATTTATGCGGACATTCATTAGGTTCTAAATTTTTTGGCTTTACCTTTACCTCTACTATGCTATGTCGGGAAGAAATTAAACCTACCTATTTTATCATGGTGTCCGACAAAACTTTCATTAGTACCTAATACTTTCTGTATTGTTCTGATATTCAAACTTTTTAGTACTTAAATATCTAGTTTAAGTCAGTATTTTTAATTTTTTTAAAGCATGGAATTCTTTCGTGTTGAAAAGGTAACCATTGAGAACGGCTGTGCTCTTTAATTTAAATCGTACTCAATGTATTGTGCAGGCGAAATCTTGAAGCGCGAGTGGAAGATCCTGCGCGACTCACTGCGGCAGGCGCTGAAGCGCAGCGCAGAGGGCGCAACCACGCGCCTCGGCGAGCCCTGCAAGCAGTGGCGCTTCCAGAACCGCATGGCCTTCGTGCTGCCCTACGTCACGGTTAGAGGGTACGTCAAACCACTTCTTACACTTCAATACAATCATCATCCTCACCCAGCCGTCCTATGTGCTTAGATACTGAACTACTCTAGAGCGAGAGGGATTAGGCCGTATTTAATCTACTACGCGAACTCAATGCGGATTGGTGGATAGTACTTATGTACTTTTAATATGTTATGTTCTTGAACATACCGGTTTCCTCCCAATCACAATGTTTTCCTTCATTGTTTCAGAGCACTGGTATCGCGTACCTAAATTTCTTAAGTGGAAAACTTCATAAGTGCACGACTGGTTTTGCACTGACGATCTTAGAATTGGAAACCCTGCCTTCCGATCTTAATGTAAGGTCGTGGGTTCGAAACTTTAAACAACAGTACGGTTTACTTAGTCAACTCAGTACAGCTACTTTCCTCTAGGACTACAAGTTTAGAACATTGTTTGTTGGAACTGCATTTTAGACCTTGTACTTCTTTATGATATTAAATACTTCTTTAACTAAATCTCCTCATTCCAGAAGGCGAGTGATAAAGCCTCGCATCAAGACGGACGAGGAGCAGTCTGACCTGGAGCAGCACAAAGAGATGGAGGCGTGGGACCCGGGCCAGGAGCGCGGCGACCACGACGCCCTGGACCTGTTCTTCGCAAGCGTGTGCCAGAGCACCAAGCGGCTGCCAAGGAAACAACAAGCGGCAATCAAGAGCCAGGTGTTGGACGTACTGTTGAGAGCCGAGGAGGACGCCGAGGCAGACGAGGCCAAGCCGTTCAGCGAACAATGATAGCCACAAGGTCTTTGCGCATCACAAACAGATTATTTCACGATGGCCGAGATTTGTTGGCAGTACTCTACATCAACTTTAGTGGAAAGTGAATGTGACGTGGCTGGTGTGATGTGGACGCTGCGGACGAAGTCAAGCCGATTAGCAAACAATGTTAGTTATTGCAAACTTTAGTGGAAAGTTAATGTGGCGGTCTCTCCTTGACAGACGAAGAGTATCTCGTAAAGTCCCAACTGCCAGCTAGCCGTTTACTGAAGTTTCTAGAACTGCGATTTACATCACAATTTTTATTTATTTATTCGTATGGCGGCGTTGCAAGTTGCAATCATTCAAAAATTACAATATTATGTTTAAATTATTTAACCGTTGGATAGCGTAATTTTCACCACAATGTAAATAAATTCATCACAATTTAGGTAATGTGTAAAAATTTTTGGGGATAGATTGGATTGTAATTTTAAACGATAGCGCGCTAACAAGTAACAAATAATGTAGGTACTTATTGTAGTGAATAGGTTTGCTTACTCAGGTTTACATTTACTTAATTTATAAAAGTGAGAAAGCTGCCCCCGGTTGCGTAACGCGGTTTGAATCCGATTTCGATCAGCGAACTGTCAATAAGCTGTCACATTCACACAAAATACGTCAGTTTTTGATTAACACCAAGTGAAATCGATTGCAACTGAATTAGGCAATCAGGGGGCTGGTGATGTCAGATTTTTAATTAATAAATAATAATAATGACTGATATACTTAATACAATAAAATACATAGATATATATTTTTTTATTATACATAGAAAATACCCAGAACACCCGGAATAAATATTTGCAGATCGTACAACCTCCAGGTCGCAGACGGACCCTCGTTCGCCCGCCGCTCCACATTGGTTGTCTTTTGGAATGAATGTATTTATCATAGTCTAAACTGTCAATATAAGAAGTAAATTGTGAATACATGCATAATAATTTAATAAATTACCTTAAATTAGTATCTATCTACCTACCTATCTACGTAATAAATATTAAAACATAATTTTAAAATAGCCCTACTGCAATGTAAGGTACTTAGTAACTTACTAACTTGGATATACCTAACACCTATAAAGTTATTCTATTTCAAAAGCAATTTGTATCGAAATAGCTTTGACTAAATGGTCGAATCAAAACTAATGTTGAACATGAGCTAATAGAACGGTCGCAGTGCCGCGTGTCACGCGTGCCTGCGACCCATTTCCAGGCGCGCCGTTACCGACAATACTAAAACAAACTGTAGGTAGGTAAGGAGGTTCCTAGCTAAATCTTTATAATGCTTGATAAAGATCAAGCATTATAAAGGTTAACATTTTACAAATAAATTAATTTATTACCTTATGTAGTGATTTTGCTTGATTTGATAATTAAATGACAAAGTTTAATTGATTTTTACTTACTTTTTATCGATGCTTGTGGGATGATTGTGAATAAGAGGGTGACTGATACCATTAACTAAACCAGGCGAGGAAAAGGGTTACTGGTATATTATTGTGGTAAGTAGGAAGGTACTATATTAAAAAATATGTTTTGTGTTTTATTTATATATTATCAATGTTTATGCTTCGACCTTATGTACCTGTTTTTCAGCGCTAATTTTAGCTACCTCACGCTATAAATTCACCCGTGACATTTTTATGGGGCAAAGTATTGTGGCGAATGATTCATGGATACACTGATAGCGGTACTTGTCCTGTAATTTATAACGTTATCGTTGTCACCCTAGCGGTATCTCGATAAAAGAACACAAAAATAATAAGTATCAAAAATGTCTCTGTAGTCTGTATGCTATTACTTTGCCAGCAAGGTAGGTAACCAGGTAGTATAGGTACCAGCACTACCTACTTTACTTACCTAAAGTTGGTTGGTACCTACCTACCTTACCTACCTATTCATTCCTATTGACTTTGATACTATCTTCGAGCATTTATACTTCATGTCTGTGATTTAAACTAATATTAGATTATTTTTTAGATTAAGTACAGAGAACATTGGTATTCTTAATGTCTTTGGATACCTATTACCTATGGTCGGTTTTTGCCAATTTCATGTGATCACTTCCGTGCTGCGGAGGGCACGTTAAGTGTTTTTATGTAGGTAGGTACTTAAATAATAGTAGGGAGGTAGGTACAGGTTCCCACTCCAGCAACAATATTATAATCTAAGATAAGATAAAATATATGAAGGTGATTATTTTTTATTTAATTTGTTTTGTTTTATTAGTTTGAGTTTGAATAAAAAGTAATCACCTTTTGAATAGGTAACCTGCCTACATTAATTCCATGCATGACGTACCTAGTGTACCTAGTGTAGTAAGTTGTGCATATGAGCGGGTGCGGTGCTGATGAGGTGAGGTGCGCTCGGGGGGAGGGCGGGCCCGACTCGCCCCGCGCGCGCTCCGCTACCGCAGGCTCGCATGCCGGCCGAGCGCGTCCGGCGCCATGCCTCGAGCGGAGTCGACCGTTTGTCTCGCTCGCTCACTCCGCGCCCCGCGCTCGTCGCTCGCAGACGCACCAACATGGACGCGGGATCCAAGACTCGTTTGCTTCAGAAAAAAAATCAATTCAAATGTATTGTCCCAGGATGCAAGTCCTCAACGAGCACCAACCTAGCGAAGCTTCACTCGTTTCCATGGAGGGACATGCCACGGTAAGTTTCATAACATTATTAATTTTCTAACTAAGGATTTGTTTGTTTGTTCCGCCATCTTCCTATCTACTTTACTTTTGCGTTTTTGATAGGGTTGGTTGAGTAGCAGGTAGGTACGAAATGATTTGGTAGTATTTAAACTCTATTGCCATTGCGTTAAGGTATGTTATGATATTGACAGAACTCGTTCGCACATCACTTCGATACACCGCGTCTCACGGTTTCAGTTGCATTGGCATTATGAGCTTTGTGTACTTACCTTTGTTTTATAATATTGCCTAGGTATGTGGAAATAGCTAGTTAGTACCAACCTACTACTTACTTACCCGCCTTGTAGATATCTAGTGTAGGTAGGTAGGTACTTACTTACCTAGTAGGTAGTAGTGCTACCACAAACAGTAAGTAAGAACGTACGTACTTAAGTACCTAGGTAGATAATAATGACGAGTAGAGTAAGTAGGTAAGGTAAGTAGGTACCTACCTAATAAAAATAAATAAGTAGGTAGGTTATTACTACCTAGTAGGTTAGGTACTAGGTACCTACCTACCTACCACCTACTTATTTGTAGGTAAGGTAAGTAGACTAGCAGGCAGAGAGATTAAGTTTTGCAACTGTAACGATTTAGTCAACTCATCCCGTAGGATGAGTTTAGAGCGGGATGAGTTTAGTTGACTAACGAGCCACCAGAGCGGAGACACACGGGCGGTTGCGTGCGACTCACGGTGTGGCAACTCTTGCTAAGCTCTCACTCAGCCCTCGAGAAACAAACAAGGTCATTTTGTAAACCTATCCCATCCCATATTATGTGTTTCGGTAATTGTTCTCGACGCATAAATTCAATGGAAGCAAAGGGTGGTGTGAGTTGCAGAACGAAAATAATATTTATTTTACGATTCGTCAACTCACACCAGTTGGGACAAGATTCATGGGCCTGACATACATACATAGGCCTCCCAGGGCCTTCCCCCAAAGAGCGCCATGACGTCCGATTTTGAGCCTTCACCATCCACCGACTTCCTGCGACCGCTTTAATGTCATCGATCCATCGAGTGGGGGGGCCGTCCTAGGTACACTTCGTTTTCCAGTGGTCGCCATTCGAGAACCTTTATTCCTAAGCGGTTATCGGTTCTGCGAACTATTGGCCTGCCCACAGAACTGGATCGTAGTTCTGTGGGCCTGCCCAGCCCACTGCCACTTCAACTTAGGTACTTATTCTATGAGCTATGTCGGATCTTTTCAAGTTTTCAACTAATTCAACGGCAAGCTTAGCGAGTCGTGAAATAATATGTGTATAATTATCAAAATTTTTATGAGCTTTTCATCTGAAATTACGAGTTTGCAATAAAACAACAGTTCAAGGCAAGCGTAGCGAGCTGCGAAACATTCTGAGTGAATAATCTTAAATTTTTATGAACATTTCAACTCAATACAAGTTAGTATTAGTAGGCTACACCATACTTAGTTGAACGGCAAGTCTAGCGAGCCGAGGAAAAATTTGTCTGTCTGTCTGTACATAGTTGATTGCTGCGCGCGGGCGCAGGCAGTGTGCGTGTCGATGGCGGCCAAAGACTTTAAATTTTATAATTTATTATAAATTATTATAAAAAAATATGCTCACGAGCGCAGACTTCACCATCATTTAAACGTCGAGGCAATCCAGCTCCTCGACAACACGGATATAGTGAGAAGGCTCGAAAAGACTAAACCAATAGAAAACCTTTAAGTTAGTAGTGTAGTGACCTTGAATACATTATTTTAAAATGTAGGTACCTACTTATTCATAATTAAAAGAAATATATATATGTATTAATATTAATTCTACATTTAAATAAAGATTAAATAATGGCACCCTAGCAAAAAAATTATATGGAAATAAAATATTGACTAATTAGCTGACTCACGCGGTTTTACTCGCGTTACACTTCACTAGCTGTTGCCCCTTCTCTCCCGTGGTACCCGTGACTTGAATTGGAACCATACTTTTTTCGGGACATTTTATTTCTTACTCCCGCCCGGTTATTACTCTATGTTTTTCAGCCAAATCGGTTTAGTGGTTATCGAGTTGAGGAACAAACAAACAAACAAACAATCAAACATACATCCAAACTTTCGCATTTCTAATATTAGTGTGATTATTTTCAGCGCACGAAAATGGATAGTTGCCGTTGGCTCTCTAGAACTGCTCGGCGCGCCACCAAAGGCACTGCTGCGGCTCCGAGTTTGCGATCTCCACTTCGATAAAACACTAAAACGCGGAAAAAACATGAAACTGTGGGATAACACTGCGGTCCCCACTCTCAAGCTCGACTCTGTCAAAAAGTCCAAGGTCGGCAAAAGGCTGCCAAGGAGAAAAGTAAAAAAAGAGAAAATAGAAATCAAAGGCAACGGAGTCCCCGAGCCGATCGCGGAGACACCTACGAACGTAACGAAAGCAACGGACATAACAAACGTATCGAACGGTGCGACGCCGACGCCGATCCGCCTCCCGCGGGAGCTCGCTCGATTCCTCACCCTGCGGGAAAAGATGCAGAAGAAGAACACCGCACGCAAAGGATTCGATAAGAAGTTTGCGGTGTTCGCTCTCAACCTTTACCTGTCCTGCCCCTCCGCTTACCGCGTGCTGTGGAAGAGCTTGCGCCTGCCTCCGCCCGGCCTGCTGGCGCGCGTCGACATCGGCATCGGCACTCGCTTCCACACCGACCTCATCAAGTGCTTCGAGTCCAAAATGGAGAAGGTCGATCACCGCGAGAAGGAGTGCGTCCTCTGCATCGACGAGGTCGACCTCACAAAGAAGCTGTTCTACGCGATAGACAAGGACGAGATCGTCGGCCTCGAGGAGATCGGGGGCGTGATGCGCGTGGCACCCGCCGCGCGGGCGCTGCTGCTGGTGGCGCGCGGACTGCGCGGCTCCTGGACGCAGCCGCTCGGGTACTTCTACCTCGCGGACGACACCGACATGCGCGCGCTCGTGGCGCCGCTGCGCAAGCTGATCGTGCAGATCCTGTACGGCGGCATCAACTGTCGCGTGCGCGCCATCCTGTCCGCGCTCGGACCCACCTTCGCGGAGCTCGCGAGCGCGCTCGGCGTCACCGTCGAGAGCCCCTTCGTGCTCGACGCGACGCCCGGCCGCCGGATCTGCTTCCTGTACGACCCGGAGCAGCTCGCGCTCACGTTGCGCGACACGCTCATCGCGTACGACATCAAGTTCCGCGACGCCGAGAGCGGGGCCGAGTTGCGCGCCTCGTGGCGCGACGTCGAGGAGCTGCACCGCGCGGACTGCGCCCGCGCCGAGCGCCTGCTGCCCGAGCTGACGCGCGCGCGCGTGCAGCCCTCGCCGCGGGAGTCTCTGCGCGTGCGCCACGCCGCCGCCGTGCTGAGCCGGCGCGTGGCGGCGCGTGCGCCGGCGGGCACGGCGCGGCTGCTGCGCCTGGCGGCGGTGCTGCGCCGCGCGCTGCAGGCGCCGCGCCCGGGCGAGCGCGCGCGCGTGGCCGCCGCGCTGGACTCGCTGTCCGCGAGCCTGAGCGACATGCGCATCGTGTCCGCGGACGGCGAGGAGCACGACGCGGAGGTGTTCGTGCGCTCGCTGCAGGTCTCGCTCGCGGGCGCGGTGCACCTGCTGGAGGAGCTGGCGCCCGGCGAGGAGGGCGACGCGGAGCCGCTGCGGCTGACGCGCGTCGGGCTGCGGCCGCTGAGGAGCTTCGTGGAGCGCATCGAGGGCGCGCGCGGGAAGATCGCGCCGCAGGCGTTCCGGCACCGGTTCCGGCGCTGGGCGATGCGCCACCTGCTTGCGCCGATCGCGACCGCGAAGCGAGCGCGCGCGGACGACCTCGCGGGCCTGCTCTGGAAGGCGGAGGACGAGAGCCTCTCGGAGCTCGACGGCGGCGCCCGCCGGAGCGTCGCGGTCGGCGAGCTGGACCACCGGGTCGATCTGTCGAAGAGGCACTCGCTCGAGTACGTGGCGGACGAGCTGCTCCGGAAGTGTCGTCGCGCGCACGGCTGCGCCGACTTCGTGGAGTGGGCGAAGGACGCGGTCCGCTTCCAGAAAATAATCCGGAGCATGGATTTGGCTTTTAAAAAGATGTTCAAGGGCAAGGTGCTGAACGCGGTCGGCAACCGGTTGCTGCCGGCGCTGGGAACCTGCCTCGCCACGCGGCTGCCGTGCGCCTGCTTCCCGCGCGACACCTTCTGCCGCCTGTTCGTTCGCTTCCGCCTCCGCGCAGCTCTACAGACCTACAATAGATCACTGAGAGGGGTCGCCAAACCTGGCTCGGCTCAGTGGCTCTTTAAATAAGATATTGTTCTAATCGATTAATGAATAATTCGTGTTCAAATGTCTGAAAATTATTAAAAAATGTGATTGATTTGTTAATTATATTGATAAGTAATTCTAAGTACTTAGGTATTGGTGCAGTGAAAAGAAAATATTTGATTTTTACACTTGACCTCTAACAATTGTCCATTATTTACCTTTGGGTAAATAAAGGACTTGCATTTACTTACATTAATGTTGATTTTATTGCGTGTAAGAATCATTCGTTTTGGGACATTTATTTTTTAACTGTGAAAATGTGACTGATTTTTTTGTTCTCCCAACATGATTAAAGCTAGATTAGTACCTAAGCGTAAGAAGCGTCATAAGCTCTTTTAGAAATAAATATTTTTGTACTATTTTCCATTGTATTCATATTTCCTTACATCAAATCAAATCAAGTTTCAAGGTACCTACACTAAAGTATTAGTACATAGGTAAGATGTCAATTTTACCAAAATAAAATATTAAATTACGTAGGTTATTACTTTTGCGTGGGTATTGTTGGGTAAGTTCCTCAAATTATATCTAATTCAATCTTTTTTTTTAATAATTTGATATAAGTTCCTTGCGACTCGTTCAGTATTGGTCTAGAACATTTCCACGTACGATAAATAAACAGGCTGGTCCGTCGAGCGAGAATAGCCCTAAAATCTTCACGTAACGTCCCAAAAATTAAAAATAAATGTTGCCGGGTTGCAAAGGGAAGCCCACCCCGGTTCCTGAGGGGCGCTGGACGATCGATCTTACCCCGCCTAGCAACTATGTACTACCTACCTACCCTACCTAACCTACCTACTAACTTAGGTTCTATTCTTAGTTCTCACTTCCAAGTACGTTACGTACGTACCTACTCAGCTAACCTACCATAATTGCGGTTTGCACAATATACAATCGTGATATATGTAGGTAGGTAGGTACCTAACCTACTCAGAGGAAATATTATTCTCTACGACGACCGATGTGGCGCAGCGGGCGCAGGTCTGCCTGCGACGCGGAGGTTCCGGGTTCGATTCCCGCCTCGGGTCAAATGTTTGTACGATCTACAAATATTTGTTCAGGGTGTTCTGGGTATTTTCTATATATAATTAAAAATATCTATCTATGTACATATTGGTAGTACTATTGTAGTGTATCAGTCATCTAGTACCCATAACTATTACTCTGTGCCATAACAAAGCTTTGTTTAACAGCAGCTTACCTTGGGGCTAGATGATGCTGTGTGGATTGTCCAGCATTACCTATTTTTTTTTTTTAGTATTATTCTCAATGTCTTTGTAGTGATTGACAGTAGTAGAGCTGATTCCGATATACCTATAGTGATGAATGAGCTTGTCCGGTGAAGTACCACTAGGTACCATTAAGTTATTTGTAAGCTAGATTCTGCCACTGAGCCATGGTAGGTACCGGTTTCAAGGATATACCTAGAGCCGGTGAAATTTCGAACAGAATTATGCGTCCTTTCCACTTTATCTCAAGGTGGCTAGAACCGGGTTTTCTTGGTTGGTGATTTATTTATTTAATTTAGAAAAAAAACCTATAAAATAGGTATGTAGTACCTACATGTTTAAAAATAAATGCCGTTTTTGATGCCCAACCTGTTCAAGCTAAAGCCAGTGGCGATTCTCTAACTCAAGTGATAACTACCCCTTGCTTATTATGGGTAAGTAATTATAAATTATTGACTATGATAGGTTATTCTGTTATCCTTCAACAAGAATGATAATAAACACCACCTAGCAACAATCAAACATGAAACACGCTAGTAATCTCAGGCCCCTCCTAGCCCCTTAACAACCTCTGCCCCCCCGAGCGGGTGAGGATGGGGGTGGATATAAATAGTCGTCCTCACTCACTGCCAAGGTCGCTGCGGATCGATGCGCGCGAGGGCTGGCCTGCGCGCGGGGCGCACCCGGGGCGCACGCACCACATTCGAGAGAGCTCTTCACTAAAGTAAGTTCGTATGTGTCAGTGGCCAACTCTGTTGACAGTTTCAAGGCCGCCCGAAGCCCGACTGCGAAGCACGATAGCACTTAGTTGAAATTGCCACTGGCAGTCACCCATCCAAATCATGACTACGTGGAATAGTGCTTAACTTCGTTATCTGTTAGGCGGACCCTACACCTACAATAAGTTTGCACAATATTTTTATTGCGCAATATGATTGAATCGCCCTTTTCACTCAAACGATCAATTATTATTTTGACGCAATCATTGACGACTCATATGCGTCAATCTTTTCGCGTGAGCAGGATCAAACAGAACTGTTCCGTAAACAAGATGTCAGACCAAGACTTCGCTGCAGCTATACTGTTGCTACTTGTGGCTAAAAATAAAAATACCTACCTAATTAATTTTATTCACCGATTAATTAACACTGCCATTATGGAGGTAGGTAGGCTAACCTACTTCAGTTATTTGTTGGTTTTTTTGTCATAAAACCAACAAAAAACCTTCTCAAAAACTAGCAAGCAACTACCTACCTAGTGAAGTAGGTACCACCTTACCTACCCTGTTTTTGTGTTTAAAACTTGATCTAAAACAAAGACATCATGTTCGAAGGTCTAAAATAATAACCTAGACGACCTATCCATAGTCGTCTGTGTGAAACATAACAAACAACCATGGTAACAAACGTGGCACACAACACCTTCTAATTCTGTTCTAAACATCAATAAAAAAAAAGGTCAATAAGAAAAAACGCCAACAACACGGTTTATCGGTTCTGTCGATGCCATAGCCATCCTTCGCACGCAGGTTGCCCCTTGCCAGTTGCCACCCTTGCCTTGCAACAGGGTGGGGAGGGGGCGCGGGGGAAGGATCAGCTGATGTGTTGCTAGGCCGAATAACTCACCGAGCAGCTGACTCCGACTGGTCCGCCAACTAGTCCCTGAACGCGTCCTTGGGAATAGACACGCACGCATGCGCGTCGCATTTGCAATGACTTCACAGCTGAGTGAGAGAGAACTGAGAACCCACTGGAAACCCAATTTTATAAACGGGAAGTTTAAGGTTCGTTTTAGTAGCTACCTTCCGAACAAAGACTCAATGAAGTCAAGGAAAATACCTACGTAGGTAGGTAGGTAGGTATTACCTAGCTAGGTAGGGCAGAAAGGGTAGGTAGGTACAAATTACAAAAGGTATTCATTCGTTTAGGGTGTATTAAATGGTGTTGCTATTGTTATAGTCGGGTACATCTCTACCTACCTAAATAATATTTAAGTAGGTACTACATACCTACTTAACTGACCTACCCACCTGATTTACAAGACTTAGGTAGGTACCTACTAGGTTCTTAGGTTCTTACCTAAAAGTAGGTAGGTAGGTAAGGTACCTAAGTAAATACCTAGGTCATTATTTAGATAGGTTAGGTAGGTACCTACTTACCTGAGTAAGCTATGGAGCTTACGCTATGGAGCTTTTTCTAATTACCTAAATTGTCTTTGCTCATCACAAACGGCTAACTTCACGGATGCCTAGATCCGCCGAGATAACTATTAATCATGAGCTAAGTACCTATACGTAACTTAGTAGCGAATCATTACTTAAGTACCTACCTAGATGAAGGGGATGAAGGTATGAATCCTTATTCCTTACCTATTTAGGAACCAGTAGAAACTGGGCCCTGGGGGTGAACGACCCCAATCGATCGCTACCCTCCGCCCTCCGGATGTCAAATATTTCACTCAAATTACTCCTCTTATCCTCAGGATTTGAACGAAATCGAGGCATAAGATTTAAAGTTTTTAGGGTTCCTTAAAAATGATCCTACAGGATCATTTTGTTGTCCCGTCTTCTGGCTGTCATGCATGCTATGCACATGAACAACTGAAGATAGATCTTAGACTGACGTTAAAACTCCACTCCACCTAAATGATATTAAGTTTTTTTGGATAAATATTTTTATATTATGGAAATGGCAAAATGAAAAATCTCTAGGGTAGGTCCTAGGTACTTCATAAAACTTCACTATTCTGAAGTTTGAAATGCTAGGAGCTTATAAAAAACAATACATTTTAAACTTAAAAAATGGCGCGGTAAAGTTTGTCAGATAAAGTGGCTGAAGCTCGAAAAGTGTTCTAACGATATCGAAATATAATAAAAGCTTAGGATTGGAAGTATTACCTAGCTGTCAAGAAATCAAGCTAACTCATTCGTCGATCTTGATTCTTGAAGCGTACGGAACCCTCGGCCTCAGAGCGCGAGTCTCGCTCGCACTTAGTCTGTTTTATTTCATCTTTACAACACTAGCTTAGGCAGGTAGGTGGTACCTTTAGATATAAGTAGGTACCTCGGTGGTAAGTGATGAGTTCACGACACGTGTCGCCCTCGCCACTTGGCACGGAGCTGGGACTCATTGCATCGCACGATCATATTGCGGGTGATTGCATCACTCTTCTGCTGCACGCCAGAACGCACCCTATGTCCTGGTGATAGAACTTGTAATCTAAGAGCTGGCATCTTCACAGGGAGTTAGGCGTTGTGGAGATTTGAGCTTGATATTTTAGGATCTCAATGGGTTATCTTACCGTACGACACGACACGAATAAGAATAATCAGAATAATCATTTTATTGGTAAATTAGCATAGACAAAAATATTAAAAATAACATAATATTAAAATTAAATTAAAAATAATTTAAATTTGTAATTAATACAAAATCAAGCAAATGTAAAAGTTAAAAATTTACTACAATTTAATAATATTATTGCAATTTGCAAATAAAATCATCTACATTATAGAACTACTTGATGAGGTCGTGTCGTGGACCGTAGTCTTTGAAAATTAGAATTCTTGTCATGGTATGGTAACTGGTAAGATTAATTTGACAGGATAGCTCGCTCACAGTAGTTACCTACTGCCAATGGATCTCCGGCATCGAGACGGCTAACTGCACAACCAGCAGAGATCCTTTGGTACCTATAAACACTTTCGGTACCTCACCACCACACCACACTGTTTCTGGTACGAGTCGTTCGTCAACTCACACCATAAATCTGGTCCCAACTAGTGTGAGTTGACGAATCGTAAAAAAGCTATACTTGTTCTGCAACTCACACCACTTTTACTTTGGGTGAATTTTAGTACAGTCAACTAAAAAGGGTAAGGTAGTAATATAATAGAGCAAAGGCTTACTTATACACTTTTTATTTGGCTATTCATGAATGCTACACTAGGCAGCAGTGGGTGCCAAATAATGCCGATGCGCCGAAGAAATTACCGGCACATGCAACCTCGCCCTTACAATACATTACCCCGTCCGCTTTACCTTTGAGATGTCGCAGACTATTCGGCGCGCGCGCAGGGGCACTATTCTCATTCACTCGACAATATCTCGAGTGTAAACAAGGTGACAAACGGTCGCGATCTGACGCAAATTCGTCGTCATATCTTTCGATGAGATTTGTCGAACGTTGTCGAGCTAGACCCCTGCTGGCTCGTCGCCACCTCGGCACACGAGCGAAGACAAACACCTGCGTAGGGGCGTGTATTCCCGATATCCCCATTAACCGTGTCCCCGTTAATGGGGACACGGTTAATGGGGACAGGTGGGATGGGATACCAACAAGGAAGACTTCCTTGGTTACCAACATTCACAGTTCGTATTCGTAGCGATCACTAATCTGCTTGATAACTTTGTATGTACTTTTGCCCTGAAGTAAGACAATTGCTTCAGAAGTTACCAAATTCCTCACGCTAATTTTACTATCAAGAACAAGTTTGATCCTTCTTATTATTTTTTTTCTTGAGAACGAAGACATTGAGAATTTGCTCGGAGCTTTGGAACCCGAAAATTAAACATGCTTTGGACGACTTGTCTAATATTTTGTCAAAATTGTATTTCATAAATTTAAGTAATAAAATCACAAGAATTACTTTGCACAATGTTCTCAGTCACCTGACCTGATGCTTGAGCTTTAAAGTATTGTATGTCCTGCGCTCTTCCATTCCCACCATTCACCGCCCATTAATGTATAAACACCTAAACACTTGCCAATCAAACGAGCCTTGCCTTGCAGGGTCTTCGTGAAAAGGTTGTGATGTGAAAAAAGAGATTTTACCTAGGTACCATCTATTCTAGATAAGGTTAAGATTGTAAATATTTATGATTTGTACCTATCTAACGGTAGGTACCAACCAACCATACCAACCTTCCATAGACAACTTAACAGCAAGCCCACCTAGAACGATTGCTCTAACATTGATGAAGTGATGGAAACACACGGGTGACAAATCTGAAGAACTTTCGGTGTAGGTAATCGACTACGAATAAAACTGTAGATATAACTAGCATCGTTCGTTACTTCTAAATCAATGATAACTAGGCAACAGTTTCACACGCGATCAACGGCGCGGCGTATTCCACCCTCTATCGCCAGTAGGTAGGTGGGTACAGTACATCACGCTCAAAACTATTTCAATCCATGCTTCAATTCATTTTACTACCCAAATGGCGTACTATAAAAGGTTGGAGCCACTATAAATACAGCCATGAATGATCACCATGAGCGCTTAATGCTTTATTCATGATAGATCCACATTGAGCAATAAACATTTTTATATTTCCCATATCTTTATTGATATCGGACGGATCCATTATTGGCTCGGCATATCCGCAGATCCGATTTTACGTTTACACTTTACGGAGCACGAAAATATCATTGTACGGTGAACGATAATGCAGTTTGTTATTATCAGCCTCGAGGCGTCAGCCGGGGGGGACGAGCCGCTGGGCCGCTGCTGACCCCTTTCGAGAACATTCTCTCCCCGTGACGTGCTTGATAAGTCTTATTTGCACAGTACTTTCACTTGCTGCAATGCTCTTCGTACCTTACCTATACTTATATACAGTATCTAATTCATTGCATGTTAAAGCTTGGAGGTAAAATAACCGACACTGCGGTGGTACCCACGAAGACGGACTAAAGCGAGCTCTGCACTATACTGAGGCTGGCCTGGAAGTACAATTAGAATGCATGATATGATTGCATGGTGAGTTTTTTGGTCGTTCATGCAGCATGATGATTCAAATAAATGCATGATCATGCCGCATGATCGTCTAGGGACCTTATAATATAAGAGTTTTACAACCAGGTAATCTATTGTGTTGGTTGACATTTCGAAATCAAGGCGCCAACATTATTGAGGTTTCGGCTAAAGTGATTTACAAATGACTAATTGCTGAAGTGTTACATAAAGAACCGTCGCTGTAGCCCTCCGCGGCATGGAGACACCGGTCGTCGGTGCTCGTGCGGCCCGTCCGCTGGATGTGTACAGATAGACACAAACAGTGCATTTTCGCAACGCTAGAGCTCTGGCCTGGGCTGGCATAAAGTTTAATGCGCCAGCTGTCAGATGGTGATCTTTTGGCAAGCTTCTGAGATTAATATTGCACTTATATCTGTGTTTCGCAAATTCGGTCTAAATCTGTTTTTGTGGCGAATTATGTTGTCTTATTTACATCTGAAATGAGATTTGGCGAGATTTAGACCAAGTACCTACCTAGTATATCAGAAGAGACTTTCAAACAGCGCAAAGTCGCGTCCTCACGCATCACTCAGAATGTAATGCAAGTAAGCCAAGGATTATCTTTGTCTAGTTTCAAGTTATAGCTGGATGGTTGTGTTAACTAAAGTGCTCTGTACTTATACATGTTTTTGGTGCTTACTATTACAGACTTTAATACACACAACTGAACAATAGGATCATGACTGCATTGCAGTTTTCCTTCTTTCCTTTAGACAGGTGTCATCTAAATGATAGTGTTTTTTAAGTTCTAAAACACTTATTTTTTTCGTTATCTTGAGGTACAAACTTGTCTGAGGCTTTTATGTTATTATTTACAAGTTCGATTCTATTTTTACTAACTTCTATGGGAAATAAGATAGGTTCCTTTATTAATTAATAAAGGAATAAAAACAAGCGAGGGTTCTGTTCCGAGCACTATTTATCACGAGCTCCAATCTGCAGCACAATTTGTAACCGTCTTCTAGATTCACTTTGCATTTTTATTTTCATAAACATTTATTATTTTAACGACTCAGCAGTTCGTCTTGACCAAGGGAAATAATTAGTTTTTTGAGGCAAGCCATTTTCTGGAAGATGCATAAATTATTTTGAAAGCTGGCGATATACCTACAGACAGATACGCACGTTCACATCATCAGAGCTGTTTTGACACTCACGATACTAGCTCAGCCTAGTGTGAAAGAAGACCATAGGATAATAAATAAATAAGTAATGCTCGAGAATCCACACAGCATCATCTAGCCACAAGCCAAACACATTGAGAATAACCTTTTTGATCACAATGCCTGAGTCGCGAAACGGCTAATCTGCTATCTGTTTAATTGTTCTGGGGCCCAACCATGAACTCTTATAGCGATTCAAATGAAGACCTAAACTAAATTGTCAAAAAATTTAGTACCATGACATCAATTAGACAATCATGTCATGATATAAATTTTTTTGTCAATTTAGTTTAGGTCTACATTTGAATCGCTATAAGAGTTCATGGTTGGGCCCCAGAGCCCCAAAAAGTTTTGGGTTGATCGAACAATGCAACATACTTAATCCAGAACTAACGTGGGAGTATTCGCTGGATAAGTTACAAAATATAGGGTAAATGTTCAGCAATGCATCTATGACATCAATGCATCTATGACATGGCAAACATGTTGCGTAGGTACCTTATTAAAATTGGCCGCTCACCAGTAAACACATGAGATGGTGCCGGGCCGAGAATAGAACGCGCTCCGCGGCTGACGACTGCCCCTGAACTCTGCTTCTTTGTGTGTTCATTCATATTATGAAAATGATATGGTAGTGTTAAATATTCGTCCTGCATTAGGATAGGTACCTAATTGGTTACACGAACTCTAAAGAGTCGTAAATTCACAAATTAAGAGTATGGCTTTCAAATTTTCCGATCTTTTTCTTTCACCACTTGAGAACACTGACATTGCACTTACTTTTTCGAGTGAAAAAATCCATTGGTGCAGGTCCAGTATTGAACCACGATCTTAGGATCTGGAGGCGGGGTCACTACCACACACACAGAGATCAGATGTGCCATTGTGTGTTAAATACAGGTACATATACATACATACCTTCGCAATCAAACTGTGCAAGCCACAGAGCTGAATTAAGAACAGACAGAGATTTGCGTCAACGAACTTTGTCCCTCCCTCGTGCGTGTTCCTTCTACAAGCCCTAGTCAGTCAGGAGTAGGTACTATGTGTGGTAGAATATGATCGAGTTGGAAGGTCGGTTGCTAGCCACGAGGATTGGAAAGGTGCCTTTTACTTTACGTCACTCGTCCGTCATTCGCGCCGGGATGTCTGGATGGACAGCTTGGAACGACTTCAAGAGATTCTACTCATCATTACAATATACACTCTAATCCCAACCAGCTAAGTGCTATTTAAAACGGCAGGCAGAGCTGGTGAACAGACACAGCACACACAGCACTGGAATCGGAATTGTAAATCAATGTTAGAAAGATCAAATTCAAACGAGCAGCTATAAAGGCATTGTCGTAACGCGAGGATTTTGAACGTATTAGCAATAAGGCTGAAATTGTAACGGCAGAGGATGCTTCTGGATCGTGCATGTTCCAGAGTCGTAAATAAATTATGACGTGCTGCAATTTAAGGCCGTAACGTAACTAGATCGAGAGCTAGCGAGGGTTTTATTATTTTAATCTAACTGCTGAAAATTTATTGTTTGGAGGGGGATGGAAATGATATAATTTCTCGCCTACTCTTTAATAGAGAAGGATTGGATCTTAAGGTTTTAACCCAGCACGCGGAGCCAATGAGGATCGGTGGATGGGACATCAATTTGTCCTTCGAGTTTTGAGTTCTTGGACACGCTGGTTTCTTTATGATGTTTTTCTTAACTGTTTGAAAGCACTTTCATTACGCGAATATACACTTACGTGAAAAAATCCATTGGTGCACGAACTAACAACCTCAGGATCGGATGCCGATTCTCCCAGCTCACATCCAGGTGGTCGATAATGACGTGAAAAGGAGTGTGCTGCATGCAGCACTATGCCGGTAATTCAATATTTCAGTGGTTCTAAATGTCTCGGAAATTCGGTGCAATTTGCGTGAAAGCATTGTTGTGTATTTTAGCTGTTGATTTATCCTATGATAGGTGACTCGTTCCGGTGAAACTTGCTGTTCGCTAGATCTTGGCAAGAGGTGAGCCAAGTTCAGTGCATGTGGAATACTGCTCTAATAATAATGTCTAATTATTAGAACTAAGTAAACTACTGGTATATCAAACTTGCAACGCCCTTACAGGGTCCATGTACTCACCTACATCATTAAGTTACACCTTAACCTGGATACATTGTACATTGAGCATGAAATAAATGAAAAAAAAATGGTTACATCTGGCGGCCATTCCATAATCAAAATCAGTAACTTTTTTTTTATAAAAAAATTGTAAAGATTCTATTCTACACTTTGCAAATAACTTACTCAACAGATTTAAATGTCAGGTAATACTTAGGTTTAGGTATTAGGTAGTTACGAGTACAAGTATATATAACACAACACCTATTTCAACTAAACGTTTCTTTCCCACAACTATCTATACTAATTGTACATTTTTTTTTATACTTCTGAAGTGGTAACCACGGCCCATTTGATGGTCAGCGGTTAACGTAGCCTATGTACGCATGCAACATCATAGATATCACTTGCGTGTGGGTGGTACCTTGTGACGTTAGATGGAAAGTCTCCTGTGCCTGTAATTTCACCGGAAACCATACCCTTCGAACCGGAATACAGCAATGCGAGCATTATACTGCTTGGCGGCAGAAATAGGTATGGTGGTAGTCCTTCCCCGAACGAGCTCTATCAGAAAGAAGTCTAGTACTCTTAAAAAAATATTAATAATTTATTTATTAAATTTAATTCATTTTAATAAATAAATTTTGACTTTTGAAAATATCTTGTTATCAGTAGGGGGAAGTATCAAAACGAGGACTCGCCATTACAATAAATTAAAATAAAGTTCCACTAACAAAAACAGTGTTAATTCGATTGCAAACAACAATAACATTTCACTTTCCAACCCAATCCAAAACAGGGTTCACCCTTCCCCTCAAAGTCCTTGCTTCAACAATTACAATTCAATCAGTAGTTTCTAGGAAGTGTAGTTGGTTTGTTTATACACTTTACACTAACATCCGCTAGTCGTGTGTGTTGGTTAGCTGAGATTATATTGATGCTTTGCGTCCGGGGTGCGGGGTGCGGGGTGCGGGGTGCGGGGAACAACGAGCCCGTAATAGGTTGTGTTTGGGTTACATTAGCGCCAGAACCAGCGGGGGGTCTTGTGTCAACAGTTCCGCCCGCCCTGGGCTAGAGGGCTAGGGCGGGTGATCACACCAAATGCCGGTTACAAATTTACAACTAAAACTATCGTGCAACGTAGATTTGATTACATTTCAAATAAAACCGGCAAACGTTTGAAATGTATGATGATGTGTTCCGTATTGTAGAAGATGAACTGCCTGCATTAAAATGGACCAACTACTTATTCTCCACATAGATCTTTAGTACACATAGTACAACACAATACTTGCTTTACTAAGTATTAGATACCCGGACATTAAACACAGGGTCTATCTAACTAGTCACTAGACCTAATTATATTGACCTATTCAATAAACATTTAAAAAACATTTAAACATTCACAAATTTGTACAAAAGTAACAATTTTGTATAGTTTCGTTCGAATTTACGACAAATGCTGTTTGTAATAACCTATAAATATATTAAAAATCTACAAGTATATTTCTTACAACTGTAATGCTAAAAAATTCGTTCAAAAAAGATTACATAATAATTGTAAAAAACGCACGTAAAATTTTAGATATAATTACATTTAATTGTATTTTACAATTTGTAATGTTTATTGAATAGGGGACAGGCATACTCAAACAGCGTCAGTGTCAACAGCGGGAACAGAAGACTGACCATGATGAAATAGCCGGACTGCGCGCCCGCCCTACCAGACCGCCCAGAGACAGCGCGCCCGCCCAACGGCGGCGCTCGCATGAAATTACGCACAACTTGATAACTAAACCAACCCGCATCCGAGAGCGGCTCGAATACTAATGATTACTCCTATTTACCCACTGGCTGATGTTTATTTCAAGCATAACATAATAATATGCATAAGTTTATATTCGGTGCAATCCAATTTTGTTTTTTGGTACCTACTAATTAACAGATAAATTGCGGTTGGTTATTTTATTCATTTGTTATTTTCTATAGTTTGTTGAGTAGGTAAGATATTTCCGAGTAATGTTGCTGGTTTTCACAGAGTGCGAGAGAGAGGTAAGATATTTCCGAGTAATGTTGCTGGTTTTCACAGAGTGCGAGAGAGAGGTAAGATATTTCCGAGTAATGTTGCTGGTTTTCACAGAGTGCGAGAGAGAGGTAAGATATTTCCGAGTAATGTTTTCTTTTTCTGTTTTGGTAAAATTTTATCAATTTAAATATAAACAAAAAACCTACTTAGTTTCTGCATAAAACATAAAAAATAAACTGTTATCTATTGTATAATTTGGCTCTTTGTGACTTCAACCCTAGTTCCAGGTTCCCGCTCGAGCCCGGGGCTTCTCTAGTCCATGGCAATGGTAATAGGCTCTAAAAGTAAGTAAGTTCTTATGAGTCAGTGGCCAACTCTGGTGACAGAGTTTCAAGGCTGCCCGAAGGCCTCTGCCATGGCCTAACAACTTAGAAAAGACCGAGACCGAGTGCTCAACGTGCCCTCCGAAGCACGGGAGCGCTCAGTTGAAATCACTAGGCTCTGATTCCCATACAAGCTTCAAGCGTGTTTACTTGTTCATGTTACAAATAAATTGATGTAGACTCTGTTACCAAAGAGGTAGGTAGGTATGCATTAATTGCTGTAATATTTAATGAAGGAAGGTAGAAACCTCGCTATACGGTATCGTCCTCGCTATATTATCGCGGTACTAAGCATTTATTTTTCTGATGTGGAAGCAAAATTACTCCCCGGCCATTTATCTTTTTAGAGCCAGTATATTATGCCATTTATCTTCTGCCAAAAAGTTTGCTATAATATTCACTTTAGCCCACATCTCTGTGTTACTGGTGCAAAATAAATATTTTTCATTTTACTTGGTTCACACAACACAGAACAGAGAGAGGAAATCCGTAGAAGAACCAAAGTCATCTACATTAATCTAAGGTAAGTTGAAATGGGCCACGAAACGTAGGTATAGCTCCTAGAACTATAACCGATAACCGCTGGGAAATAAAGATTCTTGAATAGAAAACTGGATTCACGAACTGGAAAACGAAGAACAGGACTACTCGGTGGACCGATGACAAGAAGCCGGTGGATAGTGAAGGCACAAATCTAAAATCGGTCGTCATGGCGCTCTTCGGGGAAGCTCTTTCCAGCTGTGGACATTTATCGGCTGATTGATGAAGTAAACAGAGTGGAATAAAGTAATAAGTAGCTAGTATCTATAGGTTAAGTATCTAAAACAATGAGTAACTTGACAGGCGGTAACTAGGTAAATGCCTGCACTACTAACCACATTTATTCCATTTGCAATTCAGTGAGATAATTAGTGGAAGCGAATCGCCGCCGCCGCCGCCGCCCGCCGAGGCCCTGAGGCATAAATTATATTTCGCGGCTCCGCCAAGATTTACGCTAGCTTTAGGAGAGACAACAATGATTTATCAATTTTACTGAAAACTATACATTTTGCGGAGTATCAAAGCTGGACTTTACTACCTGTGATATGATGCATGTACTGTACACATAGATCACGTGTGGAGCCATGTTTGCATAGGTTTAGTGACTCGCTTATAATATTTATATTCACAGAGGAAAAGGCTAGGTAGTATTTTCGTTCAATGAGCTTTTCCTGGTGACCCTTTGAGTTGTTGCTTAATATATCAACAAGGTGCGAAGGTCTAGAGGTCCTCCCACGGCCTAGTTAACTTTTTCAGGCGGAAGTTTGAACCAGTCAGCTGAGCACTCGCCTTCTTACTTCCCCAACCCACAGTGCCCTGGTGGCGCCGAGACATTTATCTCTGTCATGTCGTACTTGCTGACGCAACAGGAAAACTTATTTTCGTGGAAAGCCATCGATATAGATGTTACTATCGACAATATTCGTGGCCTAAGCTCCTCGGCCGGTGTGCGCTGGCCTGGATACACAGTAAACAGATCTCCCTCCAATCGATTCCGGCGATGCCCTGTGGCTAGGGCGTGAAAATAGATCGCTTTTCGTTACGATGGAAATTTGTAAGGAAAATTCCCGATAATAAGTAGTAGATGTACAATCACTAAATATATATATAATAGGCGGGTGCACAAATATTTTGCAAAATTTGCTTTTCCTGTTTAATAGGCGTTTGTTACATGGTTCATGGTAATTCTACAATTACTAGTAAGTTATTTTATTAAGTAGGTTTAATAAAAGACAACGTACAAGCACACAGTACAGTATAAAATAAAATAAATCTACAATTTTTGAAACCTTCTTGCAATTTTATTTATCTAGTATTATAGTCATTTATTTCTAATCTCTAAACAAAATTGACAAACCTTTGCTCCAAGCAGCAGTCAAAAAGTGCATTCATACACGACATTGGTAACGAACGACTCTACATTCATATTGCCAGCTGTCCACATTCATTTATCATAAAATTCCGTAATTTTTTTCCTCCTGTTATTTCAGAATTTCGTAATTATAAGTCTCCTTGGCAGATCAAGTTCAAGGCAAAGTGCCAGAGAAGAGAGCAAATATCATGGTGCCGCTGAATTACAGCACTCGGCCGTTGACGACTGACGCGTGACGCGTGACGGCGGACGCTGACGGCTGACGCACACGCTTTTTACTTCTCTTGGAAGTTTGATTTCATGCTTTTTACTTTGTGTTTTTACAAAGGTAATCAAGACATAGTTCTTACGTCATTACATACGAGTGTGAACGATATTACTTCGCTTTTCCGCTGATGGCTGAGTTATATTCGGTTTGACAACACAGTGACAGGCATGCGTATTTTTGCTCTAAGAAATGGGATAGCTGAATTCAAAAAAAACGTCGGTTGACTCTGTAACATATTTTTATGTTGATGCCAAAAGTCAATACACATTACGCATTAAAAATATTTTTGCAATGGTTTTCCGTGTTACGATAGTGCGTAAAATACTCTGTCTACGTCGTCGGTAGGTACTTTTGTGCTATTTAGTTAACTAGCTCTAAAAGTTGTAAGTAGGTAAGTGAAATATCTATTTTTTATTTTTATTAACATTTTGCTTCAAAGCTTGCAGTAACGATGAAATCTGACATTCCACGTTAAAATTTTCTGGAAATGCTTTTTTAGTTTTTTCATAAGAATAATTCAGAACTTAAAGCAAGATGCATAGCGCTTTAGACAAAGTTTTCGTCTGAATATAGACCTACCTACAATAATTATAAATCCATTCAATTATTTCAAAGTTACTCTGTGCGTACCTTAGCAATTCAAGAAACAATAAAGGAAAGCCAAGCCGCCTGAAGGAAATACAAGCAAACGAGCAATCTCCTCTGATTACTCGCAAAGTAAACCGGATTGTCGCCGCCGGCTCTTGCCCGGAGCCGGCATCGCCAGGCGGCTTCCACGCTCCTCGACGGCTTTGGCAGTGGCTCCTACTGGTGTTGCCATAATGGAATATTATAAACCTTAATCCCAGGATTAGTTTTTTACCTAGTGGTAAAGACTCTACAGCCAGTCAATCTTGATGTTTACATAGTGGCAGGCCAATAGGTGCACAGCGAGTCTGTCTTGGTAGATGCCACCGCAGTGCCATTTATTTAGCCTCCAAGTGTGTGTGCATAATACACTATTCCAAACTTTTTTAAAGTACTTAAACAAACATGCATTTCAAGAGTACCTAGTTTAGTAGGTATTTTAGTATATTCTGGAGAAGAACTCGATTTTGGTCACGCCACGCCCTGCCAAGATTGTTTTCCTGGCTTCGCAAGAAATAAAATCCTGGAGTTTTGTGAGTTCGTTCTTAAACATGGATAATAGTGAAAAATGTAGAAAAAGTCTTGTAATATCTGGCAACACCAACCCACCCGGCCTCCGCCGCTCTGCTGCGCCGCGACGTGCCAATATCAGCGGATCAGCCGATCGCCTAATCCTAGATTACACAGCACAAAGGGCTCCGATTCAAGTCTCTTTTAGAGCAGTGTTTGTTGAGCGACCGGCGACCGTCGCGGCGCAATACCAAATCTAAGCGCCATGCGCCATAGCAAAGGCTTTATCGACAAATACTTATCTTAGCGGTCGCCCACCGGTGAAATAGGAAGCTGGGTTGGCTTTGAAGATTTTCTTTTGTGAGTAGGTAGCGTAAAAGTTATGGGTATCCACGATAATTTTTTCAAAGTCGAAAGTCAAAAATATCTATATTAATCATATCTCAAGGATCATTTGGAAACGTCTTATAGCTAGGTGAATTTACGTCAGTTCCACGCGCCCCAGCCTAGTAGAATCAAGCAAAAAGCTCGGCTGGGTTTCTAGCTTTTTTTGATGATCATCAATTGAGCACATGACGTCTCCTTCAAACAATGATTTAAGCGCATCGCTTCAGTCGCCAGTGCGGCGCGGTCCCGTATTGGTTTTGACTCGAAAACCATCCAATTCCACCTTGTCAAGGTTTATAAGTTGCAAAAACCCCTGCTGTGATAACCGTCGAAGTCTAACTGAATAAGCAACTGTAGTGTGTTTGGAGTGGAATGTGGACTGTTGGGTTGGCAACAGCGGCACAGTCGCTGTCGAGCTGGTGAGGAGCTGGCGCGCTGCCACCGCTGGCTGACAGCTGACAAGCTGACACCGCGGCGCGCCCGCCCACCTGTCTACCAGCCCCCCTAGCATGGCGATTTCATCTCTACTCTACAGTAGAATAGACAACACAGTTTCTTGTCTTCTGATTTTCTCTTTCGCACGAGCATGGCGTTACAGAAGACAAGCCCTAGAAAAAGTTTCTTCGTAGACAAGCTTTCTCTATAGCAACGGGAACGAAACCAACCAAGAGATTAAAAGCACTACGCGAAACCACTCTTTGCGTTCCGTTACTAACAAAACATGACATAAGACTAATAAAGGTCCCAATTCCGTAAAACGAAACGTTTTATGTTGACATTGACAGATATAATCATGTGACATGGAGGCATTTTTTTCACGGAGAATAAATTGTAATTTTACCTCAAATTTATTTTTAATTACACAATTATTCATAGTTTATTATTTAATAAACAAGGGATAATAATAATGATCTTTTTAGAGCAATATTACTAAAAAAACGCAGAGGTAAAAGCTTGTCTAGGTCTCAGGAGATGTAGACAGTTTCCAAAGAAATGTTTCTATTCTCAAATGTCAAAAATAGAGAAAATTGAACGCCATGCTCGCATTTGTAGACTCATCTCTAGGGTAGAATAGAGAAGTTTCTTTCCGTTCATTCTTTCCATCGCCATGCTCGGGACCGCAGAAATGTTTCTACACCCTACACTTACCTGTCATTTTTCTCTTCTCTACCCTAGACAAAATCGTTGTCTACGCTGGGCATGCTAACCCCGCAGCTATAAGTCCTGCTTCTACCACAACATGTGTTTATTAGACTATGTTGCGGTGGAGCGAACAATTTGTCGTTTTTACAAAACATAGTATACTTATTACTTACTACATTAGATTTACCTGTTCAATCAATAAAGGGATAAACTGTTGTTATTCTGATGTGTTTCTGTCGAAGTGATGGTGATGGTGACATTCCTTCAACATTAGCGATCTGAATCATTTTTCATTTAGCATTTCCCAAAAACTCCAAAAAAAGTCGTGACCTAACGAAAAACAAATAAGTTTTCAGCAGATATTGCTTTTACTGGATTAGCAATATGAACATCAAGCTGATTGAAATGGGTCTAAGCGGATATTCTTTTATTATTTGCTGAGGAGGTCCTTAAAACGTCTCATGCCTGACTCCATCGTCAGTTCAGCTTGCTGTCACCGTAGGTATAACATTTGTCTTAGGCACTTGACAGGCCCGCGGGCGTCTGTAAGTACCTAAGTAAATTTGTGCGCGTCAATGGCCAACTCTGGTGACGGAGTTATTAGGCCACCCGAAGGCCTCCATCAGGACCGACTGCGTCTGTATAAATTTTAAAAGTTTCCTCAATGACTATAGCTAGCGACTTGAACTGACCTGAAGATAGTCAAAGTCAAGGCAACATAAATTGTTGCCTTGACTTTGACTATCTTCAGGTCAAAGCGCCTTAGAATGACGCTCAACATTGAGTTATTTTTGTAATTTCATTGTCTGGGTGAAGGTGAGCGTATCCGCCGCAAGCGTGTCAGCTTCAGCTGAACAAAGAGAGCACTGATTGACAACCACTAATGTGCATGTTCACCAAAAATAATATTCAGTTAGAGAAATGGTAATGTAACTGACCCATGTGATGCAGGCAACAAATGGTAAAGTAAGTGAATGTTTTGTTGATGACTGATGAGCTTTGTGGTTTTGAGTTTGAACAATTAAAGCTTTTATGCTTAGAAGTTTATTAAGCGCAAAATAAATATTTTTCTATTCTACTCTATTTTATTTCATTATACCTATAGTAGCCCTACAGTTGGTACATTCCCTGTCTACGAGTAGGTAGGTACTTATAATAATGACGTACATCCTACATGGGAACATTCGCAGTGGCACTACTGGTACTACAAGCCATATAATTACAAAGAATTAGCCAATAATCAGCCAGGTGTTATTAATTTCGATGAATAGTGGGGGCACAAAAAGCTTAATGTGCTATCGTTACGTCATCGAGAGAGAAACGACTTCCATCCCAATCTGCTGCGCGGCACGGACACAGACTAGCCACTAGTAGCCACGCGCACAGATATGACACTCTATGAAGCCTTGTGCCCAGACACAATTGGCACATGGCTAGGCTACGCAGTACTAATATAATATCAGCTGTTTTGTGGCAAGCATCGAGGAGTTACCCTAATTACCCTTTGGGTATACCTATTGTAAGG
Organism: Colostygia pectinataria; assembly: GCA_951394395.1. Taxonomy (NCBI): domain Eukaryota; kingdom Metazoa; phylum Arthropoda; class Insecta; order Lepidoptera; family Geometridae; genus Colostygia; species Colostygia pectinataria. The sequence continues at coordinate 11,743,889 of OX596363.1, forward strand.
AGTACTGGTGTCGTGGTCTATGGCGGTGTGCTGTGGACAAGGTGCGGCGCAATACGCATGCTCGGTCGCGTTACCTGGGCAACGGAGGAACATAGATGTCAGAGAGTGTGATCGTTGACTCCCATTATTTGTGGTTTTGATAAATATATAATAAATAATATTGAACTGATAGTCTTGTCTTTAAACCCCCTCTAACACTATGTATATACTCGATGGTGGCAAGGCACCGGGAAGTTAGCCGGGTGACGTCACAAAATGGTGTTCTGTGACTAATCTCACTCTGACATCACAGATGAAGACAACAATCCTTTGAAAATAAACGAAATATAATTTTCTGTAAGTACCTTTCAGCGCCAGAACTGACTGCTTGACGTGCCTGCCGAAGCACGGCAGTAAACGCACGTTTAGTTAGCCAGAATGACGTATTTGGCTAACTGAGCTCCTTTACAGAGGCAGTCATAGAGTAGGCAGTTTAAACTTGATATTAGCAGTATCTGCGTGTAGCTCATCTGGCCGGACGGGCGGACGGGCGAGGCGTCCATGATGGATACGCGGAGGAAATTGAGCGGGCTTCGGGAATGGACGGACGCGGGCGCGGGTAATTCATCGCCAGAGATTATTCATTTTTATTCGCATCGCGCCGTTTCAGATTGTGCAGGAAATCGACTTTTTATCTTTATGTATACAAACTGGTTTAATTCAACCATCTGGTTTCAAACGGGCTCCGTTTGGGATCGAATAGAACCAGAACCAACCTATTCAGTGCCAGAACGTTGCATATATGTTTACACATTCTGAAAGTTGCCTACCCTAGTTTACCCTACCGACTACTTTGTTTTTTGTTTTAATTTTAGCCAGGATTTCATAATCATCACTTTTAATTTAATAGAACTGTAATCCAAATCATTCAACAATAATCTACCTCACCCCTCACCCCCCACTCTTCGGTATCGATGGTTCCCACAGAACCGCACAGGGGTGAGTCCCGTCAAATTTGATATTGCATAATTGTTCAGTCACGCATTGTTTAGTACGAAGTTACCAAAAGTAAAGGGTGACGAATTTTTTACGAGAACCAACTTATCTAAATAAGGTAGGTTTCATTATTGAACTTAGCAGCTGCTTTAGATGTAAGAAGGTACTCCACTCTAATATTATACTTAATAGAAAAATGTTTAGTTATGTAGGTTTACTTCAGAATAAGTTCAAGGAATCCAATTAGGCTCCCAAACTTCCAAGGCTTTAGGAAAATTTGTGTAAGTGGAGAAAGTTTCAATTAATATAGCTTGTTAGGCCTTTATTGTTGGACCCGCGCCCGTTTGCCTCCAAATAAATAAGTACTTACCTACCTATGTAAGAGCTCATTTGTAAAGAAACTTCGCTCTACAAAGTGTTGAATAAAAGATTATATCGCCTATGCTTCAGCTGTCTCGCTTTCATTTCTGAATTATTTTAGTAAAACAATCAAAACAGAATCAAAACAAATACCCTTCTCCTGCTTTGGTTTGACTTCACGTGTTAGTGTCAAAATCTTCTTTATAAATAAGAGGGGATTCTCACCGTTCAAACTTTCAAACGGTATGAAAACTGTTATTAAGGTTACTTAGAAATATAAGTTATTTATATTGACTCCTTGAATTTATTCAATCATTATCACAAGGATCATTTTGAAACGTCTTAAAGCTAGGTCAATTTAGGCCAGTTCCACGCGATCCTTATACTCGTATTAGAAGTGAAATATTTTGCGTTTTTCAGTTATGATGGTAAAATCTGCTCTTTTATCCATTTGAGCAAGCTGCTAATTTATTGCGACGGGTGACGGCGGCGCCGGCGACCGACGACGTGACGAATATGAAAGAAACCTACAATTTTAATAAGCAGTGGTCCTTAAAGCCGTTTCAGCAAATTATAGAAAGCATCAATTTGGTTCTATAAATGTAAAAATGCAGAGAAATGACCGCTACCGTACCGCTACCGTACCGCTACCGTACCGCCACGGCACGGCGCCGGCAATCCAACACTCACTGAACAAAAGAAGAACTGTTCAAACGAGGGACTCTCCCTCAACACCAATAAACACTGAGTCTGAATACAAATAAAAAGCTTCTTCAGCGCACATTAAATGTAATTGTTTTGTGAATGCCTCAGTGGCCTCAGTGAGGACCACCCCGTATTCATAAGAAATGGTGAACGAGACGAAAACGGGACTGACTTTAAGTAGTCTTTCGTGTGTAATGATTTGATCCAACACGACGATTCGGTCAGCTCGGTCAGCAAGCATCGATTAGCGACTGTGCCTGTGACACAGATTAGTATTACGAGTGGTGTTAGTGACGCGAGTTCGTCGCGTTTCCGTCGCGGCTTCTTATAGAACAAGGGGACGACGGGCTCATTACCGTCACCACTCACTCCATTAGAGCAGCAGCTCCCGATCACTGGTCGCGAACGCTCTTGTTTTTTATCATCATTTATAATGTATTATGATAGAAAAAATTCCGGGGCAGTTATTCGTCATTATATTAATTCTCGAGAACTAATACAATGAGGAATAGGAGCGAAAAGCAAATGCTTGAGGAATAAGGGAAAGTCCTTGTCCAACTCTGGGATCTGTAGGTACTTTACGTAATATTAAGAGGGTAACAAATCTAGATTAAACTCCTAATCTCTGTCGTAAGATGTAACCCCACGTAGGAACAAACTGCGGAAGTAGTTAGCGAGCTCAGTGGAAGAGTTACACTCGCATTAGAATGCTAATGCGAGTGGAGAGTGCGGAGGACGCCATTATGTTCATCCAGCCGAGCCCTCTGTATTACTCTGTGCCTCTGTCCTGCGGAGCGCCCGCCGGCGCCAACCCTGTGCGTGCACTTGCCACCTACCAGTATCTACACTCATATTTTACTTTGATCACTTTCACAAAAGAAAGAAAATCATATTACAAGCAGAGTTGTTTAAGTTGACTCATACGAACTTACTTACTTAGCAGAGTGTGTATGTGTAAGTTGATAAGATACAGACTAACAGCACCTACTAGGGTCTACTCTTGCGCACAAAACCGATGTTTTTGTTGTATAATTCAATTCCTAATGACCCTAAGTTAGAGTTGTCATGTCATCGACATAATCAGGAGTCTACTCTTTAAAATCATTTGTTTCAAAAGTAGACCTCCTGGGCTCTACGTAGGTCTACGATGAGTCTACGATACGAATTCTAAAACGTTCACTGCTGGGCATAGGCCTCCCACAAAGAACGCCAGGTCAACCAATTTTGACGTCGTAGACGACGAGCTCTATCACAAAGAACTGTACCAACTATCACGGAGGTGTCAGTGTAGATCGTAGAAGTATAGATACTGGTCTCGCTCCAGCTAGCGCGGCTGGCTGAAAGCGCGGGCTCGCGACAGCGCAACGAGCCGGAGCCGGGGACATCTAGCAGTCGCAGCACTCACAGCCAGACGCACTGAGAGCGTGCTGCAGGCGGGGCGCGCGGCGAGACGCACTCGGGTGACTCTCTGTGTTGTTACGAATATGTGATTTAATCATTAAATCCCTTGTAATGTCATCATCTTCGTCTGCTCGTCTATCTGTATGAAGAGGTATTTTTTTTAGCCAAAAGCAGGAATGGAAAATATAAAATGAAACGAGGTTTTTAAGAGAGGGCACTTAAAAATCTCATTTCATTTTATATGGCCATTCAAGACTTAAGCGACGAAAAGTATATCTTTTTCAGTTCGATGGTTTCCAGCCCTACTCTTGCTGCATGGAGCAGGCAGATTTAGCAGAAAAATAAGCTTTCCTTTCAAGGATATAACAAATAGGCACATCAAGGTACTCATCCACTGCGCGTGTTGCTAAGCAGATGCTAGGTACACAACAGGATCCCATAAATTCTCCATTTCCCGCGCATTTTCCCGACATTCGCAAACATGTCAGCGGCAGAGCGATGACGTCATTGTGGCGGTTTACATTTTATTTTCATCCGTGAAGTGGTTCTCTCGCGGGAGGGCTCCGAGGGCCGGGAGGGGGGAGGGCGCTAGGGCTGGATCAATCGCAGTAGTGTGAGGGTTGCTGGGCGAGTCAACACTGCTTGTACAACATCCGATGTGTGAGATTACAAATGTAGTCGATAGCTCTCACGGTGCCAAGGCTGTGTTGAATTTCAGCTCTTATTCTAGCTGCCCTAGATGTCATGTCCTTGACATTGGATAAAGTATTCGTCTCAGTCTCAGTGTTATGCTGAACACGAAGATTTCTTTAATAATCGTCTAAATCTGAACAGATTCAACGGTCTGCATATTTTAATTAAAATTCAGTCTCAAGTGCGAAACTGCTGTCCGACAAAAGACAAGGTTTTTTATTAACCAATATCAAAAATGAAAAGGTTAAGAAACTTTTCTAGGGTACACACACACACACACACCCACACATACTCAACACACAAATACTCTACATATATCTGAATCAAGACTAGGACACCCTGTATCGTGGGTATTAATACGAGTACTTAACCTACTTACCTACTATCACAACTAGGAGATCCAAAACAAATACTTGCAGATCATGTAAACATTTTGTTCCACAACGGGAACCAAAACCACAACCTCTCGCTTTAGAACCGAGCTCCCGGCCGCGGCCCCCGCGCCCGCCACCGACGCTGAGGCTGGAAGACACACTGGCTTCGGCATTATAACGAGCTTTACATGATACATCATCATCATGACAGCCTTCTAATGTTCCCACTGCTGCGACACTGGTCTACTCTCGAGCGAGAGTGATTGGGTCTTAATCCACCACGCGGACCCAATGCGGATTGGTGGATAGCACATGTCTTTCGAATTTTTAGTTCCTGGAAATGCCGGTTTCCTCAATGTTTTCCTTCACCGTATGAGAGCACTGGCATTGGACAATACATTTCGAATAGAAAAATACATTGGTGCACGACCGGATTCGAATGCACGATCTTAAAATCGGGGTCACTACCACTAGACCACCAGTGCTCTTCATAAGCTCTGCCATAAATTTAGATTACCCGAAGGTCTTATCCAGTAATGCAGCCGTTTTTAACCTTTTCAATCTCAAGTGGTATTATCGTTTCAATGACATGTTGATCAATGCCTCAATACATCAAAGGCACAAAGAAGAGTTTAGAGAAACCCGCGTGACCTCGCCTCGCACAGACAGACCGACAATGGCAATAATTCACGTTTGCAGCGCCCTCGTTGGACGCCTCGTGACTAGGCACAAATTACTCGTAATGATGGCACACGCTTGACCCGGCAGTGACGTCAGCGAAGCTTGCTGCGAACTGCCAGATACGCGACAGTGTTTAAGACGCATCCTAGATCAGGTAACAGGGATCTCTAGACACTCAAGACTCCTGGCCCTGGGTGTCTCAGAGACACGCCTTATTATCAACCAATCAATCAATTTATTTATTTCTTATCAAACATAGGTAACCTATGTTGATAATTTTACAAAACATTAAGTTATATTTGGCGCAGCCCGCATCTTGCTCATGTTTTCGCTTCAGCTTAGTTCTTGCCAGGTTCTTGTACGTAGCCAACGACATTAAGAATAATCGTAAAAGAGCTGTACTCCTCGTTGTACAACTCGCACCACTTGTAGGCTCCGAGCATGTTATCGCTCGCAGTGGCCGACCGGCCCGCACTCGTGACTATCAACTTTCTTAGCAACAAATCATGATAGATCAGTCAGATTACAAACTGATTTCTGTTATACAATAGCGTAATACACTTTGTTATGTAGGAGTGTGTTTCTTGCAAGATACATAACACATGCACAAGTAGGTAACTACCTATCATAATGCCCTACTATAATAATAATAATAGCAGTAGGCACCTTCTACCTTATTTGACAAAAAACTTTGAGTTGGCTTGACGCTCGATAGCATGCTGGCAAAAAAACTCACAATACGGCCTCGGTTAGTCCTTGGGTACTAGGTACTAAACACATTTTTTATAGGTACAACCTACTACCACAAAAAATATCGACTCAAGCGGTTGAACCAGCAACCTTCCTTCCGCTGGATAGGCGGATGCTCTACCAGTTGCGCTACCAAGTCATATCCTCTGCTTGTAATTGCTGTCGATTTTCACCCCACTTTTTCCAAACCACATAACAACCAGGACGAAGTTACGTCACCCCCACTCTTCACCAGCCACCATAAAACAACCCGCCACTTCCTTTTATTCTCGCACAAAAAGTACAATCAATGAATATTGAAAGATTTCCGCAGTCGCGGTTCATTGGTTCCGCCACATGTCACTCTCGCCATTCATTAGGGGGTATCCTGTGGGATTTACAAACCCCTAAAAAACTCTTATTACCAACCCGCAAGGCTTACTTCCGTGAGGCAGCTTGTCAACCCGAAAAACAGCAACTTTATTTCGTACCAAGCTGTAGACTTTTTTATGAATTTCAAATTGTATAGCTGTCATAAAACACGATCCCGTTCCAAACGTACGTAGTACTAAAAATTAGTACGATATTATTGTATTTTTGCCTTTTCTCTTGAGATTAAAATTAAACCGAAGGTTTGTTTTAGTTTTTAAAAACCCCTAACAGATTATTTGCAGTCTTATTTTGTTACGAAGCTTTTGTTTCTTACAGGTTTCAGGGAATGGTTTCCCCTACGTCGCTTTACCACCGCGCCCCGCACCCGCGCACCGGGCCCCGCGTCGCACGCAATGTCAAGATTTACTAAGGGTGAGTTGCACCATCTAACGTTAATGTCAAATTGTTCAATAGTCGTCGACCAATTTGACGTTAACGTTAGATGGTGCAACTCACCCTAAGTCGAGAGTTCGAGACCACAGAGTAAATTGTAGGGAGTAGAGAATCGAGTCGAGAATACCATCTATCACGTTCCTTACTAGCACGGCACGGCTACCACCTAGTGTACTATAGTGGTAAGTGGTCGGGTGGGGGTGTTACGAATTTATTATAATGTCGCTGTCGTTAGAGTCCATATTTTAGTCTTCTACTAGTAGGTACTTATAGGTATGTTGTAGGTATGTAAGTAAACACATTTTCCATTTTCCATTAATATTAAAAATTATGGGTCTCGCAAAAAATCTTATAACATGTGTATCTGAGTGCGAACCGATTTCAATTTCACCCTCCACTCCACCATCCCCTGATAAAATATTAAAATTTGAGTGATATCTGTTCATGCGATATCGACACGTCACAGGACCCACTTTAATACACGAAAAATGTCCTTAATTGTTGCCAGTTAAGACTCATTTTGGCTAGAAGTAATCTGTGCCGAACCTGCCCAATTTACAAGTGACCAAGCGATGTACAAAAAGGTAAAGTCAATTGACAAGGCTCAAAGTACTTCTGGTGTTAGTTTTCTTGTCAAAAGGCTAAATTAAATAGTGAAATTGAATTTCTTACTCAAGTACTTACGTAAATGAAAGGGTAAACAACGATCAATCCATTCACCCTTCAAAGTGATCCTTCTGATTTTATTGAACACATACTTTGAAACTAAAAGACATTACCTTCGTCATTGAAACACGAACTTTTTTCAGAAAAATGGAGCAACAAAATCTAAATCACAATAATTTTATGGTTTAAAATGTTGGTTCATCTCTTTTGGCGAGTGTACTTGACGAATCAATGAGCGGTCTTCGTCTCAAGTTATTAAAAAAAATGTCTATTTAGATGGCGGTAGCTCAACTGGCGAGCCCAAGAGAATGTAAGCACTACGTTTGGCGAGCTATGGTAAATGTGTAGGGAATTCAACATTGGTTGCTCCTGCTGTCACTGTCTGACATACCTCTGGCTGGTGTCAAAGTTATAGTACGTACTACGTACGTAGTACATTAACTTTGGTCGTACTGGAGATGATCCCACAACTTTCCTCTGGACACGAGACGAAACAAAAACGGAGTTACCAACTTTTTTCTTGTTTTGATAACCTTTCCTAGTATGGCAGTAGGGCAGATAGCGCCATCTGTCAAAGCAATCGGAACTTTTTTTTTTATCTCGAATCGAAAACCTCTTATTCAATGTGAAAAAGTGGTATGAGTTGAATAACGCAAATAATATTTTTTCCGTGTCGTCAACTCACACCATTCGGTACGAAAAATGTTTGTGTCAGTTGCCAAACGACTCTTTTAAAGGTAGTCAATGTGGGTGGGTAAGTATACTTTTTAACCGTTAACAACTTCAGCACAAGCTTAGACATGATTATTTTTAGCTGGCCATTTTGTTCTTGACTGACACATCATTGAAGTTTAGCACTATTGCGTGGGTTCTCCGTTTTGATGGGTGACCGCCGCCGGTGGCAGTATCAACTGAGCACTTCCGCGGGTTCGCTGTTGATCACCCGGCTTTTCAAATCTGTTAGACAATGACGGAGGCCTTCAGGCGGCCTAGTAACTCCATCAGTGTTGGGCACTGACTCATACATTTACTTACTATACTAGCAGTTGGCAACAGCAAGATCAGCTGTCTGCGAGCACGCAAGAAGTCAATTACCAGCGGAGAACATCACGCCGAGCAGAAAGGGGGCCCGCGGCGCTGGCGGCGGGAGACGCAAATTGTTCCTCCGAATATTCGGGACAGGTGAGGGAAATTTCATTATGGTAATGTGTAGCACGAATATGTTGATGCTCATGATTTGATAGAGGCTGGGGCGAGAATATTTATATTATAAAAGATATAGATACCTAGCTAAATATATTAAGTATTTATGTATGATCTAGCTAGTTAATCGATCTAGGTATATCACAGAATCCTTTATATCGTGGTACCCGCGAGCAAGGCCATCGTGGTCCCCGCGAGCAAGGCCACGAGCAGAACCTTCAATGACAGATTAAATAATTATCTTCATAGGCTTAGATGATTCTAAAGCATCGAGAATTCTGGCTCCGGATTAGTACAGTTAAAAACTGGAACAAACGATTTGAAACGAAATGAAATTTAAAGTTAAACGAGTAGAGTTTCAATTCAATTTGCGAGTTAGTAGGTACGGCCGGCTGAGGAGGGTATTGTAATTCGTGAAAGTTGCCCTTTGTTTAACTCGCATGGGCCAGCTGACTGAGGCCTGCTCGGTGCTGTACTGTGGCAACACAGCAGAGGTACAGGTACAGGTCCTGTCAGTGGCTACACACCTATAATGTACAGACCTCATTTAACTGAAGGGTGGATGTATGTTTTATACGCGCCAGTCGTGTCGTGTGCGCAAACACGGGGCGACTCACGGCGTGAGCTGATAACTTGGATCTAAGTATGTGCATTTCAAATTATAGTTAGGTTTAACTTATCTGTACCCTTGGTAACCATTTTCTGGTAGGTATCCTAGATCTTTATCAAGCTAAAATTAAGTTTTAAAGTCATGTAAAACATCGGTAAACCCGTTGTAATTAAAAATACCCAGCACAAAAGTACCTTGAACCTTCCGAAATTATCGTTCACGTTTTATTAGTTGTATCCCGGTTTCTCGTACAAGCAATTTATGTAATGTCTCCATTTCCTGTGGAATTATAGTCATTAAGCTGTGTAAATATGGCCAAGAATCGTTTCGGCAAATTGTACTATAATCGATTTGCCGTAACTACCTCTAAATATACGCTGGGGCCCTGATATAAGGGTACTGTTGTGGTCCGTGTCGGTCGCCGCTGAGCTGACTGTCGGGCCAGGCGCCGACCGACGCCGGGGATAGTTATGGGATGCCAATTGCCACAACCGAAACTATATTGTTTTGGCCCAAGACAAGAAGCAATTTATTTTTATAGCTCATCATGACTTTCCGACAGATGGATCAGTTGTTACTGACTTTCATCATAAAATGGTACGATCCAAAGTTTAAATGACGATAATAATTATCTCAGACGTGATCCCATCACATTCACCAATCTTCGTTTCGTTATCGCTCTTTCAGAGAATGTCGACCGCAACATATCTGTTCCCGATATCATCACATTTTAATTTAGCCATAACTTTTCGTAGCCTTCTTGGATTCGAGTCTCGAACGTAAATCTTTTTGTTTTGTAAAGTTGGTAATTTAGGAACGTTTTCAGGTATTTCTGCAAATTTCGGGCAATAACAATAAAGTTTGATGCGTTATTGTCTCATGGCGTGGCGCGGCGTGGCGCGGCGTGGCGTCGTCAGAGAGATGTAACGAGGTGGTTATGTTGTAAGCCATGGTGAATGAGCTTGTTGTGGTAAACGTTATGCAGATTGTTATGGTTATGACTTCATTACTGTGAGTCGGAATGGCCAAAAATTACATACCATAGGACTCATAAGAGCAGCCACCAATTTTATCTAAATCCTTATTACTGCTGACTCTACCTTACTGAATCGAGATGAGAGTAGTGATATTTTGAATATTCCTAAAGTCTTTGTTAGCAATTTAATTTATCGGCCTTGCATATAATAATACTACTAAAAGTAGGTACACACAATAGCCCGACCGCAAGTAGGGCATGCCCAGCCCACACATCTCCACGACCTAGGTACTGGCTAGGCACCTACCTAAGGTGCGGTCGGCGCGCGAGCGAGACCGCGGGTCGCCACCTACCTGCGGTCGCGGCCGCGTGATGTGCGCATGCGTCGGCTGCGGTCTCCCCTACACGCTGTACTTATTACACTGACATAGGCCTTGGACTACAAAATTATTCGGTGGATAAATAGTGTTGCAATACTCTAGAATAAACTCAATTTATTACAGAAGGGTTGCACGCTCTCTCTGACTTATAATGCCTTGATGCTTAAGTAAACAATTATAATAGGTAGGTTAGGTAACTACTATTATAATAATAGTGGCAACAAATTTTTAATAAATAATGGAACACTCTGCGAAATTGGTAAAATACAAACTTCATAGTTATCCGTACCTAACGTACTCTAATTTTGATAATTTCCGAAATTAAGGAACCCATAATATTTCAGGTTTCTAATTTGTATGATCAGTCAGTCAGACAGCAGTTGGTTACGCAACGACTTTTAGACTTTAGTTGGAACATAATAATAAAATATCTGACACTTACGTAAAAATAGACCATAATGGAAAATCTATTACGAACTATTTACGAGCGGCACTTGTCAAAGCGTCTAATGTAATGATTACTGCGAATTACGAGGTCGCGAGTTCGATGCCCGACGCACGCACACAAATCTATGAGCTAGGCATGTAGGCGGGGTATGCGAGTGTTTGTTGTTGCTACTGTTCTAATTATCTTTATCAGTCACACTTCAGTGGTGTTTCTTTCTGGGAGTCTTCTTGGTACACACTAAACTAAAGTACATCAATGGTCATGCATGCTTATTAAATTTTTTTTTTTGTCTTTTGGTTTAAATTAGCTCTCTTCAGTGCCTTCTTATGTCAGGCAGTATAAAAGTGGTAAAAGTTGAAGAACGGAAATAATATTATTGCGTTTCGTCATCTCACACTATTTGGTACGAAATTATGGTGTGAGTTGTCGAACGATCCATATTGTAGTGAGTGATTTGTTTGAATGTTCCGTATTTATTTATTTATTTAATAAAGGGTATCCAACAGAGAAAACACATAAAAATACAGTAAATAAAAAACAAAGGACTTAAATCTAAGTGTTCCCCTAATTAAAGGATACCGCAGCATGCAAAAAAATTAGTAAACTTAACCAAGCTAAAAATTATTAATTACGCACAAACATAAAAGCTTATGACTATGCCTAAGCTTAAACAAAACAAAACAAACCACTTAGGTATTAGAAGTTTGTTTCGAAAACTTGTTTGGAAATTATTAGATAGTGCATAAATCATAAAAATGAAAATAAGTGAATATGAGGTAGGTAGGTATGTAAAAATTTAAATAAAATATTAAACTATTGTCACTATTTCAAGAGATCTTTAAGAATTTTATCAAACTTACGTGATGTGTCGCTCAAATCTAATAAGTTGTCTTTAGAAAGAGTGTTATACTGCTTACAGAGTCTTGGCAATACTGAATTTTGACCTAGGTTAGTTCTGAAATATGGAACTGAAAATAAATTGTAAGCACACGACCTGGGTAGTCTGGAGGGAGCGTTAATTTGAAGACTGTTAGTCAGTTCGATGCAGTCAATTTTACCATTTTGTAGTTTGTGTAAAAAATGTATATCGGCTATCTTCCTTCGTGTTTCTAGAGATGGCAATTTATAGTGCTTCATACGCTTGTTATAACTGCTTAACTTTTTCGCCAAGTGATCACCATAAGAAAGATGATACATGAACCTTTTTTGTACGCTTTCTAAACGTTTGCAGTATATGTCGTAGTGAGGATGCCATATTACTGATTATTAATAACAAAACGGTTGAGAGCTTCGCAAACCTCAATTGATAAGGAAATGCTGCGGCTTACTCAAATAATTTATGGTTCTTACAATAAAAGCGAGAGCCTGTTATAATCTGTGTAAAGGAGAGTTACTTTATCTGCGCGCCGCCGGATCCAGTCTACGTTTCACGATAAAACAATAATGAATGTAATAAATTATACAAGTTTGCTTTCTGTGTTCCGCGGCTTTTCTTGTAAAATAGAGCTTTTAGCGATCCGCGACCTATTTATTACCTACTCCGCGATCTGTGGCCGGTGAGTACCGCCGCGCGCCGCGCCGACGACGAGGCCACACCGGAGCGAGCTCGGAACGGCTTACAGACACAAATAGGCTAATTTAGGAGGAGTATAATTACCAATTCTATTGTTTAGTTAGCGTGTGTTTAAATGTGGTACGAAGATCGTCGCAAATTGCAAATGAGCGGGAACTGATGACTAGACTGGATCCCCCGGCTTCAGTAGTCATCATGGAGGCTTGCGCGTCGGCCGGGTGCGGTGCGGATGCGGTGCGGACTGCGGGTGCGCCGCCTGCGGAGATATTGTTGTAGTGCTGTTTCTTTTGTATGTTATTGAGGAGATCAGGTACAGAAGTATTGTGAGATCAGGATGATTAAAGATGACTAAAATGCCAGGTTTGGAGCAAATAATAAAACATTGTCAACATATTTCAACACCCGCTTCTGCCTGCGGCTTCGCTCGTGTATCAAATAAAAAATTTTTTTTAGTAATACCACAGTAATACTTCAGAAAGGGTCCTATTTAAATTTTATCGAAATTGGTTTAGTACTTTAGGATTTATTCCTAAAGTGTCCCATCAGATGTGGTAGAGGTCAAAAGGTGGTCTATAACCAATAAAAAATGATATTTTTTAAATCGTCGCGTACAACCACAATCTGCTAAAACATTTTTTTAGATTAAAGTCGGATTTTGTTTTTACGTAAAAAATATTATCAAAAAGACGTCTTAGTACAGTTAGTACCTCAACAGATAACCTAATAGTACCTTCTAGGTAGTGTACCTACTCGTAATGGCGCATATTTTCAAATACATACTTAGACATCTTTTTGTTCAAAGTTTATAGGTAGGAGGTACCTAAGTATCAAGTTATTAACCTTAAGGACTCCGAAAAAGAGAAGTTGCCAATCGACATTAACATCCCCTTCCGCGAAAAAAATACTTTTTGATTTGACCATCTCGTGTCGTAAACTTGTATCGGTGACATTATTTCGAAAATCAAACTTTACGTCCTTTCCAAGATTACTTTTCTTCCAGTCGTTTTGAAAAAAAACCTTCGAGTAAAGTAATTATCGTTTGTTTCTGGTTGCTAGGTGATTAAAAAGGAGTCTTTTTCTTCTATATCCTGCGTAATCCTGCGGGGCTAGCATGCCCAGCGTAGACAACGATTTTGTCTGGGGTAGAGTAGAGAAAAATGACAGGTAAGTGTAGGGTGTAGAAACATTTCTGCGGTCCCGAGCATGGCGATGGAAAGAATGAACGGAAAGAAATTTCTCTATTCTACCCTAGAGATGAGTCTACAAATGCGAGTATGGCGTTCAATTTTCTCTATTTTTGACATTCGAGAATAGAAACATTTCTTCGGAAACTGTATGGAAAGGTAGAATATCTGACACTGCGGTGGTACCCACCAAGACGGACTCTTGCTGAAGAGTCCTACCACCAGGTATAAATACATACCCTTTCTTTATCGATCGACTCCATCAGCGAATCTGTGTCGGCTAGGGATGTCCACAATGGCCAGCTGCCGGCTAACCCCGTAGGTACCCTTACTCTTTGTGCGTCCCTCAACCCGGCGCACGGCCGACTGTGACGCGGATTATATTTAATTATTATTTTTCATAAAATGGGGGATCTAAATACCTTTAGCGGGTATAATGAGCTCGCCAGTTTAAAACACGCTTTTGTTTAAATATTATAATTATGCAATAAGTTAAACACACAAAGACGGAAGGTAGTAGGTACCACTTATGGACTTTCTCTTCGTCCTCGATTAATTAATTCGGGTACGACTTCGGATCTGTCAATAAGAGACGAATTTGATTATATCGGGTGTTCACTCTAGCTAATACACAAACTAATACCGTTATTTCCGTTATTAGTATAATACGGACTCTATTATCGACAGCACAAAAAGGTAGAGTCTGTTCAATAAGAGAACCGTCGTGAATCAATCCATTTCAAGTCTTAAGTCAACGACTCAGACTTGTATGTCGTTGACGACGCCGAACGACGGTTTACCTATTACACATACCTACTTGCGTTGCACACGCAGAGATTGTTCTCGATGTCTTGGTTGCACAAAGCTGCTGCGTAGTAGGTCAGTTCAAAATGCATGTGCACGGTTCTGTTTTCACATTCCCCCTCGCACTCATGTCACTCCATAGCTCAATGCATCAAAGCTGTTTAAAATGAAAGCCCGTAGGCATTTACACGCCGCTACTCTTTTATTTGGTGTTCTATCAAGTAAAGTACCTCCGTATCTGTTTAGTAAGCTTGTATTGAATGGGCAGGCAACTCTCGCTATCCCAAGAGGGTATGTACTCACGTGTTTGTGACACCGAGACACATACAAGTCAGTAGCATTCCGTGGCTCTTTCCGCTTCGCATCTACCCAATGTTGGAATGTATTATTGCCGCCGTTAAGGGTTTTAAAATCAATCTACGCATTTTAATTCAGTCATCTAGTACCCATAATACAGCTCTGTTTAACAGCAGCTTACCTTGGGGCTAGATGATGCTGTGTGGATTGTCCAGAATTATTTATTTATTTATTATTTATAATTTTCCCTTTCTAAAGCAACTTTTAGATGCACAAAAAAGGCTTGGTGATTTTTATTCACCTTGTAGCGTGAACTTGCATCTATAGCTACATTCATACCACTTATTGTTTATATTTTTGTAAGTTAGCCCTTATATTAGGTTTTAGATTATTTATTTCTCATAAGATTTACAAAATCGCTTACTGAGAAACATGATAAAACTTTTACAATATTATGCAGTGAGCAGGAAAATAATAATTACAAATTTACTTACAAATCAATACAACTAAGCTTACAGTCACAAAATATAAAGATTATCTGCACGAAATTGTGGGTAGTTTTTGTAAACGTACGACGACTTTGCACTCAATGCTAGACAAAAGAATCAGAACTTGTAACTTTGTTTAGTTAGGTAGCGGGGCCGGTTGCACCTAATAATAATGTTGTTATCACTAAGTCACCAAAACGTCGGTTAAAAAGTTTGAATATGTAAATTAGCTAGAGAAGAGAGAAAAAATAATAATAATATTCTTATAATTGTAGATTAATTAATAAACTGCATTTTATATATTAGGTAAAACATTATTTACTTACACAATAATACTTACTACTACTACTAATAGTACTAATTACTTAATACAAATATGTACCTATAGTTTATAATGTTAGGTAGTACATATTCGTTATCTGCTTGATTTTCTTTGATAATGCATGCCTTTTTTTTTTTTTTTTTATATATACTTATACTTATAATAATTATATATATTTACATTTTATGCTGTTTTATATGTATTTTGTATATTTGTACTGTAATTTATGCACATATTTAAATAAATTAAATGTTAATTTGTCTTAAATGTTGTATAATTATATCGTTTGCTGTATTTTCTGTGAAAATGCATGCCATTATTGTTAATAATTAATTTTATTATTATTTTTTAGATTCCTACTTATAATATATATAATATATATATATATATATATATATTTTAACATTTTATGATTTTTCATATGTATTTTGTATATTTGCAATGTAATTTATTGAACATATTTGAAATCACTTAATATTTTAATTTATAAGTTTTAAAAAAAAATTACGTGTTATCGTCTTGGCATATTTCCTCGATGAGATCGTGTTTTAGATCATTGTGAATATAAATGGAAACTCCTCCACCGCGGATAAGTTTTCGGTAGCTAAAATAATGCGAGTAATTGGATATAATCAGTGTTTGGGCTTCCACCTCTGTCTTGATCCAGGTTTCCGTAACAGCAATGATTGGAACCTTTTGAATTTTCTGCAATATGCATTTTAGTTCGTCTAGCTTCCCTGGTCTCACAAGGCTGCGCGCGTTGAGATATAAAAACTTCAGGGATTTTTTATCTATAGTTAGTCTGTTATATTCGTTAACGACTTAGTAGGTAACATGTATTTTTCTACTTGTATGCTGGTTGTCTGCTACAGTAGAAGTTTTTGGTTTTTTGTCTGTAACTTTACAATTTTTGGCACTCCTTTGAAGTATTTAATGGCAATGTTGTCTTCATCTTGATTTTGCCGATTTTTTAATTCTTCTTTTAGCATTTTCATGTGTCTTTGCTGTTGCGGAGTTTTGTCTGAGAAAATTTTTATATTTTCTAAGTTTATTTTAAGTCTATTGCGAAGAACTTCTTTTGCAGACTCTGCAGAAACCAGCGAGGCTTTAAGAGACCTTGAACTACCTTGTTTGTATTTTCCCAATCTGATGCTATGGATAGGGTCAGGGCTGTCTGGATATGCCATTTTAATAATTTTTGTCGCTTGAGTTAGATCATGAGCTGCTCGATCTTTAGAAATATTTGTGATCAGCTCAGGTACCCCTGTAATTATTATATTACATTCCCTGGTAGATCGTTCTCGTAGTTCATAGATAATATCCTCACATTGTGAAACCGATGTTTGAACCTCCTTCATTGGTGGTTGGTCGGCTGACGATTTTAGTGCTTCTATATCATTCTCCATCGAAGTCATCTTTTCTTCGGCGCTGTGCAGGCCAGTTTTCATGCTTTCCATTTCTATTTTAAGTTTATTTTGTTCTTGGATCATGCTGTCGGTTTTCTGTTCTATGCTTTGAACTTGGTGTTTTATTGTTGAAATGTCTTCGGATATTTTCGACAGGCTGCTTTTTTGTTCATTTGAGAATTTCTGAAGCACTGCGAGTATGTCTGCGCGAAAATCGGCAAGTTCCTGAGTGTACGGGTTGTGGTCGTCGGGTTGCTTCCTTTTTCGTAATGCGACATCATTTACAGAACAGAAATCAGGTTTTGCTTGATCACCTTCATTCCCGCTAGGTGTCCCAAGTGGTAGGCTTGCACTACTAATTTGATAACAGTCTGCCTACCGCGCCAGAGGTGAATACCTATAATACATCTCGTTAACTAAACTGTCTGTAATCACGAACTTTGTCCTATTGACATTACACGCACATTAATCAAATAACATTTATTTTATTTTAGCACCCTATACTTGCCTTTATGAATACTAACCAAGTATTCCTAGGTAGGTATAGGGAGAAGTTAAACCTTTTGCTATGGAACAGGATGGGACGGGATCACGGGACGCATCGAACATTTCATTTCATTTTTAATTTGTCATGTCAGTGGCATGCGGCCACCGCGGCCGGGCGCCGGCGCCGGGTGGGTATCAGTGTAATGACAGCGCTGCGGCTCGAAGAACCACTCATTCATAATCATGGGTACTTATAATGTAATAAGGGTATTCAATATCAAAGCGCTTAGCACCTCGAGGCTATCGAAGGTATTTTAGTAATAATTGTTGTTTTGTTAAGTAAGGCTAAATTGTTAGTAAAATTCAACAATTCTTTTTTGAGAACAAAAGTAGATGTACTGTTGTTACAAAACAACAAATAAAACTTATTTGTTCAGAAGAGACTTCTCAGAATACTTTTACAGAAACCAGTAGAATGGCAACTTCAGTCTGTTCTGATTGAAATTCTGTGGTGTGGGCAAAGTCGCGGGGCAGCACAGAACTAGTCATAAAAGTAAGCCGGACCCACCTCAGTTTTATACCTGCCTAGTCTATCTCCATTCGTAACTGCCTCTCCGCACGTCCGCACCGCACTTTATCAGAAATCTATTTGAGGCACAAATTTTGCGTTAGCGAGGCAGCCTACCTGCAGCTGATTACATGCCATATTGTTCCCCTCCCCCGGTACATCTGGGGACGTGACGACGCGAAAGCAATATTTTAATAGCACACCAGATTTGTGTGCGTGTTTGCGTAGTTAGAAAATAACTCGTGTCCTTTCGCTGATCGGTAATAAATATAGAGCTAACTCGATTTCGCCGTGTCGCATCCACCAGTGGAAACGGCACGCGCTATATTGAGAAGGGTGTTGCGTCTGGTGACAGATATTTACAAGTGTAGGCAGTGTAGGGTGTCTACCACCCGGTGTGGCGTGGTAACGACGTTTGTCGAGAGACTGATCGCCTGCCTGCTCCGGACGAGCCCTTCAATGCAACTGCTCAGGATGCGGGCGGAGGATACCCGCAGAGGGGTCAGACTGGGTCAAGTCAGACGTGTACAGCTTCGGTTAAGATGTTCTCGAAACGGTTATCCGGACGGTTGTACGGATAACGGACGATCCAATATGTAATACCTACCGAGGCATCAGGACCAAGCCCTTTGGAAAAACAAAAAGGCACAGCGGCGGCGGATGAAAATGAAAATGAAACAACGTCATAAATAACGACACCACACCCCCCCCCACACACACCACCACCGCCCCCGCTCCTCCAAGGGCTTCCTTCGCATTTCATTTCCTTCCGCAGTCCGACTCCCGAATGCTCCATTGAAAGGCTGAAGCGAACTTCCTGACAGATGAAGACAACTTTTTCTTTGAAAGTTAATTTTCGAAAGAGTCAATTCTGGACAGTTCGTCTTTGTTCGGCTTTTTTTTTATTTTCATGCACAAAACACATCACAACCACAGCAAAATATACATTCAAAACTACGGTCTTAATCTAGATTGTAACATAAAATTATGTGCATACATCAAAAACGAATTAACAATACAAGTAACAAGAGAAGGTAAGTTAAAACATTTTTATGGAGGTAGAATGCTTATGTACCACGCCACCAATAAAATGATATTTAAATAAAAAAATATGCAGGTAGGTTAGGAACATAGGCACGCTTACAAAAGTCAAATGAATACATACTAATATATAAATATGCGGCTGTAGGGCGAGTGCCGCGCCGGTGCCGTGCCGGTGCTGTGCCGGTGCCGCTGCCGTCCCGGGCTGGTGTTATTTTAGTGTATGTTTTTATCCATTAGAATGGCAAACAGCCCTCTTTAAGATAAGCACTTACTGAAATATGTACCCACCAGAAGTAGTTTAGTCTTCCTGAGACGAGGAACAAATTACTCAAACACGCCAAACCGAAACCGAACACAGCAATGCACGTACTACAAATAAAGACCCTGTATTCCCCAGAATGAGCTCTGTCTCTGTAACAAATAAACTCTTCTGTGGCTCTCTAGTCTAGAAAATACGAAATGCCAAGGAAATCTATTGACTTCCTTGCGAAATGGCCAATGCGCGTTGACCATATATTTTATAAGTTGTAACTTGTGAGTATTGCTGATAAAGGCCAGCGCAGATTGGGACACTCACTGCACACGTTTACAATATTCTCACGTTTGATTTTAGCCGGGGCGAGGCTATGCCGATTACAACAATATTAGTGTACGTTGAAATATTAAAAGTTACCCAGGGATAGCCCGAAGTGGCTGGATAGGTACTTATACTTACATAAAACAGGCTATATCTGGATAATATCTGCGGGTGGATATTGCTCGTAACTCGGCCGACACCATCTTCACGACGCTCCCAGTCGTCATCATACTAATTGATTCCTTTGCAAAGTGATTATGATTATTGTGATAACGAGTGAAGCTGCGGGAGCGGAGTGGGCTGCCTATACCTACTCTATATATCTCATGCCTGAAATGAACCATGATAATACATTCTTCGTCTCTTGCCTCTATATTTTCCCCAAATATAAAGCAGAGAGAGAGAGAGAGCAACAAAAACTGTTGTTCTTAATTCCCCCTAAATATTCATAAGTGAAAGTTTCATCCCCTTCTCTCGGCTCATTGAATAGCCGCGGATCTCAGAGGGATGAAAGTGCGCCAACTTTCTTACAAATTTTTAAGTGAATTTCTTGTTTCATGGTTATACTCGTATTATAGGTAGCTACTTCTAAAGAAATGTTGGGAACTTTAATAATGGTGTAAAAACTGAAATAAACGATATATTATTATTAATACAAAGTAGTTAACTAAGTACCTACTGAAAAAGAAAATAGGTTAGAGCCATGTCTCGAGGTGACGAGCTCTGTGCACTGTGCTGCGTGCCAATTTACTTATAGTCTGTGGTTATAGCACAGGATAATGTTCTATTCTATGGAAGGTGGATTTACTCCAACAGTATTGCCTGTTGTGCCGGCGAGGGGGCCGTCATGCATATTGTACGGAGAGTCCGGCGCCGCACCGTAGCCCCAGATGGAGTCGATAGGCCTCGAACCCGCGACCCGGACAAACAGACCGCGACGTGACCCGCCTGCTGACCGCAACGCACCCGCTCGGGTGACGCTACGGGCCCTACAGCGAGCGCACTCTTCAACGGAATCCTTTCGGTTCTAGGTAGTTTTCGTCGACTGATTATGTTATATTATATTACACTTGCTTTTTAATTTCGAACGATCGTATAATTAATAATCAACGCAATAGATTATGTTATCTGTGGCAATAGTAATGCTGGCTACTATTGCACTTTGGATAGAGGAAATAACAAACAAATAGAAAAATAAAAATAGCAATTCAATCAACCGCTGCTAACATATTAGGTAGGTACCTACTGAAATATGTAACACTTATTTATGCAAATTAATATCTTTAATCTTGTGAAGGAATTCTGAAGAGCATCTCGAAATAAAATATTCTAAAACTGTAATCCTCTTATTTAAAAACCCGCAAGCAAGGTAGTCTATCCTTCCTTGCCCGCAAGGTTTAAAATGCGGGTCCATGTTATTTTAACCCTTTTGCCCCATAGTAGAGGTAAGAATTGTATTGTAGTATGTAGTTGGTGCGTTTGCGGCCAGCGGTGTCACCTTGTGCGGTGCCACGCCTTGCGCTACTCGGGCCCCTTCAATCCGCCGGCTCCAGCTCCCCGTCCAACTCACGGATGTAACCAAGTCCTACACACACGCATAGGTAATCTGCAGGTAGGTAGGTATATAATCTAGTAATCATCTAACCCTTTTTGTTACATAAAGATTAAATTGATAACACTGCCATCTATCCATCACGGCCAGTACCAAGTTGTACCAGTATCAGTGAACTAAATGTGGGTGTGCTGGTGTCACGACGACGCGGCGACGCCCGCCCGACAGGGTTGTTCATTCAACATTTAGTTTGAATTGTCAAACACAGATAGAGCCTATACCAACTAAACAATAAAATAATAATAACTTAGGGCTTGGTTTATTCCGAATCTAGCCCGAGAATAAATCTAAATACCTTACCTGAAACAGCTGATCTACAGGTAGGTACTGTAGATCAGCTGTTTCAGGCCCCCACACCGTTGAGATTGGGATCTGTCGCTAAAATCTAGGTTAAAATAAAATATAAACGTTCAACGTTCACAACATTGTAATATTTCCTTAGTACTAATGAAGGTAACCACAGCTGTCAATCAAAACCATTGCAGCTTCTACAGCTAGAACTTACTAACTTATTGTCAGAGCTGCATGCAGGCTGCAATACTTCTTGAAATAGGTTAGGTACCTAGTGTACAGTAGGTACCTATGGCATAAACATGCGTAGACACAGCACTTTGGAAGAGTTCGGTAGGTAGTTATTATTACGGCGCATCTAATAATAACGTATGTGTGAGGGACTAGGAAATCATCCCGGAAGGGTAATGTTCAGTGAGCGGCTAGTGGGGGAGCGCGGTCTCGCCGGCGCCGGCGTTGTCGCTGTCGCTGCTGTAGGGGTGCGCGGAGAGGTTGACGGCCCCCCCGTCCCCCGCGGCGCGTCCGTCCACCAGCCGGTGCAGGAACACGAGGCACTGGCGGCGGAATCGGCGCTGGCGGCGCGGTGACAGCTCCTGGTAGTCCTTGTAGATGCCGCGGAAGAACTGGAAGTAGGAGGCGGCGTCGTCCGGCTCGCACGAGCTGTCGGCGTCCGAGGCGGGCGCGGCGTACCAGGCGGCCGGCTCGTCCGCGCCCTCCGTCTGCACCTCCACCGCGGGCTCCACCGGCTCCGGCACCGCCTCCAGCTCCGCGTACGCGTTCAGGTACTGCGTGTCCCCCTCCGCCTCCGACTGCGGCGCCACCGCCAGCGCCACGGCGCGCACTTCCCCTCCCCCTCCCCCTCCCTCCCCGGACCTCCCGGGGGACAAGAAGTGCGGCGCGAACGACGACACGGACGACACCATCGACAGGGGACACGGCCGTCTGCAAATTTAAAAGCTTCGTTGATATGGGTTCTTCAATTTTTCAGAAACTTGAACTACCCCGGGACTGACGGACGTTCGTAAAAATCTAAAGAGTAGTAGAACTCTGCAGCGCTTTGTGAGAGCTCTCATCCACGCTGTAACCCGTCCGGTTATAGACGCGTTTGCCACCCTCCACCCTTGTCTCAGGGTGACGAGCTGGGATGTAGCGCTACAGGGTGTGCTGTTTACATCTGTCAGCTCGTGCCACGAAGTCATGTAACTAACATCATCTCACTATCGGACAAGACTAAAGCTGTTTTTGTGGTCGGGGTCGGGAGCCCCTGTAGTTCTACTATTCGCGAAAGGTAAGTAGTTAAGTACCTACTCATGTTGTTACCTTTCGCGAATAGATCATGAATGACCTCATGGTCATGATGAGGTGCTGAGGGTGCAGGGTGCAGGGTGCAGGGTGCAGGGGGGGGTGGAGGGTGGACTCACGTGTCGGTCGCCATGTGCTCGCGCAGGTACTCGAGCTCGTCGGCGAGGTACCAGCGGGAGACCATGCGGCCGCGACCTGTGCGCACGCCGTGGATCTCGTTGCGCAGGTGCCGCGAGTACGAGTTGCGGATGTGCGACCACTTGCGCCGCACGTCCGCCACTGAAACACATCCCACCAGTCACCAACCACCGCAGGCTGTACTTGGAACTTGCACTCGCATACGGAATAATCGTCTGCCTGGGCCCTGCTGATTCAGATTCTTTTGCGAACCTCTTGGATTGAAAAGGTTGATCGGAACAAAAATAAAATTGTCCATAAACGAAAGGATTATCATTTAATTCAGAACTTAAAACAAAATCAGCTTTAATTCAGTTTTTATACTAGTTTTATAGCCGATGTTCTTCTGGAGATGCTGACGGACTATCTCATTTGGAAACCTTGATACTACCTAGGTACCTATTGAGAAATTAATATTGACTAACTAACGGCACTAGCGCTAGCGGTGACACGTAGCATCCCGGCCCTGCTCCAGAACGGGCGTTGGCATTAATTGCGTTGGAGATGAGCGCCGGCGCCGGCGTGCTGTGCGGCGTCGGTGCTGAAGATGAGGTCGCAGATGGCGCGCTTCACCCGCAGCAGCGCGCGCGCGTCGAACTGCCGCAGCTCGCTGGCGACGAACAGGCCGAAGGCGAGGCACGAGTCGTGCGAGGCGAGCTCGCCCGAGGCCGCGAGTGGGTCTCTCTCCGCCTCCGCCTGGCTGCTCAGCCGGGCGGCGGGTTTCCGAGCGCGAACTAGTTTCCTTTTCCGATAAGGGCGGGTCGCCGGCTTCGGCTCGGGCTCCAGCTGCAGCGTCACCTCCACCTCCGACTCTAGGTCGGAGTGCTCCTCCAACTTGAATAACTGAACCGACTGCAGCTCGAGCGGCGCCGACGCTTCGGCCGGCTGCGCGGGCTCGGCTGGCTCGGCCTGCGCTGGCGACGCAGGCCGGCTGGCCTCTTTGTTGCTAGCTGTGCCAGTGTCGTGATCCTGAAACGTAGGTAACCATTTGAGTTATTCAAATTTCAGGACATTAGCTTACTCCACAGAAGTGTAAACAATAAGGTACCTACTTATTCCGATTTATCTGGCTTACTCCGACGAAAATTCCAATGGTGCACGGCCAGGGTTCGAACCAATGTTGGTATTTTGTTTGGTTTTGGCTTCGAACATATATGTGTATAGGTAACCATAGTTTTACTAAGAAGTTCCGACGGCATCCTACGCCGTCGCCTGTGACCGCACCGTCGTCGCCGTCGTTTACTAGTTAGTAGTTAAAAGTGGTGTAAATGATATGAATGGTCACCTTAGTGCAATCGAGACAGGGCCGCGGCCGGTCTGCCAGGAACTGGAACAGCTCGTAGGCGTGCCACCGCGACTTATACTTCCCTGACTCTGGAAACAAGGTATGTATGTATTACCACTACGTTTAGTTACCATTCAGAAAGCTTACTGTGGTGACGTAGCCTCAGTTTTGAGATATGGGCTAGTTCTCTGTCTGGGGTTTGTTTGTCGAGTTTGAGCAACTCGACAAACGTACAAAAAGCTTTTATCGCCGAAATGAAATGTGTACGAGCATAGTGTCGGGGTACTTGCGCTTGCGTAGGCAAGGAAGTCTACTTAGACTTCCTTGTGCGTAGTTATAAAATTCACCAAATACTTTGTTAAAGTCTAAACATTATGAGCATTTTAAATTATTAACGGCTATTTACCACTTGAATTTGTTATTCAAGTGGTAAATAGGTAGTCGTTAATAATTTAATATGATTTCTAACCACTATAGTTTTAACTCTTTGATTATGAGCATTGTTTTTTTTGTCAGAGCCCATCATGAAACCTATGCCGATACCTACAACAGAACTACACTCACTGCTAAGATACCAACATTTGAAGTGACGTCCCACTAACTAGGAGAGTAAACAAATGACCTGCAAGCAGTGTGCGGCGCTCGCGCGACTTCTCGCGGCGGTAGGAGCCCAGCAGGGATTCCATCTTGCGCTTGATGTCGGGCACCGGCGCCTGCATGCGCGCCGCCACGCGCGCCCAGCAGCGCGCGCGCTGGCGCCGGTCGCCCAGCTCGGCCGGGTGCCACAGCGCGCGCTGCGCCGCGTACAGCGCGATCAGCCGCCGGCACCGAGCCTTGTCCAGCTCCATGATGCCGCCGCCCCGGGCTTCCGACATCTGACATCACACACAAACAACCTTCTATCTATGTTACCGCACACCGCAGCTGCAGGTTTGATTCCCGCCTTTGAACAAATGTTTGTACGATCTGCAAATATTTGTTCCGGGTGTTCTGGGTATTTTAATGTAAAATCAAAATATCTAAATATCTATAAGTATTGTTTTAACAATTAGGATTAGGTAGGTAGGTACCTACCTTATCTCTCGTCCCCATCCATAACACAAGCTCTGCTTAGGTTATGATGATGCTGTGTGGATTGTTCAATATTATTTATTTAGTATAAGTAGGTACCTAGGACCTACTTACCTAACTAAAATAAGCACTTGAAATATCCAAAATGTCTTTAAATAAACAAATTACAATTAAAACTATAAAAGGCAGCAGGTACTTACCTACAATGACGTCCTTTTTGCTGCTTATTATTATTTTATTATTCACTGTACAATACTGTGCACTGTAAGTAAGTATACCTGTACGACCGCTGTCTAACAGTATAAACCGACCGAGGTGACACTGACTGACACGCTCGCAGTCGTAGTCGCGCGCGAGAGGCAGGCAATCGATTGTCGCATTTAGCTAGGGAGAGGAGAGGCCGAGACGAGGCGAGGCGAGGCAGCCGCGCGCGGGCCGAGGCGGGGAGACCCCCCCCGCCACCCCTCCCGCCCGCACGCTTGCCACCAGCCGCGCCGGCGCGCCGCGAGCGCTGCCATTCGAACCGAAGTCCGTTATTTATGATATTTCGTGTTGAATTTGATAATCTAGGTTTCCTGTTGACAACTAGCTGTCGCCAGCGACTTCGTTCGCGTGAAACTCGAGAACCGTACTTTTTTTTTCGGGATAAAAAGTAGCAGACGAACAAACATCCAAACTTAGAATAGGTAGGTACGTGTTGTTATTCTAAGAGTAACACATTTTATTCTCTAAAACTAGGTCAACATTAAATTACTCATTAGCCTAAACATAAGGCTAGATCGTTATGATATTAAATACCTACCTACATTGCTAAACTGTCAAAAGATAAAGAGAAAAAAAATGTGCAGAGGGCTGAATGCGAGCTACATCACGCTCTCGCTCGCTACGCTATCAAGCATCAAGATCGCTTACGATCACGGTTATTTGAATGAAAACGGAAACAC
Source organism: Colostygia pectinataria (assembly GCA_951394395.1). Taxonomy (NCBI): domain Eukaryota; kingdom Metazoa; phylum Arthropoda; class Insecta; order Lepidoptera; family Geometridae; genus Colostygia; species Colostygia pectinataria. The sequence continues at coordinate 11,770,346 of OX596363.1, forward strand.
AAAGGTTCACTGATATAGATACATAACCTACTACATTTTGTCACACGTCACAGCAGAACAGTTATTAGTACCTACTACACGTAGTCACGTCGTCACTCACACACTGTTTACGACTACTCTGTGCGACTATGCCCACAGATTATTATCAATGTTTTTAGCCCACAGAATATGATGTAGGTACTTATCTACTATGAAAGCCGCACGCGGCATGTAGGTAACATGGCGATCCAGTCCGGTGCCATTATCATATTCAACAAATTTTTAAACCTATCTGACGGAGGGCCTACTTAACGTCTAGTTAGTTAGTAGGTAAAGCTACCTTGTTAGTAGGTAGTTGTTTCAATTAATATTTACCGGTCCAACCCATGATGTCAGCGACTTCTCGCCACAGTTTCTTGACCTGGTTGTGGTAGCTAGCGACGGGCAGGTTGCTGCGTGCGTACAGCAGGGGCCGGTCGCGCACCAGGCTGATCATGCGGCGGTCGTCTGCCTGCGTGCTGTCCACCAGCCGCCCCACGCTGCGTCTGCCGGCCGCGCTGGCTGCCGCCGCCGTCGCCGCCGCCTCGGGCGACTGCGACTCTTCACACTTCACGTATATCTTGACCGATTCCATTGCAAAAAATACATACACACGTCACGCGGCGATGAGAGCGCGCGACGAACACGCCGACGCGCATGCCGGCAGACAGACACGCGCAGCGGGAAGCGAGCGAGCGAACGCGGCCGCAGTCGTCTCGCTCGCTCTCGGTGCGGCCGCCGTGGGTAAGAGGAGTGCATGCAAAGAAACACGCGAAAAAGCAAGAGCGCAGTCACGTCCTACTGGACGGTGGATCGCGACCGCTTTTTATAAATTCCACATAACCGAAGCCGCGTCGGATATCGATTCGGCTCGGCTCGGACCGCAGCTTGTCTATCTGGAGTTCTCGACTCAAGGTTCTTTGTTATCTAAGTAGATAGGTAGTAAGTAGGTAATAATTTTATGTGAATTGGATACCTACCTGGCGGGTTTTACCAAAGTCCGCTCTCAAAGCTTATTGTGGTTTCCACCATTAGAAGGTAGGTATTACTAACCTACATTGTTTAATAGCCTACCTATAAGATGTAGGTAAAGGCCAGTGATATTACTAACCTAGGAATTTACAATTCGAAACTGAAAAAGTTCCAAGGGTAAGTAAGCCCGTTAGGCGACCGGAGCCCTTTCTCGAACTTTCGCTGCACTACGGTTAATATGAAGTTTTTTGCTTCAAAAATCAATAAACTAGTAAAAACTTGTGGTCGAGAACTAGATTATAATTTTTAATGAAAATCCTATTTTCGACCAAGTGATCGAAAAGTATCATGTCATGTCAAGAGAAGATAGTACCTATCTGAAATTATGTAATGTATAATTAAACTAACTGTTGCCATTAAATTAAAAGCCCACTTACATTTTAACAGCCAGTTGTCGTCCAGCATGTAGATAATGTGGTCGAAAGCTGTACCTACTTTGCGGCTGAAACTGGTAAAATTAGCTATTTCAGCTTTTTTTTTTAAATCAACTGATAAGTTTATTAATTAAACTCTTTACATTATATCAAAATAGAGTATGTTAGGAATAAGGTAAAAAAATATTATCGTTTTTGTTTTATTATTCATGATTATTTTTAGAAAACTAATAATAAATTTTTTAAAAAACAATAATCAATCTTTCAAACTAAAATTACTTATCCTAAAAAATATCAACGAAATAATCTTCTCTTCAGATTTCGGGCGCGTCTCAGTTTTCAGACATTTAAAAGGTCTCGGTGGTTACTGGTCACTTTACTTTATTCTGTTTTTACTCTAATAGCATGTTTTATATTTAGTAAGTACCAGCTGACCCGTGTTTTTGCTCTTTTTATGCAATCCCGCAGGAACATTTCATTTTTCCGGCATAAAAAAAACCTGATATTCCAGGACTTAGCTATCTACATTTCAAATTTCATGCTTATCGGTCAAGTCGTCAGTCGTCACGGAGATACGTGGTAATAAACATACACACACATACACACAGCACAGCCTTTTGCATTCATAATATTAGTAGGATATTATGTATATTTTTATTGATTAAAAGATAAGAAGAAATTTGTTTGTGTATTAAAAAGTTTGTGTATTGCCGCTTTGTAGGTATATTGTATGTAATGTAAAATAACATTAAATACAGTTTTCTTTAATAAAACAGCATAAACTACTACCGAAAGTATTTTTTGATTGAACTATATCTTAGTTTCTTTACACCCCGCGTAGCAAAGCTGCGTAGATAAGTTAGTGTGATGTGCCACAGCACAGCTCAGATGCTGCAGCTGTGCTGTGGTTGAGTGAGTGCGTGCTAGTGAACATATTGACTGCATCCAGGAGGCTTTGCAAAGATAATATAGCTTTACTAAGTAATCAACCTGGGTACACCTATGTATGTGTTGTGTGCCTAATTCAATGCCGTCTATAACAAGAAATAAAACAAATTAAAATTTTTACATTCTTAATCGACGTAAGTTAATTATTTTATTGTACACTTTGTTGCACTTACACTAAAACAAATGCACGGAAACTAGCATTACATACTAGGTTTACAGGTTAACTACTAAATTACCTAGTACACTATCAGTCGAGGTAACAATTAAATATTGTTATCGGAAAAAGACAGTGAGTATACGTCGGTTATTATAATAGATAACTTTATTAAATAAACGACTATTCCTCTTTATTTTATTATAACCACTTCTCAATGTCATACAATGCTTTCTAGTATATTAAAGTTATCCTGACAGCATTCATAGAACTGGTAAACAAATTCGAATTGACATAACCTCATTATGAAATCATTATGTTCGTTCGCTAATTGCCAAAACGAAGCTTCATCAAAAATATATAATTGCCCCGTCACGTTCTTTGTTTTGTTTTTGTAGCCACGTCACTCCATTCTTTTTTGAAAATTGCTTTTCTAAAAGGAGCTGTTTCTTCAATGTGCTTCGGTGTTTTAACATAAAGTCTACTAAACGTTTTCTAATAATTATAACTAATATAAGAATTATTATAATTATTGTACCTATTTAAAGATATTATGTTTAACCCCTTTTCTTCAGTTCTTGTGCAGATAAATGATTATAAATAGAGGAATAATAGTTTATCTTTGGCGCGGCAAACTTATCTTAGTTAGTTTAGTGAGCGAAGTATCTTGACGACGAGTTCGGTGGCGAGGTTGTGAAAGGTTGCGTGCGTTGGTGTGCGAGAGGTTGATGTTCCGATTCCCGCTGCAGGATAAGTATTTGCATGATCTGCAAATTTGGTTCTGGGATTGGTTCTGGGTCTTGGTGTTGTAGCATTTTATTGCCATGGTGACTTCGTATTTTTTGATACCAACGACACAGGGAATCCAAGTGTGGGCTCGAGAATATAACAGTATAAGACTGTTGGGTTTATTACATTATATTTAGTCAAGAAGGGTTGTACAGACAAAATCATCTGTTGTTATACGTATTTAAAATGTTTATAATGAATTAGTTTTTGTTCTATTATCAGTGTTGCTATAAATAGGGCACTGTAACAGGCACAGCCGAAGCTGGCAACGCGATGGCGGGTGATGGCGGTACCGCATGCCAGTGGCGCAGGGCGCGTGGTGTGGCGGGCATGTCCATAGCATGCCAGTGGCAGAGGCATGCAGGGCGCGTGGTGTGGCGGGCATGTCCATAGCATGCCAGTGGCAGAGGCATGCAGGGCGCGTGGTGTGGCGGGCATGTCCATAGCATCACAGAGACCAGAGCTAGGCATGTTTTCTATTGCACCACGGTGCGCACCTGCAGGTACACAAACCTTTTTTTATAAAAAAAAAACACTGCTCGAATCACATTTTGCGTTTGCCATTTTGTTTTAAGTTGATTACAGTAGTAAGTAGAAATGTATAAACGTTAAACATCTCTATTAGTTATCACTCAACTTAATGTCATATGAAACTAAAATACTTTTTTAATCACTGGTTTCTTCTTCTTCATCATCGTCGTCGTCTGAAATTTCCTCTTTTACTTTCTTTTTGGGCGCAGCTGCTCTTGGTTTCTTGCCGCGCTTTTGTGCTTTTTTAACGGTCGCACCACCGTCACCACCATTTGCGTTAAATGATTCTAGGTCCTTTGTATACTGCTCCTTAGCTTTTGCCGCCTTTGCTTCCCATTCACTTTTGTCCTCCATACCTCTCCAAATTTCTCCACCCTTTTTGGCAACTTCGGTAACTTTTAACCCAGGAAAGTCAGCCTTTATTGATTGTCTAGCGCTGTTTAACCACATTAGGTACGCTGACATGGGACGTTTAGGTTTTTCCGACATTGTTCAGATCTGTAATAAACGAAAAGATGTTTAGTAACTCAGAAAAGCCTTCACTACCATCTCTCTTAAACAATAATACAAAGCAACATTACTAGTAACTTTTTAATTTTTCAATGAATTTAGTTCATTGTGGCCTTCAAATAGGCTAATTGGCCGGAAAAGGGCAAGGTAGGTATGCCCTTTTTCTCAAATTTTTATCTTCAAACGAATAGATCACTATTATTGAAATAACATAAGTACCTAGGTAAGTTCTTGTCTAAGTATCCAAGTTGGTCGGCGTATCACAAAACCCGCCAGAAAGCTTATAACAACCCTGGAAACATCCCTGGTCTTAAATGCTTTCTATTTAGTGGGACCCATTCCATGGTATAGGTCTGGTCCGTTTCGATGGGCAATGGAGCTTTTTCTAACTAAATTGTCTTTGCGCATCACAAACGGCTAACTTCACGGAAGCCTAGATCCGCCGAGAGACCTATATCTACCTACAATAATTCTTTGATCATGGAAACACCTAGTTTAACAACATTTGAATTGAGAATCAGGTTAGGTTAATTAGATCACTAACGACGAAATGATTTAACTCACTGTGACTAAATAGGTAGGGTGTTATCTAAATCAATAGGTAGGTACTATGAAAGGCAAACGTAACGCAGAGCTACTAAAAACAGACGCTAACTTATGTAATTTCACTTTTCCCGCGCGATTTTACCTAAATGCACAATTTTAACATAAGTACTTGCTTAAATTGGACGTCGTTATGTATATTGTTACCTGCTTATTTATAAACCATAATATTCAGATATAAGCAACTCGACATTATTAGTAATATTCTGGCAAAAAAGTGCGATAGGAATATGGGATGGATGAATAGAGGCTGGCGACGCGCAGGAGGCACGCGGCGCGCGGCGCGCCGACAGCGCATGGCGTCCCTTTTGCTAAGCGCTTGGCTTGGTTGATGATTTGAGCCATTGAGCTTGCCCTTGTTAGACTCGTATAATCTATGGGTAAATTGCCTATTACATACCTTTTTGTATAGATACAAAATTTATGACTAGAGCTAACTAAAATTGTTAAAAACCACGACGTGCTTTTAATAGTGACTTTACCTACTTTCATGGCGTCTATTGTAAGTATCAAAATGAGCGAGGAGCGTTGGCATGTCCCGCACAACGGAACTCTTTTTCAAGACTCAATTTAGGTAGGTAGGGTTTGATAGCTTATTAACTAGATAGAATAAGAAATAACTTACGTTTTTATGTAGCCGCCACGAACAAAATCCAAAAATAAAATAAACGCTGCTTTATAATGTGTTGGCGCGAAACACGGTCCCTACGTCACTGAAGCACCGGGCCGCACTTACTACACTAACAATCTGCCTTGCCTGCCACAGATCACGAATTCGGTGTTTGCTCGCCGCCGGCCGCGACAACCGACCAGCCTCGCCCCGCACCCCGCTCGTCTTTACCGACCCGCGCCCTCCTCATCGAATCGATGCGTTGCGTGCGTCGCGACGTTGTCAACAATTCATCAGCTCAGCAAAGAATCAAAGTTTAGATTTAGGTAGCTACCTACCTGATAAATCTACAGGTCGACAGGTCGCTTTGTCCGACAGCGCAACCGGCGAGACGGTGCAGTATTTTTTACAGATTTTTAAAAGTTTGAAATCTACCACGGATCATAATACTTACATATAGGTAGGTACACCAAAAACAACGATGAAAAATGGTACTGAAGTAAGTACTATCCTAACAAGCAACAAGTACCTACCTACCTAGTATTTTGAAGTGTGTAGGAGTTGCCGCTTGGATATCTAGCAGCTGTGTGTTGGTTTATAGGTAGATAGCCTAGTAGGAAAGGACCTACTAGCTAAGGCTCTATAATATTCCATATTCCAATATATTGGGCCACTTAATAACGGTTTTTTTGTTGGATATAAACAAGCGTTTGATCACCATTTTAATGTCTTTAATAGGTAGGGTTGTTAAACGAAATAACAACAAACAATCAATCAATATCAGCTTTAAACACAGAACTAGGTATATTCTGTGGCTTTAAATATTCTTCTAAACATAATTTCTATGAGTGGTCGAAAAGCAGTGTTGTGGTTGAAAACTGAACTTTAAGGTCTAAAAAAGATTTAGTTGAAAATAGTTACGATAACATAGATTTTATAGTATTTGAACCTGTATATAATGTAATGTCAGCTAACTACTTAACTAGTCGCGAACTGGCACTTTGACCCCATTGTATAGTTCTCACAACGAATCTCGGCCGTCGTGAAATTAGCCGTTTTGATGCGCAATGGAGCTTTTTCAAACTAAATTGTCTTTGCGCATCACAACAAACGGCTAACTTCACGGAAGCCTAGATCCGCTGTGCGAACTATACCGACTACCTACCGACCGACGGACGAGTAGCTAGCTACCTATCGACTTCCTCCGACTTCCTTGCTACCGGCCTATGTTTTATTTTCCTTGATATTCCATTTTATACGTCGCTCGTCGTACCAGAGTCTCGTCCGTGGTTCAATAATCTTTAAATGACTTGAATTCAAACAAAATATAAAAATGCTTTCTTTATTTAAGATGTTGACTTTGTGCCTCACATTTTGAGACGACTATGTAACTGACACCGCAGGGCACACATTTTTTTGCCACTGCTGAATCAATTTAGTAAAATTTAAAATATTTTGATTATTCTCACTGTCAATGCATAATTTATACCTACTTACTTACTATAAAAATATTATTATTTACCTTACCTACCGTAATGTCTTATTAATTTTAAGTAATATTATATGAGGCACGCACCAAGTGAGCTCACACTTTAGCTTTTTAAAGGTATAGTAGACGTATGGCGCGGGCGGCGGGCGGCGGCATCGGCAGGGCCACAGGCAGCTCTGGTCGTTCGTTTTCAGCGAACCCGGGAAGGGCGGTAGCACAGGGGTGGCCCTGTGCTGCCGCAGCACTGCGAGGTGCTGGGGCTGACTTTTGTTAGCCCCGGGAAGTGCTTTGAGCGCGATGCGAGAGGGGCACCACTGATAGCCCTAGGGGACCGTGGGCCACAGGTAGGGCTGACGGGCTGCCTGGCTGATATGTGGCATGAGCATGACATGACATTTATTTATTTATATTTATTTATTTATTTATTGATTTTAAACGAGCAGCTTTCGCTGATGTGTCTACGTCACACAGTGACATGACTGCATTCTGCATAAAGCCAACCAAAGATACACTATACACCAATAGCCTCTGAGGCAACAGGTATGTAGTTTGAGCATAGGTAGGGTAGGTAGGCAGGCACTTACCTACCTACCTAACCTACTTATTAAAACGTTAAAAAATAATTTGGCTTGCTAGTACTACCTACCTACTTGTATTTTTTTTTAATTAAAAAAATATATCTGGCTCGTCATTTTGCTGAAATAAAAAACTTTAGCCCTTCATTAGGTCACAGATGAATCAATTCAAGGAATAGGTTAAACACATTAAAAAAAAAATCAGTTTTTTTACATCTTGTTTTTCTCTAATTAGACGGGCGCTCGGGCACATAAATAATAAAATAAATAATCGTGCGCGCGCGCACCGTAGCGATTATGGCTTTGGGGTATGGGGGGTTCTCTCCCCTCGCGGGTCATTGACGCAAGAGGTATTGTATTGACACGCGGTTCATTGACGCGCGAGTTACTGACACGCGCCGCGATTTGCAACAGGCCGTTCTTTCGATTTCCAACAAGCATACATAACTAATATTGACCAGATAAATCTTATCGATTTAAGTTCTTGATGTTTTTAAGACAAAATGTAAAAAAACAGGTAGGTAGAGGTATCTATGTACAACATTTTCATTGTCGTGAATTTTTTTTCTGTGTAGTGTGGAACCGTGGTGGAACCTATTATTCCTTTAATATTATGCACGCCAAAACGATTAAGAGTACTAACTACCTACCTATCCCGTGAGGTGGGTGTGACGTGTGAGCGAACTCGGTCATAATCCTAACATTGTTGTACCTTGTACCTTAGCATTATGGCAATAGAGTTTTTATTTTATAATGGTCCTGGACCCCGACACGACATTACCACTCAAGGTCGTGTAGCCAAGCCAGTGAATTTCGTTCACTGCGTGTAGCGCATCACGAATATAGTCTTGGAATTTGAACTCTATTCTCATAGTGCAGGCAGGAGTGAGATCACGCTGGCGCGGGCTCGGCAAGTGCGCGGGCTCAGCACGGCTTGGCGTCCGGCTCGGAGCTGGCGGAGGAGCTGGGCGCGCTGGCGGCCCAGAGGCTGGCGTAGCTTTGCTGCTGCTCCGCCAGCAGGGCCTCCTCCGCCTCCATCACTGCCTCGAACAGGCTCCTCTTTATCTTGATCTGCGTCTGGAAGGGGAAGCGCTTTGTCGACTGGCACATGCTGTTGAAGAAGATGTCGAGCGGGTCGGGCGCCGGCGCGGGCGGCTCGGGCGGCGCGGGCGCGGGCGCGGGCGCGGGCCGGCGCCGCTCGCGCTGCTGGCACAGGTACTCCAGCTTGCGGTCGATGAGGCCGAGACGCTGCGAGGCGCGGCGCTGCTGCTTGGGCGGCGGCGGCGCCGGCTCCGGCTCAGACTCGGACGCGGAGGAGTCGGAGCCGGGTGCCGGCGCCGGCCCGGCCGCGTGCCCGTTACGCGCCGGCGCCCCCCCTGCCTCCGCCGGCTTCTTGCGGTTGCTCATGTACGGCTGCAGGAACTGCATGTGCCCGGAGTATTTCCAGGGGTAGTTCTTTTTGGGGTGCGCGCTCGGCTCCCGCGAGACCACCTCGTTCTGCCGCTTTAGGGCGTCACGGTAGCTGTCTCGTAATTTCTTCCATTTCAATTTTACTTCTTTCACTGAAAAAAAAAATATATATTTAACAAGCGTTTGATATTCCTAGCTTCTGCCCGTCCAAATCGACAATCATACAAACATCAACTTTCCGTTCATCAACATAGGTACCTGCCTAGGTACCTACTTTTTTTCCGGGCTTCGAGCATATTCTCATGTCTTTGTTTCCGGGGTACCTACCTATGGCCTAGTCAATATCTTTCTATGTTTAAAATTTCAGAACAAACATCCAGATTTTCGCATAATTATTACTCTGTGTGTGGCATAATATTGCGATAGACTTAGAAATTATTAGGTAGATACCTACTAGTACTTACTACCTACCTATCTATCGTCTTACAAGAGAACAAATGGGACTACAATCACATAGGTACCTTGGTCTCTTTGATTGAATGCAAATGACTTGGAGGACCTATGAAGATAGGACCCCTTTTAGTCAGGGTGGGGTTTTCTGAGTGAGTACTGAGTACAAACAAAGTAGGTAGGTATGTATGTAGATGGGGCGCGCGCGAAGCGGAGCACACAGCCAGCTGCCGTCCGTCCGGCGCGGTGGCGCGGTGGCGGGGAGCTCGGAAGGCGTCTCTGTGTGAGTGCGCGTTGTCAGCGGACGCACACACACACACACACACGAGCAGCGGGCCGGGCGCAGCTGGAGGCGCGGGCCACACGCGGGCGGACGGGCAGCGGGGGGCCCGAGCCGGCCGCCGACCCAAGCGCCGCGCGTCGCCCGCGCCCGCTCTCTGCGAACCGAGGCCGAGGGAGCCGAATCCACCTCACCTAATAGATAAATCTCTCAACAATTTAACAGCGCTCACCTGAGGAAAGATCGGTCTCCTTCATGACTTCCGTCCAGGCGGCATCCTTCAGCTCTTGGTCGCGGTACTCTATAGCGGTCGTGTTCCAGAGGCAGGGGTACTTGCGCACCGTCTCAATGAAGTGATCCATGTCGGCGTCGGCGGGCGGCGGGCTCGCGCGGCACACTGACTCACTGACACTGAGCTGAGCTGTGGCGGTGTCGGTGCAGCCCGGCCGCAGCTCCGCGCCGCACCCGCCCCGCGCGCCGGACGGGGATGTCACGGTTGGAGCCGGCGCCGCCGCCGCGCCGGATGGAGTTCGTCGCTTGCGTGTGGCCTGCGCTCGTCGGTCATATTCATCCATTACCTTTCTACTTCATCACGTAATATTAATCATAACATAAAATTAAATATTGCCGCCAATATTTCACAAAACACCATCTAGCCCCAAAATAAGCAAAACTTGTAAATCTTAATTTAACACTGCTAAAATTCACATGAAATGCATATTTTTTTGTACAATAATTACTTACCTATTAATGCAAACCTTTGTTTTGTTCCATAGCAGGGATCGAATCCGCAACCTCTTGCTTCTCGACCGGGCACTCGCCCATTGCGCCACCGAGATAGCTTCAAGTGCATGTTGACGAATAATTGCCAGCGCAAATGAAAGCGAGCGTACACAAAAACACAAATCGATGCAAGACAAGAAGTGGTACCGTACCGTTGTTGATTGAATCTTGGACCATGTTGGCCCAGCCTTGCCGAGTGAACGCCAATGCCACCATGTCGACAGCATCACTCGGCGACACTCGTCGTCGTTCGCTTAGCTGGCCGAGTGGACGTAGCACTCGTCTTGCTTGCTCGCCTTTACTCGCGCTGGCCTTCACTCGGCCAACATGCAGTTTATTTTACGTTTTGACGCTTGGCTTGACTCGGCCAGCTTAGACGAGCGAAAACGAGTGTCACCGAGCGATGCAAAGCAAGCTGCAAAAAAACACATCCTATTTTTTTCAGGATGTTTTATCAAATCACTAAGGTGAGTCTCTGTCTAACTAAGTCTTGCATGTGTGTCAAACCAGCATCACGTTTAAATCTTGTCGACATTGATATTGGCAAAATTTTGGCAAACACCAATAGTTGAGCTATCGCCATCTAAATAGACAGCTTTTTTTTTAATAACTTGAGACGAAAACCCCTAATTTGAAAAAAATATAATATATGATGAATAATAAAACATTGATCACATAATTAACACATAATAGGTGTAGGTACCTTAATTATTAGCAATGATCACGTGACGCATATTGACGTTCGTTGAACCCGCCATGTTGTTTTGCATTGTGTTGCACTCTCCTTCACAAAGTTAAACTTACTTTTTTTTTTTATACAACTGAAGTGGCAACCAAGCGTACGGCCCACAAGATGGTATGCGGTTACCGCAGCCTATGGACGCTTGCAATACCAGAGGTATCATTCGCGGGTTGCCATCTTGAGGCTAAGATCGAAAGCCTCATGTGCCAGTAATTTCACCGGAAACCATACCCTTCACACCGGAACACAGCAATGCGAGCATTACTGCTTGGCGGCAGAAATTGGTATGGTGGTAGTCCTTCCCCGGACAAGCTCTATCACAGAGAACTCTACTTTATACTCTACTACTACTTACTTTATATTATAATGCATATAATATGACTTTTTTGGTCGATCATGCAGGCGCATGATGATTTACGTTAATGCATGATCGCTTAAGGACCATATTCTGTGCTTTCTCCCCCTTTTACGACATTGACATACAATGCACAAATGTGACAGACAACTGACAACCGCCAAAAAAAATAATTGTGTTTATTTTTCTCTCTTTACACTCAGTTTTCATTTCATGAATTTTCTATCTGAATAGAATTTCTTAATAAAATCTTGGTTCTAAAGTCTGTTTCTATTGCTTGCCCGAGTGAGTGCTTGATGAGGTTTTGATTAGGTATATACCATTTTATAGCTTCTATTTCTTTGATATTACCAAAAACAAAGTAAATGAAGTCTTAGTGATTATCTTTGGTAACAAAATCGTAATAAAAATCGACATTGTGATATTTTATGTAGGTTCTGTGTTACAAATAAGAGTCTCTCTCAATCATCACTCTCACTGTTGTAGGTACCTAACCCACTGCACGCACTAAGTCCCACTCACTACAAACAAACTGCGACCACAACACACCGTATGGTCTGCCTGAGCGCTTCCATAATTCGGACGAAGGGACGGGCGGGCGGGCACATTATGTTAAACAGTCTTTACATAGAGTACTATTCTGAGTGTTAGCGACTGCTAGAAGTAACCCGGGGTCTGCAGTTTAATGTCATGATGACAGACCTTCGAGAGACCACCACTAGAATTGGCAACTGAATATAATAGAATATTGTTTTTGCTAATAAAGTGTAGCATACATATCTTTTAAGTATTATTTAGCTGAATAAGTGAACTTATATACTTACCACTCTTGTGCTGTGTTGTGTTGTGGTTGATTTTTATCAAAACTAATCACATGTTACAACAGCCAAGAAGCATGAAGCAATGGTCAGTTATGTGCCTCACCTAAAGGCTTGCAGCAGTTCTGAAAGCATACAGGAGAGAAACATCTTCAGGCTAGAGCATGGATGCCAATGCCGATGGAGACAGAGACCGGATGTAAGTTTGTTCAATACCTTCCTGCATTTACATTTATAACTATTTTAATAAAAAATATAATATGCTTGTGCATGTGCACTTGGTACTTTCACAGACAGTAAAAAATAAAAACTTATAATCTGAAATATTTTTATATAATTTTTTATACCTATTATTATACTGGAATTCCTGTCCATTTATCAATTATGTTTTAATGTACATTTCCTTTGCAGTGGTATTGAAAACAGTGTGGTGGAAGATGACCGGGAAAGGGGTAGATTTAGGTAAGGAATGGCTTTATCTATACTCTATACTAATATTATAAAGAGAGAAGATTTGTATGTTTGTATTTTTGTTTGTTACGAACAAACTCAAAAACTACTGGTTCGATTTCAAAAATTCTTTCACCATTAGAATGCTACATTATCCCTGAGTAACATAGGCTATATTTTATTCTAGAAAATAATAGGGATCCCTACTAAACCGTCAATAATGTAACCCGAGGTGTAAAAAAATTGCCATAAAATGTCTTTCATCCCATGCGCTGCGGAAACTATTGATGATAGAACAAAAAAATGTTCTACAATATTAAAGAACATACCTTCATATTAATCCTTATCCAAATAAATCATTTCATATTCAAGACCGTGTCAATACTTGTAGATAACTGTTTGAATTATGAAATCAGACATGCCATTCAAAAGTTATGACGAATTATAAAAATGTCAATCTAAACAAAATAGTATAGTAGTAGTAAACCCGCGCGCGCGCCGTGCCCAGAGAGAGGCGTGCACATGAACTATAAGTTTTTATTGCACCCGTGCGAAGCCGGGACGAGCCTCTAGTAAATTATAAAAGTACTATAGGATGGAGTTTCTAATTGTTTATAGTTAATTATCTATTTATTGAATTTAGGACATTCAGCAAATAAATTAATTAGTTTATATATTTTATTTTAACATATTTGGAAAACTAACAGCTTAAATCATTTGAGAATAGTAATGCAATAGAACAGGATTAACCTAAACAGTTTTCACTAATAGTTCACTTATACTTATCAAGTTTTAGTTGTCCACAATAAATAATAAGTAGGTACTAACACATAGTAGGTTTTAAGACTTAATATTCTTAAGATAATATGAATGCACTCAGTGTTAGAGAATGAAAGTATTCCATAGCATGCACTTTTAACGTTCCGCCGTAGTTTGTAACAACAGGACGTAAACAGATCAAAGCGTGCATTTCGAATGAATATATAAAAACAACAAAATTAAAGTAGAACGCTTTGGGGCGGCAGCATCGTGCGCTGCCCCTCGCAGTCGTCGCTGGACGAGTCCTCGCAGCGGCCCGCGTCCGGAGAGGGCGCGGGGGGCGCCGCGGGTGCGGGGGGCGCCGGGGGCGGGGGCGCGCACGCCGCACGCCTGCTGGAGGCGCTGGCGGGGCTGCGGCGCGACGCGGCGCTGTGCGACGTGCAGCTGCAGGCGCAGACGCCGGGAGGGGGCGCGGGAGGGGGCGCGGAGGGCGCGGGGGGCGCGGCTCCGGCGCCGGTGAGCGCGCACCGCGCCGTGCTCGCCGCCAGCTCGCCCTACTTCCACGCGATGTTCACGCAGTTCGACGAGCGCACGCGCCCCGCGGTCACGATACAGGTACGATGTCGGCTCCGGGTCGCGCGCGGGGAGAGCGGCACCTCTGTGAGAGCATCGCGGTCGGTTTCAGAACGTGGATCCGGCGGCGCTCGAGTGCATCGTGGAGTACGTGTACGCGCCGGAGTCGCTGCTGGTGAGCGAACAGAACGTGCAGGCGCTGCTGGGCGCGGCGTCGCTGCTGCAGGTGTCGGGCGTGCGCGACGCGTGCTGCGAGTTCCTGCGCGCCGCGCTGGCGCCGGACAACGCGCTCGGCATCCGGGCCTTCGCGGAGCTGCACGCCTGCGCCGCCCTCGCGCGCGCAGCTACCGACTACGTGGACGCGCACTTCGTCGACGTTAGTCTCCTCTTCTATTCATTCTAATACTTCTCTATCGTGTTGCATCCGTCCCGATCGAAGCTCATCAAAGTTCGACCCGAGCCGGGTTGGTCCAACTTCGATGAGTAGATTCCTATCGAGGTAGGGCGGTTGTTCCCGGTCTCGTCTATAAAAGGGTCATGGGCCTCTTCGTAGTGACTAGGGAGCGGGTCTCTGTCGCAGGTGCTGGACGCGGAGGAGTTCATCGCGCTGGAGGCGGACGCGCTGGCGCAGCTGCTCGCCAGCGACCGCATCATGGTGACTATCCTCGATCTCGCTCTCGCCTCGCGAACGCTCCCTCTCCCTCTCTGACCGTTCCGCTCGTTCGCCGGCAGGTCCCCAACGAGGAGGTGATCCTGGATGCGGTCATCAACTGGATGCAGCACGACACCGAGGTGAGTGCGGTGCGGGGTGGACGGGACGCACGCAGTGGGAGGGTGGCTCCAGGCGAGGCTACAGGGTGGTGCGTGTGCGCAGGCGCGGCGCGGGCACCTGGGCGCGCTGCTGGAGCACGTGCGGCTGCCGCTGGTCGCGCAGGAGACGCTGGTGGCGCGCGCGGGCGCAGAGCCGCTGCTGTCGGCGCCGGTGCGCGTGAAGGACCTGGTGATAGAGGCGCTCTCCTTCCACCTGATGCGGCCCGAGCGGCGCGCGCTGGCGGCGGCGGGCTGCGTGCGCGCGCGCGCTCGGGCCGGCGTGCGGGACGCGGGCTGGCTGCTGGTGGCGGGCGGGCAGGCGCCCAAGGCGATCCGCGAGGTGGAGGCGCTGCGCCTGGACGCCGGGCGCTGGCGCCGCGCCGCACCGCTGCCGTCGCGCCGGTGCCGCGCCGGCCTCGCGGTGCTCGGGGACCGCGCCTACGCGATCGGCGGCTTCAACGGGACTCTGCGCGTGCGCAGCGTGGACGTGTACGACATCGCGCTGGACGCGTGGGCGCCGGGCCCGCCGCTCGGCGCGCGTCGCTCGACGCTCGGCGTGGCGGCGCTCGGCGGCACGATCTACGCGGTGGGCGGCTTCGACGGCGCCACCGGGCTGAGCTCGTGCGAGGCGCTCACTCCGGGCGCGGGCGCCGGCTGGAGGGCGGTCGCCGCGATGGGCGCGCGGCGCTCGTCCGTGGGCGTGGCGGCGCTGGGCGGGCGGCTGTACGCCGTGGGCGGCTACGACGGCGCGGCGCGCGCCTGCCTCGCCTCCGTGGAGCGGTACGACCCGGAACAGGACGCGTGGCGCGCGGTGGCCGACATGGCGGCGCGACGCTCCGGCTGCGGCGTGGGCGTGGCGGAGGGGCTGCTGTACGCGGTGGGGGGGCACGACGGGCCCGCGGTGCGACACTCGGTGGAGCGGTACCGCGCGGAGGGGGAGGGCCCGGGCGCGTGGAGCGCTGCCCCCGGGATGCACTCTGCGCGGCGCAATGCAGCCGTGGCGGCGCACCGCGGCAAGCTGTACGTGGTGGGCGGGGACGACGGCGCCGCCAACCTCACCACGGTCGAGGTGACCGCTTCGCTTTATAGTTTTAATCAACACCGAGAATTATAATAAGCGGTTACCGCAGCCTAAGGACGCTTGCAATACCAGACTCGCGAGTTGCCACCCTGAGTTGTAGATCGAAAGTCTCATGTGCCTGTAATTTCACCGGAAACTATACCCTTCGGACCGGAACACAGAAATGCACACATTACAAAGAACTCTACTACTCTTAAAAAAATCAAATATTTTGTTTTCGCAACCTCACTCACTCGAGAAATTGGAGAGACGGACCTAGGTGCGGTGTCGAAGACCTGCTCGTGAGTTCAGCGCTCGCGAGTAGTTGAACAATGACAAAATTAGTGATGATGAACAGATAGAATTGTTTTTAAAGTCACTCTTTTCGTAGTGTATAATGAAGGATCTCCTGGCGGCAGGTGTTCGACCCGGCGACGGACTCGTGGACGCTGCTGTCGACCACCATGTCCATCGGACGGTCGTACGCCGGCGTCGCCGTGGTGGAGCGTCCTGCCCCCGCCTCGCCCCCCCCTGACTCGTGACGCAGCGCGCCGCCGCCCCCGCGAGCGTGAGTACTACCCCACCCCCCACCCCCCCGCGCCAGACCCCGCCCCCCACCCCCACCTTGTGCTCATACAAGTCGTCGATGGCGACTTGTATTGCAAGCCGGTCTTTACGAACACTATTTTCGACGCTTTTTCGCGAAAACTGCTCGGCACTGATTCTATTAACCGCACGCATGTACAAAATAAAATGCGTGGGAAATGATTACTTTAGGTTTTTATTAAATTTAGAGTCACAGGTCACACCACTTGAATCAAAATTCTTAACAGGATGGGCAAAATTATTGCCATAACACAATAATTTGCTTAACTTATAAAATGTTGCAAGTATTTAACTTAAAATTATGAATGTGCGCTCACACTAGCACGATTACATTTCTGTATGTTTGGTTTGTTCCAAACATAAATCACCAAGCAAAATTCAAAAGTTCAGGATATCAGGAGCCGTATTTAAATAATAAGTTTAATAAAAATCCATGAACGGATAACAGTAAACAAAAAGCATTTTTAAATCATCATTTTTGTGTTTGAATTTAGAACACACCAATAATAACATGCTATACAACCTCCTTGCGCAAAAATACTTGATACAAACTTCTTGTGCAAAAAGAAAAGAAATAGGTACCTACATTAATTAAGTAGTATTCAGTCAGGAGTCGTATACCGTCGCTACAGGGAGGCGCGACTGACTTGAACTCTCTGATAATATTATTAAGTATATGTATAAAATATGTATAAGTTTAGATATTTTTAGTTTATTATTTATGTACTTTTAGTATTTTTTTATTATTTGCCTGAAATACAGGTTTTCCTAGTTCCAGGCATATCAAAATTTTTATTAGCTCTTACAAATATAAATATTAAATTAGCTATAAGTTGTATTAGCACTAAGAAAAAATGAATAAATAAAGTTATAAGTTATAAAGTTATAGTCAGAAATACCAGTTGAAACAAAATGAAATGTAGCATAAAAATATGAATTCAAAAATATTATATTATACAAAACTGCCGGGTCAGATTTTGATAGCACTTTAGGTATAGTAGAAGTACCCCTAGTACCGAAATACCACAACAGTATCGCTATTGGTTCATAGACCACTTTCCGGCACTCAGTATTCAGTATCATTTATTGCATCATAATTATGAGGGTAATACATGTCACAGGTCTTATGTAATATTAAATAATATAATATAAATATAGTAAGGGTGTTGCACTATACAATTGAGTAGGAGCGGACCGATTTTAGTATTAATGGATAGGTACCTAGTTTGTAGGAATAATAAAATCATTATTTGGGGTTGTTTATACAAAACATACCCGGCAACACTGCTGGGAGGAAAAAATACAGCAGGCAACACTGGCTGACTGTAACAGCGTGGCGCACGCGTCGATTTATTTTATTTGATAATCCTACATTCATATTCATATATTTCACCTTGTATGGTTTGGTCCAGAATTAAACGTAAAGTAAATCATTTACGTGGAGTATTTTTTCGACGAGGACCAAATACCCAACAGGGGTAGCAACTCTCCTTTAATTTGATAAAAATAATTACAATTAATTAGTCTAATAAAATGAATCTAGTTCGAAGTGTAAACCAAGCCGGCTTAATCGAAATGCAGTTACCATGAAACATGCGATTGACGTCAGGCGGCCACGTTCCCGCTGACGAGGCTCCTCGTGTGACCGCGATCTATTGTACCGGTCGAGCTAACGCAGCGATCCCCATACGTTAGCCTTGCGTAACATACCATAATCTAAAGTACATTTATCTTTGTGAAAGAGTGCAACACAATGCAAAACAACATGGCGGCTTTAACAAACAACTGGGTTATTGGGTACTGTCAAAGTCAAGATGCGTCACGTGATCATTGCTAATAATTGTGATGGCGGACCTCTAGTGTTCCCGTTTTAGTGTGCTTAAAAATTAAATTGTTTGTTACTGTTAGTCTTATATTTTTTTTTAATTTTTCTATGGTGTTACACTTACTTATAAATCGAGAAAGCTGTATACACCTGTAAGTGCTGGTGACTTATATTCAAGATATTTATTTGCATAAATAATGTTTTATGTAACTGTCGTTTGGTGTATCTACATAAATAAATAAATTAAAAATAATTAATTCGTAAAACAGGACAGGTGACTCATCAATTCATCATCCAGAAATCGTATTACAATGATTACGATTTGATATTTGGAAAACTTTGGTAATTAAAAAATGTTGATCGCAGGTACGCGGGCGCGGCGCGGTGCGGCGCCGGCGCGGTGCGGTGCGGCGCCGGCGCGGTGCGGTGCGGCGCCGGCGCGGTGCGGTGCGGCGCCGGCGCGGCAGAGTGCCTCGACTCAGCGGACGAGGTCTGTACCCACCGAAGGAATTTTCTCTAGTTTTATCTTTTAAACTTTTTAACTTTTACGAACCCATACGTAAAGAGGAAAAATTTGAAACCTTCCTTTACCCGTGCGTCCGTCCGTCTGTCGGAGAACGCTCAGCGCTGCAGTGCTCCTCGAGAGCGCCTTCAGAGCTCAGGCACGAGACAGAGACGTAACGTGTCCTCTCCGGCGCAGGAGGGCGAGTACGCGGAGGTGGGGGCGGCGCGGCGCGCGCAGACGCTGGAGTTCCACTCTCGCGAGGGGGGAGGTGAGGGAGGTGAGGGAGGTGAGGGAGGTGAGGGAGGTGCGGGAGGGGGAGAGACGCACGCGTGCACAATGCCTCGCGCACGTCGCGTGCTGGTGGTGCGCGCGGCGTGCGCGTGCCACCTGCTGCCCGAGAGCCAGCGCCGCGTCGGCGCACCACCGGGATGCGCCGACCCCTGACCTGAGCGCCCTACTTGTAATACTCTAATATTTCCTTAAGTAGCTAGTACATCTAAATGTACAGAGTAAGTACACTCTCGCTCGACCGCCCCCTCTGATTGTAAAAACTAAACGGCTCTAGTTATGAAAAAATGTTGTCGGGAGTCACGGGCTCGATTTGTATAAAAATTAAAACTGCATTCAAAAAAAAAAATGATTATCCTTTTGATTCCTATTTTATTTTGCATTATTTAGATTTTCAATCTAATAACAAACAAATGTGGGAAACTGCCAAGGACCGGGATGAATGGACTTTGGGGGAGACCTTTGCTCAGCAGTGGGACAAGAAAGGTTGAAAAAAAAAAAAAAAAAAAAACAAAGACTGGAAAATAAAAATGGGTCTAATATCACTGGAACGTTTAAAAATCTTAATTTTAGTTTCCTTACAAAAATGTACACTAGAAGGTAGACTGAGGGGCAGACGTCAGAACCATTTCGTTCGATACACAAACCTTTTTGAACCTTACAGAATGTTGTCTTCCTGTTTGGTACTTGGACTTTATTATAATATAAAAAATTTATTATCCAACAACAGACTTTTTCTTGTTCTTCTAAAACATTTGTTTGTTATGAGCTAGAGAATTGGAATATGCACAAAAAATAATATAAGAAAAAACAACTTTCTTGAAAAATAAACGACATTTTTATTTTTTTAAATGCACTTTTTATTTTTATCAAAATCAAGCCCGTGACACATTTATTACATACATTTTAGTTTGAGAGCGCGCTCGAGAGTACTCACCCTGTATTTAGACATGTTTTCCAAAAAATACTCTTTTAGTAATTTGAATAGTAATACTTAACATTCCTTTACTTATTATTAATGTTCCATGTTTCAAATCAACTCATTCAGCGTGATAATTTAATTTAAGTAATCATTAGTTTCATAATATAAAATAAGTATGTAAGTACCTACCTAATTTAATAAATAAATAATATTTAAATTAGTTAAATGACTTACCGAGATGCAACTGTATTGTGATGTAGTATTTCCTCGAGGTATGTGTGAACCCTAGCTCGGTAAGTAGTACTCTAAAGATAAGCTGCCAGCTTTACAGAATATGCAATAAACATCTAGTTGATTTAAAGATGTTTTATTAATCCGGTACATGACTCAAAAATAATTAAATAAATAATGCTGGACAATCCACACAGCATCATCTAGCCCCAAGCTATGTAGTAATACTAATATCTGTTTTGTGGTCAAGCTAAGCAAAGCTTGTGTTATGGGTACTAGATGATTCATATATTTAATACAATACAATACATAAGGTAGATCTTTTTTATAATTAATAGAAAAAATATATATTTAGATATAATTATGATTTTTGTTGTTTGTATCGTGTATTGTGTACCTAAATAAATAAATAAATAAAATAATATACCCAGAACACCCGGAACAAATATTTGCAGTTCGTGCAAATATTTGTCACGAGGCGGGATCGAACCTGCAACCTCCGCGTCGCACGCAGTTGGACTTTTACCCGCTGCGCTGCGCCACATCGAGCGCCCAAAAAATGATCACCTTTACTTATAAATCCTCTCAGCAATTTTCATAAATACAAAGTAATTTTCAGGAAAGCAAGGATTGTTTGTCGAATATAATTTAGCACATAGAATTGAGCCTATGCTGAAAAGCAAAACAATCGTGCCTAACTGTCATTCTAATGGTGAAAGATATTTTGAAATCGAACCAGTTGTTTTTAAATACAAATCTTTCCTCTTTATAATATTAGTTTAGGTACCTAGATGTATGAATTTATTTTGTATATTAGAATGTAATTAGGAAGAAAATGAATGTGCTACTATACTGGGTCTGGTAGTCGGTAGTGAAGCCGGTATTTTAAGAGTCCGTTCCAAGATCCAGCGATGTCAAGTTTAGGTATTTACGGGCGCGCGACGCGAGGCTCTACGTGTGCGCGGCTCACCGTTGTGTGCGTTAGTAACTTACACAACTAAGTAAAGGACAAATACATTTGATCCTTTGTCATGTCGACTGGGTGATTATGTTTAAAAATAGGTGTCTACTGCATACTCTTATGTTCCTACCTAACTCTACTTGTTGAACAGATAATGACGTGAATAAAAATAGGTAGGTAGGTATACATATTAAATATATATGTAAGTACCTACCTACTTACTTTTTTTTATTAAAACCTAGGTACCTACTCTAGCTAGGTTAGGTACCTACTTACCTATTATTATGACTGGGGACCACACGCTCTTTTCCTACCTACTCTCAGTTTTGTCCTCAAACAGGAACCATTACATGGTAGGTAGGTAGGTAGGTAATACCCTGTAGTACCTATTTCTGCTGCCAAGCAGTAATGCTCGCGTCTGTGCTCTAGTTCGATGCTCTAGTTCGATGGGTATGGTTTCCGGTGAAATTACAAGCACATGATACCTACCTACTTTTGATTGTATTAGCGCGTGTAGCGCGCGGCTACCATACAGGCAGGGCTGGGGTTGGAGAGTACTAATACCTGTTCTGTGGTTAGAGGTACAAATAAGGGTGACTTGATGTAAGTGCCCGCGCGGCACTTTGCGGCTAATTTGAAATCACACTAACAGTAAGTACCTAGGTAGTTACCTAAAACTATTTATCTCGACGAGACGAGACGAGATAAAATAGTTTGAAGCGTATACAACTGCCTGCCAGGGCGGCAGCATAGTAAATAAGTGCGGTTGAAAAGCGCGAGTGCTATAGCCGCCGTACTATGCGAGCGGAGCAATATAAACTTTCGGGGAACTGTGATAGAGCTTGGAATCGCTGGTAGTCCAATTCTTGAGAGAGTGCAGTTTTAGTCATGGTCATGAAATATTTCAGTTAGTGTTTTTCATTACCTACCTACCTATTTTATGATGCGCTTGATAAAAACAAAATCGTACTGATTATTATCTAAGTACCTACTAATGTTTTACAATACACATGCCATAATTTATGATTTGGAAGAACACATAAACCAGGTAGGTACGCGAACGGATGCTAGTAATAATTTAATTAATCTGGTATGATGATGTATGATATCTAATTATTTAAAACGTGTAACATAATGTACCTATAATCCCGAAAGGGGGGTATTCCACCCATGCACGTGAACACTTTGACGGTGCAAAAGTTGAATTAGTATATCGTATTTAAAAAGTCCAATTAGTAAGTAAGTATTCATTTCATTTACCTACGCATACAGTACGCATTTCATGAATGAAAAACTTTGAAATTTAAAGTCATAGTGCATAAAAGAGTATTAGAGTTCTTTGTGATAGAGCTCGTCCGGGGAAGGACTACCACCATACCTATTTCTGAAGCCAAGCAGTAATGCTCGCATTGCTGTGTTCCGGTGTGAAGGGTATGGTTTCCGGTGAAATTACTGGCACATGAGGCGTTCGATCTTAGCTTCAAGGTGGCAACCCGCGAGTGATACTTCTGGTATCACAAGCGTCCATAGGCTGCGGTAACCGCTTACCATCTTGTGGGCCGTACGCATGGTTGCCACTTAAGTTGTATAAAAAAAAGTAATTGAAATAACATTGGGGGTATTTTTTTTTTTTTTTATCGAGAATAGACCTTCGTTTGACCACGATCTCGCCTGGTAGAAAGCGATGATGTGGCCGACGGTGGAGCACGAAGGTCTATGAGACACCTATTCACTCTAGCCTTGAAGAGGCCAAGATTGTAATTGTCAGGAAAAACAGAAAACGGCAGAGTATTCCACACCTTGGCAGTTCGCATAATAAATGTTGAGCTGTAACGCTTGGTGCGAATGGGTGGTATGCTGACAAGGTACGGGTGGTACTGCGCCGTACGTCTACTACTCCTTTGATGAAAAGGAGATGGTGGGATAAGATCATGCAGTTCCTGGGCACATTCACCGAAATGCAATCTGTAGAAGATAGATAGGCACGCAACTTTGCGGCGGTGCTCGAGACTCTGGAACTTAGTGTCCGCAACTTGTTGCTCACCCACAAGTCTCAAAGCCCTTCGCTCAATCGAGTCTAAGGCAGCTGGTGTTGAGCTGAACCATCCCATAGGTGGCAGCAATACTCCATACCTGACCGGACTTGTGCTTTGTATAGAGTGAAAAGCTGTCCAGATCAAAAGCTGTCAGAGTATTCCACAGATCTTGCCAAATTTTGGCAAGACCTGTGAATACCCCCTTTTCGGGCATAGAGGGACATTAGGTTACACCATGTACTTATACAGGGTGTAAAAAGACTTCTACCGTGATTAATCAGGTGTGAAAGATCAGACCATGATTCTGAAAATATTTAGCGGAAAAAAACGCAAAAAATAATGTTGTCTTGTTTACGTCCTTTTCGTTTTTTTCTAGTTTCATACACATAGTACAACAAAATAAGATCACAACTTTATAATTATCTCTAGTCGTTTTTTTACACGCTGTGTATTTTGTATCTTGAGTATTTTCTTTTTCTAATAAGTAGGTAACCTCATAATAATTATGATTTTTTTTCTTGCAAAAATAAATAAACAAGAACAGTTTGACTGTACTTTCATAAGGTTATTTTACACTAAAACAAAAAATCAAATAACCCCTCATCTGTGTCGCAGACTATTTATATAAACAGAGTATTTATTAAACGTATTTATTAAAACGCAATATTATGTTGGTTTCTTGAAGAAACCTAAACGTTGGAAAATATTATCGAGGACACGAAAAAAACCTTTGCTTAGTGGATTTTAATATACTGATTACAGATAACTATCAACTTGTATTATGCAATTTATTATTACTTCATCCGAAATAACTGTGTCATAATCATCCGTGTCATCGATCATTTCATCATCTTTCTCCTGAACGAATCCAATATTGTTATGGTGAATAAATCCACTGTCGTTCTCATAAACCATTCCATCATTGTTCTCATGAATAATCAATCTATCGACGTTTTCATTTGTCAATATGCGCACATTTTCTGTGGCTATAGAGTTCACAGTATCAGGGGCCAAGAGTCTGTAATACAAGTAGCATTTTATAAAGGAACATTCGTTTTATAATTCTACAGAAATGTTAGGTACAATATCTGAAATTCCGAAAATTTGGAAGTGATCGGAGGTCACTACAGCTTTTAAGTGCATTGGGCACTCACTAGACCAAGAATGAATGGGGAAGCTCAGCTGTGGTTTATGGGCTTTGGATGATGATCCATATTTTTTTTGTGAAGTTGATATAAACTTTATTGAACTACAAAGGTTTCACCAAAGTGCTACTACTTCTACAGCGAACTATTATCGAAAAGTACATAACAAATAAATTGAAAATAAAAAAAAAAGTTTCAATATGTTTTTCAAACCTTTTTTTTCTTTTAACGCAACCGAATTTTTCGGAATAATCTGAAAGTTACAAACATAAATATGTTATTATTTACGTAATTACATAATTTCACAAAGAAAATGACAATTATATTCTTCTATATCCATTATATTATTACATTTTCATTTATATCCATTATACCAACTGCTTTGTACTTTATTGAAAGAAGTACTTATGTATATTAATATTTTATGCTATAGGTATGTTACTACTTGATGCACTACTATGCTATACTTTTTTTGCTTTTATTGCTTTACTATCTACAGAGTGAGTACTTTCAACCGCCCGCTGAGGGTAAAATCTAAACGACAACATTTTTCCATATCTATAGCCGTTTTTTTTTTTATACAACTGTTGTGGCAACCAAGCGTACGGCCCACAAGATGGTAAGCGGTTACCGCAGCCTATGGACGCTTGCAATACCAGAGAGGTATCACTTGCGGGTTGCCACCTTGAGGCTAAGAACGCCTCATGTGCCAGTAATTTCACCGGAAACCATACCCTTCACACCGGAACACAGCAATGCGAGCATTACTGCTTGGCGGCAGAAATAGGTATGGTGGTAGTCCTTCCCCGGACGAGCTCTATCACAGAGAACTCTACTACTCTTAAACCGTTTAGATTTTACTCACAAAGGGCGTTCGAGAGTAGGTATTCACTTCATACACGGTGTATCATAATGTCCCTATAAACTCGAAAAGAGGCTATTCCACAGGTCTTGGTGAACAATGTTTTTTCAACGACTTTTGACGACGTCGATTTTTCATTCATAAATTAATAATAAATAAATTATCTGTGTAAACTCCAAGTTAATTAATAATGTTACATAAATTTTTGTAAGGTAATGAATGAATTACGAATTTATGATGTACCTATTCAACTTTTGCACACGTCAAAGTATACACGAGGACGACGTGTATTATACGTGCTTCGGCGGGATATCCCCCTTTCGGGTTTATGGGGACATTTTGTTACCTACACGTCTATGATACTAGATCATACCGTACCATACCGTCGTGCTTATGTTTTTTTTAAACTAACTAAGTAAGTGTTCTCATTCATTCTACCATACCATACACCATCATAAAACAAAACATACCATATCATAACCTATGTATTATTCCAAGACATAAACTATGTGTATTTCAAGTATCAGCCAAATCCGTTCAGCCGTTACGGAGTAAGCGCAAACAAACATACACTCTCACTAACTCACAAACTTTCGCATTTTACCATAAAGGATTCTGTTTTCTATTAGATTCAAAAGAAATTGAGGCTATCTACTTATACAACTGCTTCATCTATCCTGTCAATAATTTTATTAGTACCTAGAAAAGTACATAGGGAGGGTGATACTTACATAAGTTGTTACTTTGGTAGGTAAGTCTAATAATAATTAAATAGGTAGGTAGGTACCTACTAGTAAGTATATAATAATAAATAAATACCTACCTACATGATTTACGGGAAAGAGACCCCAGCTAGTGAAAAAAAAACGGGTTTGACCCGAGTTTGTCATTCCGTGGTCGTTTCTATGTTTACATTTTTTTACATAGAATTTGGCCGGAGCACTGGTGTTCTAGTGGTAGTGAGTGACCCTGTCTTGTGATCAAGGCGCAGGCCAGATAGAAGACGCGCGGGCGCGCGGGGGCGCGCCCCGCCATCGGCCAGCGCACATCATTCTTCTATCTGTTTTGCACCACGTCCCTCTCCCTCTCCTATATTTTGTATGAAGGTATGAAGTGGTGCGGCGCGCCCGCCCGATGCGCGCCGGTCGCTTTTTTCTGGCTTGCGCCACAGAGTTGCGCTGCGCTTCGAACCGACCGACGACCATAAGGTCGTGGGTTTGAAGACGGTTGGTCGCACACCAATGGATTTTTATATTCGTAATAATAATGTGCGCAATGCCATCAGATCAAAGAGGCGATTCAAAGTTTTGATTTTATCAAGGGTTAGCGAGCTCGGTAAGTGCAAATAATAACATACCATAACCTGTGACAATAGAGTCCAAATTTGAAAGACAACCTAAGTCCAGCGGTGCTGGAATGACATTGAATTTAATTGTCTATCTTTACCTACTTACCATAAAAAGATAAAAACCATATATAGATAAAAACTTAGAATCGCTTCTCAATGATCTATCTCACACGGTGAAGAAAAACATCGTGAGGAAACCAGTAGGTACGTACCTATGTCTAAAAACTAACATTCGAATAACGTGTTATTCATCATACCTATCGGTACTTGTATAGTTATGGTAGGTTCATTATTTTGCATACCTACCTACAGATACACCTACCTGTACTTATATAAAGTTGGTACCAGCTCTCCTAACTAGATTCTAGTTAGTAAATCGATAAATGCAATTGTATCGCAAATAGAAAAGTAGGTACCTACTTATTTCATTTCAAATTCCTAGGTATCTATTTGCAGAACACGCAAACATAATAACCACTGCAAGAATCGAACCCGCACTTCATGCGTCTCAACTGGACACTCGCCAGCCACGTCACCGAGATCGTCAAAGTAGGTAGGTCTGGTAAGTTTAGTTTAGGTCTAGTGTCTACCTACTTAGTAGGTAGCTAGATTGTGTAAGTACCTATGGTATAGGTACCCATATACGTAGGGACATCCGTGCCCTTTGTAAGCTTACGTAAAACAATTTACCTAGTACCTGATCTAGGTCACAGAGCCTAGGTACTTTGACGATCTTGGTGGCGTGGCTGGCAAGTATTCAGCTGAGCAGCTGAACTGAGCTGAGATGCAAGAAGTGCGGGTTCGAATTCTGCAGTGGTAAAAATGTTTACGTGTCCTGCAAACACCTAGGAACTTACTAGGAACTTGAAATGAAATAAATACTTTTACTTGATACGTAATTGCTTCTTCTGTCTGGGTCTTGTATTACCATGGTAGGTTGGTACTAGAGTTTCTGATACCCACGATTTAGCTACTAAGTAGGTACGTAGGTAGGTATCTGTATCTAGGTAGAAATTTTACCTACTACTTAGTGCTAGATTATGTACCTACCACGAAGAAGGTAATTTTAATAATGTCATAAAAGTTTATATAATAATACTATGTATTACTACTATGTACTACTACTAAAATTCTAAGCTACTTACTCGTATCACTAGTTCTCTAGAACCAGTGTGGTTTACTACTTACATTATTATATCATAGGTACTTACTTAGAGATTTAACTATCACGGATCAAAACCACACGATCGCTTTATAATTTGTATAAGCTCCCTATATATATACGTAACAGCTCGCGCGACAAACAGCGATACGTCCTCCCTCCACGAGCGCTTAGCGCGTAGTGAGAGCAGCCGCGTTTTGCATCAAGCTATAAAGTGGATTCGGAGGATTCTTTAAAAAATCGTATAAAAATAAATTAAAACTTTTAGACCATTTTTAAAATTTTTTTTTGTAAATAAATATCAAAACTTTAATGTAGTAGGTATATTTTTATTATAAACTTTCTAATTTCGAAGAAACAACGCGCGTAAAATTGGGAAAAGTACGCGTTTTTAGACCTTTTTTTTTTCAAAAATATTGAACTAAGGTGATGTTTTTTACCTACTTACTTAAATTTTAAAACTATGATTATTTGAATTACATTTTTGGAAATATGTTAGACCTTGTTGTTTCATAGATATCATCATCGAAAGTTGACTGAAAATGCTCATTTTACGAAAATGTGCGTTACTAATTATTTTTTTAATCAGTTGTGTTTTGAGTTTATTAATATTTGTCCTACTTACTTAAATTTTAAGGGATGAAGCTTTAATATGTTTTTATTTTCGTTAAAATATCTCCAACACACGAGCCACAATCGTGTTCGATCTTCACGGGCTATCATGGATAGGATTCTTAAGGAGCCAGGGTCTGGCGCGGCGTTAGCGTCGTCAGTCAGTCGGCCCGCGCCCGTGGTCGCGCTCGCACGTTCCTCGCAGACGGTCGGTTCCTCTCGCGAGCTCCGCAAAGGAAACAGCCTGCGCCGCTCTCACCTTATGGTAAACCTTACTATTAACTATTAGGTGCAACACATCACGTAGCTATATAGTAGAGACACTTGTCTTTTGTTCTCGCCAAAGACATTGTTTTTTCTCTGAGGTTCTCGCAAATTGATAGCTAGGTCTTCATTACTAAAATATTTGATTTTGGATTTTGGGATCAAAGATTGCTCGTGAACATACCAGTAGGTATAAGTCTCTCGGCGGATCTAGGCTTCCGTGAAGTTAGCCGTTTCGATGCGCAATGGAGCTTTTTCTTACTAAATTGTCTTTGCGCATCACAAATGGCTAACTTCACGGAAGCCTAGATCCGCCGAGAGAAATAAAACTATAACTAACACAGTTTGGTCCTAGGTATAGTTCTCTCGCCGAATAAAAAAATATTTCTCTCATGAATAATATTATTTGAAGCACCCAATTTGTCACGTTAACTGTTTCCTGTTGTGACTGTTTGTACAGTTCCGGGTCCAAACCTTACGCTTCCTCTGATTGTTCTACCTTTCATGATTTTGTACTTCAGCGATTAACATATCTGCTACAACTTCTATTCTTCGCAGCAGCTGATCAGTCATCTTGATGCAAACGGAGACAAAATTAAATGCTACTTTGACGCTGATGAACTCGTAACTACTGATGAATCGAAAATACTAGATATACAATGTCAATAATTCTAATATAATTAGGGACTAAGTAAGTACATAAAAAGAATAACTACCTAAGCAAGTAAGTAAGTACTTACCTAAGTACCCTATATTTATTGTTATTTAGCTACTAACCTACCTACTTTTGGGGGGGGGTCAGTAAAACCACGATGATATTTACAATCACGATGTTTATTCCACAAAAAACTTCCTCGTTCCTCTAATCCTTTACACAACCACTTCTTTCAATATTACAATTTAAATAATCCGACAACTTCACGACCGCTCTAGTCAGACGTTACACAAAGACTGCCGTAGCCGCCATCGGCATCGTAGCGCCATCTTGTTTTCATATCGTCTAAAAACGAGATGGCGCTAAGATAGCTTCCGCCGGAAGTGTAATTAAATAAATCAATCCATAAAATCAAATGTAGATCCTAAATTATTATTAAATAATTACAATATTTATAAGTATTTTTAGAATCAGTAATGTGATTACCTAACAGTTCGGCCATCCTACGCCTAGCGTGTCCTCACGCTTACAAAATAAAAATAAAAATAAAAAAACTATAAGTAGTTCATAATAATTAATCATCATCATATTACATATTTGTATGGATTCGACCACTTGCCTTTCCACTTTTAAGTAAAATAAGCTACTTAATATTTGAGTACATAATTATATCAACCAATAAATTCACACAATAATGCACTTGTTATTGAAAACAACCTTTATAACATTAAATAGACCCATTTAAATCATCATCCTCTATGTTCGAATCATCACTTTCAAAGTTTCTGTTGAATATTAACCATGGTCGAATTTTATCGATTGCAACTACTGCTTCGTACCTACTGCCTTTACGAGTGAGAGGAGTGTCTTCAATAAGAAATCTATCATGTGGAAGCACTTTAATTACACGATAGGGTCCCTGATATTTATTAACCAGCTTTTGAGATTTCCCATCATGAGGTACATGACGCTCGACACGCACTAAATCGCCTTCTTTATAATTTGTTGCTGTTTTTCTATGTAAATTGTAACGTTCTCTATCTTTCTCTTGCTGTCGTCTAACATTCTGACTAGCCTCTTCCCGTACTTCTTCAATTTTCTCTACTGGGGTTCGGTTTAGAGTCTCGTTGATGACTGAACTCATAATTCCATCCGCTCTACTTATTATGTTAAATCCAAATAATAACTCAGATGGACTTTTTTGTGTTGTCTTATTCCTTGTCGTATTAATGCCGACCTGAATGTCGCCAATACACTCATCCCAAGACTTATCATCTTTACCATGACCTGAGGCCGACAAGGCATCCAGTATCGTTCTATTAAAACGTTCGACTTGACCGTTGGCCCTTGGTGTGGCGACAGCATTTACAATATGTTTTATACCATAAGAAGCTGTAAGTGATTTGAATGTTGTACTAGTAAAAGTAGAGCCCTTGTCCGTGATCAAACGTGTCGGTACCCCAAAGTAACTGATGTGTTCGCGCATAACTCTCACCGTGGTAATTGATTTTGTGTTTCGTACCGGTGTTATATTAATATACTTAGTGAACCCATCAATTAGCACCAGAAGATAAGAATTACCTCTTTTGCTTTTGATAAAAGGCCCTAAATGATCTGCGTGAACCGTGTGGAATGGTATACTTACCTTTTCGATAGGGTGCAACTCCCCTTCACGCTTGCCTCCTGCAGCTTTGTGGTGTGCACACTCGAGACAAGATGCAACGTATTTTTTTACAAACTTTCTCATTTTTGCAAACCAGTAGTGTTCCTGGATGCGCAGCAAAGTTTTTTCAAAACCATGATGACCTATGTCATCATGGTTCATTTTAAGAATCTGCCAACGAACACCCTTGGGTACTAACCATTTCATAGTGTCTCCTACTATTCTGTAAACGCGTCCGTTTTTAATTTTATAATTCGTGATTATGTCAGCCGCTTTAGTTGATAGTGGGTCTTCAAGTGTACTTTTAATCAATTTCACTTCTTCGTCTGTAGACTGGACCGTTGTAATCCAATCTTCGTCCGCATTACGAATAGGTAATACGTCCAAAATATGTGTTTCTGACAGAGGTTCATCAACAGGGTTACGACTCAGTGCGTCGACATGGGACATGCGTGCTCCTGGCCTGTACTCTATCGCACAGTCAAACTCTTGAATTTGGACCCACCAACGAGCTATTCTGGGTATCAAATCGCGTTTGGTCAGCGTGCTTCTAAGAGCGTTACAATCTGTGAAGATCTTAAAGGGAACGCCAGCCAGATATATCCTAAATCGGTTCAAAGAAGCTACCACTGCCAATGTTTCTAATTCGTAAGAATGGAGTTTCTTTTCGTCTGGCGTGGTTTTGCGACTAAAGTATGAAACGGGATGAAAAATGTCGTTAGAGTCACGCTGCAAAAGAATACCTGCTACTCCTTCTTTACTCGCATCTGTATGTAGTTGTATCTCTGCTTTGGGATCGTATAATGCAAGCAAGGGGCGTTTGATCAGTTGGTCTTTAATTGCAGTGAATGCTCGCTCCTGATCATTATCCCAAGCCCATGCGCAATCCTTTTTTAGAAGGTTGGTTAGAGGTGCTGCTATTTCTGCGTACCCTTTTATGAACCTTCTAAAGAAACCTGACAACCCAAGAAACTGACGTAATTCATGTTGGTTTTTAGGTGTAGGGAATCTAGACACAGCTTCGGTTTTGCGAGAGCCCGGTTTAATACCTTGCGCACTGACTTCAAAACCCAGAAAATCTATCTTTTCAAGAAAAAAGTTACACTTACCAAGTTTCAAAGTCAGTCCACCTTTTTGCAATAGCTGTAACACTTCTTCTAGTCTTTCCATCCCTTCCTCAAAGTTTTTCGCAGGTATTAAAACATCATCCATGTACACTAGTGCATACTTGATTTTAGCATCCAGCAGTATTTTATTAATAGTTCTCTGGAAAACTGATGGCGCATTAACCAGGCCGAAGGGCATGCGATTATATTCGAACTGACCATCGGGAGTCACAAAGGATGTTTTGTCTCGCGATTCTTTCGAAATGGGAATTTGATAATAGCCGGAGGCTAGATCTACAGATGTAAACAGTTTACTACCGGCAAGCATGTCGAGCTGGTCCTCGACGCGTGGTAAAGGATAGTGATCCTTTTTGGTCTTCCTATTGAGAGCGCGATAATCAACACATAAGCGTTTTTCACCTGTCTTCTTTTGCACGAGAACGATGGGGCTTGCGTAGGGTGAAGATGATTCTCTTATTATGTCGCTATCTAACATTTCTTGCACCATGTCCCTAACTAGAGAACGTTCGGAAAAGGAAAGCCTGTATGGTCTAAAAACAACAGGATTGCTATCTTCCAACTCAATTACCATCTCACTGGTTTTTGCGTAGCCTAAATCTTTAAGGTTATTTGAGAAGCAGTTTTTGTATTTGGACAGCAACTGTTGTAGTTCAAGACGTTCACTATTACTGATTGTTTCGCCACAGTTTACCTTGGTATCCCAACTAGTTTCATCCATAACTACGCTGTAAGAGCCCATCACGTCAACAACATCGTCGAGTTTTTGCTCCGCCCGTGTCAAAAGTGTGTCCTTTTTTATAAATAAAGATTTAGAAGACGTATTGTAAATCAAGAGAGCTCCATGACCTTTCCGTATCTCATATTCTCCTGGACACATATAATATTCTTCGCCATCTCGCCCCCTAAGCGACCCATTTACGAAAACATTTATGTTGTCCACAGATTCCGCTTTAACCAAAACCAGTTGTGATGTTTTGCTTGGTATTTCGGAGTCATTTTCAGCGAGTAAATGCAACTTTTGTGAAATCCTTTTGAAAATTAACTCCTTAGGGGTCTTTGTAATTAGTAAATTGGGTTTTTCAGTGAACGAATGGCCCAACAGAACGGGATGAGAAATAACATAGTCATCTACTACTAATAAATCGATGATTTCTTTTATCCCTTGAACTTCAACAGTAGTCGCTACTACGCCTACTGGTCGAACAATATTAGCTCCGATTCCCTTAAGCGCCGGCAATCCTTCACTCTCCTTAATTTGCAAGCCAAGTGCTTTTGCGTGACTGACCTTGATCAAAGAACACTGGCTGCCCAAGTCAACATGACACGTTACAAGGGAATTATTAACAAGTATTTCATTTATGTACTTATCGTTGCTATCATCATTCACCCTAAGCTCTGCTACCTGTTTTGTCTGATCCCCTTTATTTGTTTCTTTAGCTTCTGCTGCTTTACGACGATAACAATCTTTAGCCAGATGCCCTAAGCGTTCACATTCCGTGCATTTTATTAGTGGTTTGTCACACTTAGTGCTCGGGTGACCAATAGTTTTACAATTGAAACACCTAATACTTGGATTTATTCGTCCGCTTCTCAATGGATCAAACCTACTACTCGATGAACCCGGTTTGCGTTCTGTTTTGTATCGTGTCGTCGCATCATGTGATTCTTTACTTTGACCTACCTTAACCGTCTTGAAGTATTTAAGTACTTCTTCAGGTTCCTTAAATTGAGCAGCTTGAGCTCCAACTTTAATAGCCCTGTCTTCAACCCCATTAAGCAAACAATCTACAGCCTGTTTCCCATAAATCTTACAACGATTGAGGAGATTAACCTTCGCGTAATAATAGACTTCCAAAGGTTCCCCATACTTAACCCTCTTAGACAACATCTCAGTTAGGAGCTCGGCATAGTCTTCACGGCAAGGAAATGATTCTAATAATTTCTTTTTCCATTCTCCCCAAGTGTACAATAGAGAGGGTAAACCTTGATACCAGGTTTTGGCTACTCCACTCAATTTAGGTAACGCGTAATGTATAATAGCTTTTTCGTCCCACCCGTAAATTTCCGCACACTCTTCGACTTTAGTTATCCACACAAGCATGGTTTGATCTTTAGACATGGGGTCAAACTCTGGTATGACGTTAGTGTTGAATGCAAATTTTGGTCTATCCGAGCTCCTAACCTTGGTTAATATATCTAAAAACTTATCTAACATTACATTAGTGCTAACCGACTTGCGTCTAGACCTTCTCGATGCTCGGGGTCTTCCACCTTCAGAATCCGATGAAACATGATGTTTCTTTCTTGCAAGTGAACTGCTCATTCTTCTCCGTTTTGTTTTTCTTGCATTGCCAGCAGTCTTGCTCCTTGATCTTCTGGAATCCTGAAGATCGTCTCCTGCATCCGATGAAGAATCGTGATAACGTTTCCTTCTTCCAGCTGTTCTGGTAATTTTTGTTCGTTTTACTCTCCTCGATTTTTCAATATTATGTACAGTATTTGTATCACTGGCTTCGTAGTAGTCCCTCCTGCTCAGACGTCTATTCCACCTTAAAACCCCCGTTTTATGATCTTTTCCTTCTGAATCAGTTTTCCGTCCATCCATTTGATCATGTGCCAGACCTCCTCCTCGCCTGGTCACGTGATCATCCTTATGTTGTCCATCCTTGCCAACATGCGCCAGACCTCCTCCACGTCTGGTCGCATGAGCATCCATTCCAAATCCTTCCATTCCAGATCCTTCCGTTTCATCATATTCCAGACCTCCTCCTTGTCTGGTCATATGAGTTCCATCTTTATCGCCTCTTGACTCATTTCCTTGGTCAGAATCCTCTATGTCTTCATCCATCCTCAGAGTATCTGAAACTTTTAAGCACCAGCTTAGTAACTGCCTAAATTAGAATAAGTATTTATTCAGAATTAATCTCCAACCACAAACGAAATATTTACGAACAATAAAAAATATTCAATAGAGGGTTGGTAAACTATTTACACAAAAATCTGATTTTTAACTGAGAGTTCAACTTTTTAACTGAGAGTTCAACTTTTTAACTGAGTGTTCAACTTTTTAACTGAGAGTTCAACTTTTTAACTGAGAGTTCAACTTTTTAACTGAGATTTCAACTTTTTAACTGGGAGTTTAACTTTTTAAATGAGAGTTCAACTTTTTAACTGAGAGTTCAACTTTTTAACTGAGAGTTCAACTTTTTAACTGAGAGTTCAACTTTTGTGAATTGATTTACAAGAGCTCTGTCGTTCGTTATCGTTCATCATATATATTATTACAAGAAGATCAAATTATGCAAGCTGTAAAAATAAAAATTCACAAAACAGAACTTGTTTGAAAGTATTTACAAAACTGACACTTAACTTGGCAACTCTTTGAATGTTATAACTTGGTTTGGCCCGGAAGTATCATAAATACTAAAACTTTGTATTATAATTATTTTTAACAAAAAAAATCAAGCAGTAAATTTGTAAAAAGAGGGTAGTTAAATACAATACATAAAAATGAAATAAAAGCACAAAACGGTAAAAAGATGGCACTGGAGTTTTAAGGAGAACGGGCATGATAAAAATATAACAGAACCACAGAGTTCGATTAACCTTGTTAGCTTAAGGTATTTATAAGCTAAATAAAGTAGTGGCCATAGAATTCAACCAAATAAACGAAATAAAAGAAAAAAAAATATATAGAACTGGTTCTAAATTTTGATAGGTGCTAGCTAGTGAGAGAAAAAAAAAATATGACTTACCCTTTTTACTTCGTGCGTGGACGTGGTACGGAAAAATTTCGGTTTATTTTCCGTCGATACCACTTCTGACCTTTTGGGGGGGGTCAGTAAAACCACGATGATATTTACAATCACGATGTTTATTCCACAAAAAACTTCCTCGTTCCTCTAATCCTTTACACAACCACTTCTTTCAATATTACAATTTAAATAATCCGACAACTTCACGACCGCTCTAGTCAGACGTTACACAAAGACTGCCGTAGCCGCCATCGGCATCGTAGCGCCATCTTGTTTTCATATCGTCTAAAAACGAGATGGCGCTAAGATAGCTTCCGCCGGAAGTGTAATTAAATAAATCAATCCATAAAATCAAATGTAGATCCTAAATTATTATTAAATAATTACAATATTTATAAGTATTTTTAGAATCAGTAATGTGATTACCTAACACTACATACAATTATCGTAATGTGTTACGATAATTATTATGAGGGATCATTACCTAAATTACATAGTTAAAATGTTGTTTTACTATTATCTGCAAAATAAAAACAACAGCCCTTGCAGGTAGACTAAACAGAGATACCTACCTACTTACCTACCTACCTACCTACCTACCTACCTACCTACCTACCTACCTACCTACCTAGTTTGATTAGTAATCATCGATCTATTTAGGTAGGTACCTACTATGAAATCAAGTGAGCGCATTTCCCTAGTGTCTGTGGCATAACTTCCAAGCCTGAAACCCTTGAAACAATAATAGAAATAGAAAAATATTTATTTTGCGCCACACAATAAACATAAAAATAACAATACAAATTAAAGCTAAATTATAACACACAGTAAAAATTAGGTATATTTATTTTTTATTTTAATTCTTTCTAAAGGAAGGTTATGTACCTAATTCTACCACAAATAGTTCTACGCTGTTCTACGTTTAAAATAAATGACAGCTATTATTGTACATTCTACACAACAACCACACATACACACACACACAGTTTTAAAATACCCCTGCAGGGCTGCTGACCCCACTAGGATTTCTGTCAGAAACTACGCTTATGTAGGTACCCACCTAACATAACTCTTACCCAAATCAGGAACAAATAATTTGCAGATCACTATAGTATCTACAATTAAGTATCTGTTCTGTGACACGCAGGAGCGTGCTCGTGTCTTCAGCTGTCAGTTGCTGTTGTTGGTTAAGTGCTCGATGTCTGCTGAGTGCTGTGCCTGACTGTGTGATCGAGACTCGAGAGGGCCGCACTCGCACGCAACCGTAGTAAGTTGGGCCAATCAGTCAAGGGTGGGGGGGGGGCTGCTACTTTTTAGGTAGGTGCTCTTGAAAACAAGGTTGTGTGGTACAAAGCTAGCAACATTATTTTTACTTGTCTTCCACAGAATGGCGCACAAAGTATCACACAGTGATCAAGAACTAAGGATAATTTTAGGGAATCTTGTTCTTCCTCTCCCCGAATGTGGGTATTTCGGCCGTGGCTTGTGGGTATTTTGAGTACATGAGCGTTGGCAACATTGTGAATGAGAGGTAGTCGGAGTCGGTGGGTAGAAGTTAAGTTAAGTGGTAGAAGATCATTCTGAGAGTGGAGGTAAGTTTATAGTAATTATTCTGAGGGTGGAAGGGGGTTTGATTTCATTAGTGACTTGAGTGAGTGAGTGAGTGTGAGTCACTTTTGACCCAGACAAAGTGAGCTTTTGACTCTTATGAGTTAGTCAGTCCAGTGACCACTCACACACAGTCACAGTCACGTCAGTCAGTTAGATAAAGTTACATTGAGTCAGTATCAAACTCCTGACTTCAAATGAAATCAGTGCTGCCTTTGAGAACGGACTAAAGCTGTTTACAAAGGGTCAGTACGCGAGGCTTACATTGGGACAATACTGCTTACAGCGTTAGGTCAGTAGCGGGTCAGCACTGACTTTGCTCGAATAAACGCTGTCGGTCGGGTCAGTACTTTGTATAAAGAGAAAGTGAGTTCTCAACATAGTCGGCACTGAATTCATTTGGAGTCAGTCACTGACTCAATGTAAATCGCACTTAACTGTTAGTTAACTGTCGCCTGTCACCGGCTCCCTCAATAATTATGACGTTCCGGTAGAGCATATATAGAATGAAACAGTTCTAGTTCGATACCAAAGATTCGGTGTAAGTTGTTGTTTAGATTAAAAGCAAGTTTGTAGTTGAAGATGGGCTACGAGCAGATGAATGTGTTGGCGTGGTGGTGCGCGGTGTGCGCGGTGTGCACGGTAGTGAGGGCGGCGGGCCCGCTGCGCACGCGCAGCACGTTCGACCTGCAGAGCACGGTGCTGCTGAACGAGCTGACAGGCAAGGACCGCGACGTGGGCTACCGGCTGCGCGGCGCGCTGCACCTCGAGCCGCGAGCCGCCGACCCCGACGCCCAGAGCCTGCTGCTAGAGTTCCGAGTGAGTGCCTTCCCGCCTAGGTACGCTACTAGGTACGTACCCGCTGCCGGCTTCCTGTCCGAGCCCGACCTATCTCTGCCGATAGCGCGACCTCTTGACCTCGACTCGACGCCGACGTGTCGCGCTCGCATACGAACCGAGACGCCGACAACTAATCGATTCGATATCATTCACGTTTATATAAGGGGGCCAGCCTTTCCTTACTATTTTAACTTTTTATTATGGTTTGTTACCTACCCTACTTAGGTATAATAGTAATAATTTGAAGTTATCTCTAAAGGTGATATCAGATGGGTAACTTCATTTTTCTTACATTCCATGTTCCACGGCTCTGCCGGAATGATGTAGGAAAATAATATTCATTGTTCTTTTCATTCAAGATGTCGTCAAATGAAGTTGTGTTCGTCTGCATCTACATGATTGGTTGCGAGTTCACATTCACTCTGTTCAGATGTGCAGATTGTTCATTTTTTGTTAATTCAAAGTGGGAGTGAAAGATGCTATTATAACTATCCAACACTGTTGGAACGATTCATTAATAAATTAATTTAGCACTACTGTTTCATTTTGTGTTTAAACATTTCATTTCGAGTGATAGGTGCTGAATAAAAGAGGAAAATGAATGATAATTGACCAGTCTGATATCACCGGTATATGTTATTTGAGGAAT
Source organism: Colostygia pectinataria (assembly GCA_951394395.1). NCBI lineage: Eukaryota > Metazoa > Arthropoda > Insecta > Lepidoptera > Geometridae > Colostygia > Colostygia pectinataria. Next base: position 11,809,533 of record OX596363.1, read on the forward strand.
TAATTCTTATTTATTAGGCAACATCAAGAACATGTTACATTAGTTACACCTTAAGTACCTATCTTGTTATTGTGTAGCTACATGGAATAAAGTATCTTCATCACCTCCAAAGCAGTGAGCAGTGGTGGTCTAGTGATAGGGAAAAGGTGGGGGGCACCTTTTGATCCTTAGCTTGTGTCCAGGGTTGGCAGATATTAATTATAACAAAGGGTTATCAATGTTTTGGGCTTATAACTTCAACTAGTTCATTAAAAGTGTTTAATTCCTCACAGTAATATAAAATTCATTCCTCACAGTAATTAGTTAAAATTTCTTAAATCAAAATGTATTTGGTACCTAGTACCAAATTCTTCTTGCACTCCGCCATTGCGGGAATTCCTTTAATATTAACATGGTAATAGTAGATACCTACATTTATCATTAGGGTTTTTTCTCCTATTCTATCATGCTCAAATGTAAGCAAAAGGTAATTAATTCCCTGCAATCAAATATAAATCAATAAAAATAGTTGGCTGCAGTGGTCACGTTCATGCAAGCCTGACCGGTGAGATGTCGGTGCAGGCTCCCAGCGCAGCGCTGACGTGCAGACTGTGTTAGTGTATGTGTGTGTGTGTCTGTGTGTGTGCAGCTGGAGGGCGTGGAGCTGCAGCTGCGTGGTGCGGCGCGCGGTGCGGAGTGGGCGCGGCGCCCCTCGCTGTGGGACGCGGCGCCGAGCGCCCCCTTCTACGCGCTGCGCACGCGCACCGCCTTGCGCGCCTGGCTGCCGCGCGCCGACCCGCCCGACGTGCGCAACTACAAGCGCGCGCTGCTCAGCCTGTTCCAGGTGACTCGACCGCTCCCCGACCCCCCCTCTCCCTCTCTCTCCTCGACGCGCTCGAACCAATCTTTGCAATTCGCTTACTTTTTAGTTTCAACTCGAGGACGGAGAGTACGCGGAGACCGACGTTTCCGGGGAGTGCGATGTCCTGTACGAGACGGTGTCCTCGACCGTCTTCCGCAAGACCAAAGTGAGTGTCGGTCGAGCAGCGACGCGGGCGCCTCTATCGATGCTCACGTTGTGTCGTGTCGTGTCGTGTCGTGTTACAGCGGCGGTGCGCGTTCGAGGCGAGCGGGGCGCGTGCGCGGCGCGTGTCGCGCTACACGCTCAGCGCCTCGCGCCGCGCGTTGCTGGCGCTGCACGCGGAGGAGCTCGTGTGGCTCTCGCCGGAGGAGGAGGGGGAGGGGGAGGGGGCGCTCGGCGTGAAGGCGCGCTCGTGGCACGAGCTGCGGCGCCGCTCGGAGGGGGAGGAGGAGAGCGCGCTGCCCGAGGGCGTTGCGCCGCTAGCGGACGCGCTGGCGGCGCTGCCCGCTGACCTGCTCGAGACGCCGCTGCCGCTCACGCGCGAGGACGATGAAGACGACGACGACGTCGAGGAGCGCCAGGTGAGGGGACGGATACCAGTAAGTAGCTGGTAGAGTGAGCCTAGTGACGGTGAGGTCCGTGTCCGCAGACGCTGGCGGCGGCGCTGGCGACGGGCGCGGCGGCGCTGGAGGGCTCAGGCGCGGGTGCAGGCGGGACGCATGCGCAGACGGTGGCGCTGCGCCCGGTGCTGCGCGCGCTGCAGGCTGCCTCGGCGCCGCAGCTGCGCGACGCGCTGCACCGGGAGGACATGCAGGACCGCCTGTAACTATTCTTCATCCTGTTCGCTTACTCGAGCCCGACACCCGCACCTACCGAACACTTGGATAGGTAGGATGCTAAGTAAACGCACATCTCGCTTCACTTAAGCAAATAAATAAAGCCTACGTAATTCTCTTAAAACCTTTCATGGGGAGCTGGTAGGTTCCGAGTGATGCATTTTTGTCACCTTCCCGTAGATAGGCGGGCGATCACACCGCCCTTGCGCATGCGTACGGCGTACCTTTACCTACTGTGACGTTGCAATGTATGAAACTATAATGTGTGTGCTCGCATGGCGTGCTGCATGTTACTATGTATGCTTGTATGTATGTATATAGTACGCGACCTAGTCGCCAGCCGCATTGTTTCTTGTCTTGATATATTTATAAAACCTTTAAATATAGGAGAAATCCACAAGCATATTACGTCCAAAAATAAAATAAAAAATAAAATAAAAGAGAAAGTGAAAAAGAACAGAGCGCGCGCAATAGGAAGGTAAGTATTTACCATTATTGTAGTTTCGATTTTCTTCACAACGATAATTGCATCCATTTATAAATAAGGGCCGGACTGTGCCGCGCGCTCGGGCTCGCGGGCACGCCCGCCGCGTGGAGCGCCGCGCGCGACTTCCTCGCGCCCGGCGCCCCCGACGCGCTGGCGCCCCTCGCGCTCCACTACCTCGCCGGCGCCGCGCTCGCGCCCGCCATCCACCCGGACGTGCTGGAGGCGCTGCTGGCGCTCGGGGAGGAGGCGCGCCGAGAGCCCGTGCGCGAGGCGGCGCTGCTGGCAGCCGCCGCCGCCGCCGCCCGCAGCGCCCCCGAGCCGGCGCAGCGTCGGGCGAGGGACCGTCTCGCGCGCCAGCTCGCGCGCTGCGCCGGGGAGGCGTGCCGGGCGTCGCGCCTGCGCGCGCTCGGCAACCTGCGGCGCGCGGACGCGGCGGACGCGCTGCTGGCGGCGGCGGAGCGCGGCGCGCGCGCGGAGGCGGAGGCGGCGCTGGGCGCGCTGCGGGCGCTGCCGGAGCGCGCGCTCGGCTCGGAGGCGCTGGAGCGCGCGCTGCGCCTCGCCGGCAACGCGTCGCGGCCGCTCGGCGCGCGCGCGCTCGCGCTCGAGCTGGCGGTGGAGCGGCTGACGGCGCGCGCGGGGCTGCCGCTCGGGTTGGTGCGGCTCGCGCGCGCGCTGGGCTCGCAGCGCGGCGCGGGGGCGCAGGAGCTGCGACGCGCGCTGTGGCAGCGGCTCGAGGCGCGCGGGGGGCGCGAGGGGGCGCGCGCGCTGCTGACGGCGCTGCCGCGGGACCTGCGCACGTGGGACGCCCGGGCGGCGGGCGGCACGAGTCACGTGCTGAGGCGCGCGCTCGGCTGGGAGGGGGGAGGATGGCGCGCGGAGCTGCACTCGGCGCAGCTGGCGTCGCGCGGGCTGCTGCGCCGCGGCGAGGTGGCGCTGCGCGCGCTGCACGACAGCGGCGCGGAGCTCGACCTGCTCGCGGTGAGTGCCTCGGGTGTAGTTCGCGTCAATCGAAGCTCCTTGGTTTAAAGCCTCAGCTTACGCAACTAAAACTTTGTTAAGTATACTATTAGTGAAAACTGTTTAGGTTAATCCTGTTCTATATTATTATATAAACTGTTAGTTTTCCAAACATGTAAAAATAAAAAAATAAATAAATAAAATAAAGTCGTCTGCTAGATTTAGTCGTTACCAACTCGTCTACTTCAATCAAAGTATCTAACGGTCCTGCTCCAATCGTAACACTGGATAGCAATCACCCAGCACTTTACATCTCAATAAAAATAGATTCCCTCAAAGTTCTTAAAATAAAAAAATCTACAGTTCTTAATTTTTGTAAAGCGAATTATGACATAATTAAAAACGACCTAGAAAAAGTTTATTGCAACAAACGCACAATTCAATCCAAGTTCTACGATTTGATTATGCCCATAATGACTAAAAATACACCTCTAAGTAGAAAGGGTAAATAGTAAGTTTCCCTTCTGGTTTAGTCGAGGACTTCTTCATAACCTAAAGGAAAAAGCTCATAATCACCGACGAGACAAGCTTTACGGTAACCCTAGAGACCGCTTAACCTATCAAGTCTTACGTGACCGTTGCGACAGGATGATGGCTCAATGTATTAGTAATCTAATATTTTCAGTCTACTTATCACAGTAGACCCAGACAAGTAGTATCCAATATAGAAACACCAAATAATAACTCATCTCACACCTCATGTAATTTTCCTGAATCTGCCATTCTAAAGTCCCTTCAGCTACTAGACGTCAACAAAGGTCCAGGTCCGGACTCTACCCCAACTTTCCTTAAAACCTGTGCAAGTCAACTTGCCAGGTCTTTACAAATATTATTTAATATATCTCTTGCACATTTGTCTACGTGACTAATAAGTTGACGTTTTTAGTTATTAACACCTAATTAAATTGTCACATTGTCACATTCTATAAATTTGTACACTCAAGTAAATTTGCTGGTGGTTTTTCTAGGTGGAGGTGTGGACGCAAGGGCTAGAGGCGATAGCGGGCGGCGGCGAGGCGGGGGAGGGGCAGGGGCAGGGGGAGGGGGAGGGGGAGGGGGAGGGGGAGGCGCTGGCGGCCGGGCTGCAGCTGTCTGTGCTTGGCGCGGCTCTGCCCCCCGTGGAGCTGTTCGCCGGGCAGGCGGAACTGCTCGCCCACGTGTGGGCCGGCACCGGCTCCGCGCCCACGCCCGTGCTGCGCGCGCTGCTGCCGCTGCGCACGCTGCGCATGCGCGCACCGCTGCAGGCCGGCGCCGTGGTGTCGGGCGGTGCGCACGCCAGTGCCGCGCTCGCGCTGGACGCGCACGGCTCCGTGTCGCTGTGGCACCGCACGGCGCGCGCACGCCTGGCGCTGCGGGTAGCGGCGCACGCGCACGCGCACGCCGCGCTGCGCACCGCCTGGAGCGTGCTGCGCGCGCAGGTCCAGCGAGGTGGCGAGGCGCGCGTGCGCGTGGCGCCCGATCTCGACTTCTACGACGCGGTGGCGCTGTGCGTGCGCGTCGACGTGTCCCCGCACGAGAGCGAGTGAGTACGGATCGCGACCCACCATTACACTGTAACACCTTTAAACTGTAACTGTAACACCTTACAGTGTAAAGGTGGGTCACAACCTCGTTCAAAAGTGTTAACGTTGGGAATAACAAAACCTCGTTCAACAGCATTCGGTACATGAGTCCTAATTACTTTTATTCACAATTCCCAAAATTCCCACTTACCAAAATACCTACTCATATGTTGCCTATTATCTACAATCACTACTGCCTATAATTATCATTTCCTACTCGGGCCGAGGTGCCGACTGCTCGTACGCTGACTCGGTGCGTCCCCCCCCGCAGGCGCACGGTGACGCTGAGCTCGGAGGGCGCCGTGCGCGTCCGACGCACGCGCACGGCGCGGGTGACGCGCGCGGGCCGCACGCTGGCGCTGGGGCGCGACAACGACGCCGCGTGCCGCGTGCTGCGCGCGGTAGACTCGGAGGACGACGCCTAGCGACGTGCCACTATCTCATTTCAAACACGATCTGTTGCATTTACTAGACTGCGATATTTGGATTACTCGAATTAGATCAATACAATATATATATTTTTATACTGTTTATTGTTTTAGATAATAAATCTTTTGTAATAAAATGAATCTTTCACTGTATATTTACGTGAGTATGTGCTAAACTAATTTTTATTTATTTTTATTTTTATTTTTATTTTTATTTTTACATGTTTGGAAAACTAACAGTTTATATAATGTGAGAATGGTAATGCTTAAAATATAGAAGAGGATTTTCACTAATAGTTCACTTATACTGAACAAAGTTTTAGTTGTCCACAAATTATAACACTTAGTGGGTTTTAACACTTAATAATTTTTAGAAAAAATGAATAAGAAAACAATGATCACATAATTAATAGGTACCTACCTAACAGAAAAATGGAAACCTAAGAATACATGGGAGTCACTCACTATTCCAATTGAAAAAGGTCGTGAAGATCATAATGATGCTAATAAGCCATATAAACTCATGTAAAGAAATTTTGTGCTATTAACTTTTTGATAAAGTTTTGCCTTGCTTACGTGTGCACTATTAAATGTTTATTTACGATTGAATCTACCTTCGGGCACCTGCTTATATATGTAAAAGCTACTCCATAACTCAAAATTACATTTAACACTACCATCGATTCACTTCGATTGTTGTGTCATTGTGCCACATCATTGTGTAGCTCAATCCAGTCATTGGAACCCGAATGAAAATTCTAAAATGTGTTTTGGTATGGTTGACTTGACACAACTTTTTCAGTTTTTTTTTTTTTTTTTTTTTTTGCCATCTCGTAATGGCACTAACTTAAAATTACTGTCGCTATTATGATGCGACAACCTTGCACTCTTACATTCATTCATCACTGTATTTATTTAGTCCCCATACAAATTTGTGTATATATAAATTTAAATTTAATAATTTAAAAAAGTTAGATTAGGTTAGTTTTTTTTTTTTTTTTTTGGGGAATCTTACAATTTTTATTTATTTAATTTTTCATTTACATTTTTTTTTAAAACTTAACTCAGTGAGACATGTATGTTTATCTTAAAAACAAACTTGTATTATTGTATTGAGCTTATTACTTAAGGATAGACTTTACTGACATTTTATTATTTAACAACATTAATTATGTTATACTACTTTACACTAAATTGATACACTAGAAATTGGGATTTTACAATTTTAACTTATTAACTTTAACTTTACATTTAGGGAACCAAACCCTCCGCTCTCCGCTCGAGGGCTTCCACCACCACTGCGTTGTTGTCCTGAATAGCCATTTTCAGATTGTATTCAAGAATAGTTTTGGCTGGCGCTGCCATCGCTTGCCTCACGAAGTACCCTATCGCGTCACTGCTGTCATCGACGTAATAGGTGCAGCTGATGGTGTGCCGCGAGACTGCTACCACCGCATGAGGAACACTTTTGTGCAACAGCATTTTACTCCTCGTGTTGATTATGATCACCGACTCATACGTCAAGCCTTGAGATTCGTGGATGGTGAGTGTGCGAGACCCCTGACCTAACCCAAAGCCCTAACTGATCAGGGTTGCTTTCTCTTCCTGAGTGTGTACGAGGAAGAGCGTGTTGGCTTGGTTTTTTGGAATGTCTGCATCAGTGAAGCTCTCTAGCTTTAACGAATGTAGTCGGGATGTTGAGGAGTATATGCCAGAGTAGACGTCGCTGATGGCGTACGCCACGTCCATTGGGTTCCGATGAGTGCACAACAACTCCTGGGTAATGTTTGCAACCGAACTTGGTCGAATATAGGTCATCTTGAAAATATTTCCTCTATCGATAAACGGAAGTTGGTTGACGTCTCCAATGAGAAAAAGTTCGCTGGCACGCAACTTGTACGGCAAGTTAGGTTAGGTTAGGTTTTTTTTTTTTTTTTTTTTTTGCCATCTCGAAATGGCACTAACTTAAAATTACTGTCGCTATTATTATGCGACAACCTTTCACTCTTACATTCATTCATCACTGTATTTATTTAGTCCCCTTACAATTTTTATATAAAATTTAATAATATAAAAATCAAATTAATTTTGAAATTACAAGCAAAAGAACTTTTTTATTCTTTTATAGGTGGTATTTAGGACCCCAATTTTATTTGAATTTCGGAGGGCTCTCCTTTCGGCTCACACAGGTCCTCTCGGGGCATGGGTGCTTCGGGAGGTACTTGTGCAATGTGGCGCGGAAGGAGGCGACACCGGAGTGCCACCAGTGTGGCTGCGCGGAGGAGACGGCGCAGCACGTACTACAGGTATGTCCGGGTGCGGAGGAGGCGCGGCTGGTTCTGGTCGCAACCGTAGGAGGAGACCTCTCGTTACCGAGCATCCTGGCTAGGATGGTCGACGACGAGGGGTCTTGGAAGGCGATGGTCTCTTTCTGCGAGGTCGTGATGTCGCAGAGAGAGGCCGAGGAGCGGGATAGGGAGAGAGATCCTCTTTCTCTCCCGATACGGAGGGAGCAAAGACGGAGGCGAGCCAGGCGGGCTCGTTCTCCGTCTTTAACTGGAGGGCCTGGAGTGGTGGATGTGGGGACACCCGCCACTCCTCACCATTAGGTGAAATTTGGCCCTTGCGAGTGGGCGACGCGTTAATGTTCCGACGCGTCGTCAGGAGGTGGGTCCGCCTATAGGCGGACGTCGGCGGACAGAGCCGCGGAGAGTTTGCAAACGGTCCCGCAGCTCTGTTCATAAACCGAGGATGATGGAACATCGTGGGCTTTTTTAGTCGGTAGGACAACGCAGTTTTTTCTGCGACGGGGAGTCCGACATAGCCCGTCTGCTTCCCCCGCAGTCGGGTATGCGTAAATGCATTTTTGCCAACGTTAACAAAAAAAAAAAAAAAAAAAAAAAGGTTAGGTTAGGTTAGGTTAGGTTAGGTTAGGTTAGGTTAGGTTACATGGCGGTGGTTCGCTCCATGGCGCTCCTGTTGCGACACTCACGAGTGTCGTGGCTCTCCGCGCAGTGCCCGCATTTCGGCTCCGGAGCCCTACAATCTACCACTTTATGGGAAAAGCCTAAGCAGCGGTAACACTGAATGAGGGGCGACTGGTCTATAGCGGTGACCATTTGATATCCCAGTCGCAGCCTCCGGTCCCTAAAAGCCGCCCATACTTGCGGGCTAACCTGAACAATAACGTTATTGAGTCCCGCGGTTCTACTTTTGATAAGTCTAACTACTTTCGCGTTTCGCTCCTCCTCAGGTACCCGCAGCAGGAGGCCAGCGTTCTGGCGCAGCAGCGCCTCCTCGACCCTGGCATCGGCGAGCTCGGTGACGACGCCGACGAGCCGGAGCAGCGGATCCCGCCCGCGCGGCTCCGTCACGGTTAAGTCGTCTCCGAGTCCCTCGATCGCCTCGCCCATCGCTACTTTCTCGCGCTCCGACTCGGTTAGGTTAGGTTAGGTTAGGTTAGGTTAGGTTAGGTTAGGTTTTTTTTTTTTTTTTTTTTTTTTTTTTTTTTTTTTTACCATCTCGAAATGGCACTAACTTAAATTAACCTGTTGCTATTAAAATGCAACAACATTTCTATCTTTATAATTAACTGCTATAAAAAATTTCCCCATAACAAAAAAAAATTTAAATTAAATTTACATTTTTATCTAATATTATTACAACATATGCTATTTATATAAATCTGTCTATTGCCAACCCCCTTGTATTTTTTTCCTATTTTTATTATCATGTTCTATCCTCTCATATATTTTATTATGCTATTACAAGGTACATAATTGAAACACATTTCGTCCTCGTGATTGATTGACAAGTCAATCAATCCGAAGACAAACATTTTTATTGACCAGCTATTGTTATTAACCCTACAACAAAATCTATTTTCTATAATTAGACAAAATTACAACAAGATCGACCATCAAATAGATTATTTCAAGACAAAATAACATTGATATCAAATCGTTTAACATTGATGTTGGACTATGCGCACATTAACATGTTTTATTAGCATGGTATTTATCATTAAAATAATTTATTTTAAAATTTTAAAAATAACCTTATTTTAAAATCTTAACTACATCATTATAACTAATAAAATCATTAAAACTGTGATAATACTACACTAAAATAACTATAATACCTAAATTTGATACCTTAAAATCTTTTTTCTAGTCTAATTAGCGTGTATATATATATATATTCATATAAAATCAATACAATTATCCATTTATAACAGTAGGTACCACTACAACAAAATAACAATAACACCTAGATTTTATACCTTAAGTCTACTTTTTATATTTATTAGCATGGCATGTATATATGTATAAGTCCTAGCTAGGCACATCATACTAATTATGATGTGCCCAGCCAGGATCCACGCAAAATATAATTACTAACATCAATAATTTTATCCATCTAAAATATCACTATTACATTACATTAAAATAAATAATAAATCCTGAATATTATGCCATAAAATCTATTTTATAGTTAAAAACCAATTTGCAATAAAATGACCATCAAATAGATTATTTTTGTTAAAATAACATTGATATCAACTACTTATAACTAATATTGGGCAATGCACATAGTAACAAGTAATATTAGCATGTCATTGATTTGCATTAACTTAATATATCTCAAAATTTCACAAATAAAATAAAATAATATCCATAGTACATAACATTAGTATAAAGCGCCCTCTATGGAAGATTCTATATAATATTATAACATTCAAAGACAAAATTTTAAACTACACATGCACCAATACATTCTAACTATTATCTAGATACTTCACTATTAACCAAATATTCTACCACTAATGTGGCGCTTCCTCTTTTTATTTCCACCTAAACGACAAGATAGTATTAATTAATTATCCGTCTGTGCCAAAAGTGATTTGACAGTTTGGCACAGACAGACATTGACATTTGTCTGAAGAAAAAGAAGAAGCATCACAGAAGCCCAAGAAGTCAAATCAAGAAGAAGTAAACAAACAATGTTTATCCGCAATAATAACCTCTCGTTCCCGATAATCTCGTCCAAGTTTAATAAAAACTTGTTACCCCGGGTGCCGCCAACAATCATAGTAACTGTTTTATCCCGGACACCACCTCCAGAACTGCAAATAATAGTATTGTGTTGTCCAAGACAAAGCAACAGTACACCATTGACTACACCCTACTCAGATAACAAATTCTCACCCCCAGAACCAGATAAATTTAATCCCTAGTGAAGTGGTGAAGTGAGTATCTAACAGAAATTACTTTGTGGCTCTCAATAACAACACTGCCCAGAAATCCCCAATACTTGTTCCAGACCACACCACAAACTTCTAATCAGCAGGACAACTATACCTACAAGTGCTGACTGTGGTTCCAGTGTGAAGAAGACCGAGAAACTGAGCAGAATATGTGAACACAGGTACCCATTTATATAATTACAATAATAATGAATTAAACAATTATATAATTACTGAATTAAATGATCTATAAATTCTAAAAGTAGCTAAATAACGCACTTTCCACATAAAATAAGATTAAATTGGTAAAAGATGTAAAATGTAAAGATGTAAAATTGTAGTGTTATTGTAATTATAAACCAATGTTTATAATTATGTTTATAATTACATCATCACTACATCAATTAGATTATAATTTAGAGTACTTCCACAAATGAATTATTTTCTTTCCCGATTTTGCGAAGAACGGTCTTCGCAAAATCAAGAAAAATCGGTCTGCAGTTGTCATCAACCATTATTTCATGAAAAGTTTCAAGTGTAATATCCATTCCCATTGCGCTCTCGCAGTCGTACCTCAGCTGACCAAATTTAGAGCAGTCTACTAAGACATGTGGCACAGTCTGAGAAACTTCCTCACCACAAGAGCACAATGGGGACCCTGAAAGCTTGAACCTGTAAAGATAATCCTTAAACCCGCCATGTCCAGTTAATATTTGCGCTACATAATTATCTATTTTTATTTTTCTCATTATTTTATAGGCTATTGATACATTTTGAAAAAATAATCTAGTGGTAGATCCCGTTGCGGCGGACTCATAATAATGCTGCCATTCTTCAATAGTTTCAACCCTGGTGGTGTGCTTAGCAAAGGACAACGGGAACCTGTCATATCTGGGTAACTGCCGATTATTCAGTGCCGCGTGTTTAGCCAATTCGTCTGCTCTCTCATTGCCCACTATGCCACAGTGTGCTTTCACCCAAAAAAGAGTGACCTCTTTGCCCTCATTGCTCAGCCGAGAAATATCTTTTCTTATGTCTACGGCCAGTGGGTTAATTGTGTTTGGATCGCTAATCGCCTCCAGTCCCGATCTCGAGTCACTCGCGATGCAGTATGTGGTTTCCCGTCTTCCGTTTATAATAGTGAGTGCCCGAAGTATCGCCGACAATTCCGCCTGAAAAACACTGCAGAAGCTTTCAAGGCGAAAGCCAGCGTGCCGAAACTCAACTCCTCCAATCCAGCAGCTAACCGCCGCCCCGACTTTCCCTTCCAGCTTGCTGCCGTCTGTGTACAGCACCGGCCTATCGGTTCCCAGAGCATCGGCGTCTTCCTGCGAGCCGATAAGCCCGAACTCCAGACGCCTTCTTTCCGCCGGATGTGGCAGCGAGTGCGGACTACGCCTCATCTCCACGTCGCGACCGGGCAAACAGGCAAGCTGACCTCCTCTCTTTATCTGATAAATTTTTGCCTGCTCTCTTACTCTCAACGATAATGGTATTATTCTGGCCAACAACACGCTCGACACCAACGAGACCGTGCGGTGAGCTTTGCTAATTTTAATAGCAAATGATCTCGTGAGCCTGTTCAACATTGTCTCAGCATATACGCGCCCCGACACATCAGCCCAGCAGCTCGCAGCATAAAGAACGGTAGGCTCTACTACGCAGATGTAAATAAGTCTCAGAATCTCAGAGTTAAGGCCCCACTGCGCTCGTGCAGCTCTTGATACCGCTTTATAAACGTTAATCGCCTTCTTATTTGTCAAATCCAGATGCTGTCGAAAACTTAGCAGCGGGTCTACCGTCAACCCTAAAACTCTGAGACTCGTTCCGTAGCTCAACACTACTCCAGCCATCTCTAGTTTGGGCGTATGGTAGGTGAGTTTCTTTGTAATTAAGATAGCTTGTGTTTTACTCGGTGCAAACTTCATCTTCAAGCGTTCGCCCCATTGCACGATCTTTGCCAGAGCCCTGTTCATCTTCTCTTCCAATTCTTGTCCACTAACTGCCGTCGCGATCACGAGGATGTCGTCAGCGAAGGCCTGCACCCGCACCCCCCCGTACTGCGACTGCTCTAACAGGGGGTCTAGTTGGATATTCCATAAAATGGGCCCGCAGGTGGAACCCTGTATGCACCCTCTCTCCGTCTCTCGCTCCACTGTTTCTCCTGCGTAGCGCAACCTAACTCTCCTCTCCGAAAGGTAGTCCGCGAAGAGTCGAACAACATCCAAATCCACCTGTTTAATTTGAAGCTGCTCAAGAATAGCCGGCCACCACGCTTTATCGAACGCTCCTTCGATATCCAATGACACCATGACAACCATCTTCTTATCTGTTATGTTTTTTCTTATTTCAGAGATGGCGTCGAAAAGAGCGTCCTCAGTGCTACGCTGCGGAGTAAACCCGTACTGTCGCGGACTAAGACGCTCCTCCCTGCCGAGCTGCCACTGCAGCCGATTCACCACCAGCTTCTCGAGGATCTTTCCAAAAACCGGCAAGAGTCCGATCGGGCGGTAGGATTTCGGGATAGTGTAAGTATCTCTTGCCGGCTTCGGGATCACCTTTATAGTGGCCACCTTCCAAACCCGCGGGAAGCAGCCCCACCTCAGGCACTGCGAGAAGAGGTTCAGCAGCAGGGCCTTGTTGCAGCCGAAGGCCCGGAGGCAGATGTCCAAGGTGAGGCCGTCTCCCCCGGGAGCCTTCTTCGGGCTCATCGCTCGCAGCACCGTCTCCAGCTCGGTGGGCGTGAAGTCCCGGTGACCATCTAGTTGCGCGGGTAGCGCCGCCAGCCGGGCGCGGTGTGTAGCGACTACGGCCCTTGTGTGCGCCTGGTCCGGCGTGTCCGCGGCGGGCGGGTCCGGCGGGTAGAAGGTGTCGGCGAGCAGCCGCGCCGACCCCGCCGCGTCCAGCGCCGAGCCGTCCGCCGCCTGCAGCAGCTTGTCCTGGTGCACCCTGGTGTAGCACGCCTTCATCACCCGGTACGAGCGCTCCCAGATCGTCTCCTTCTGCTCGCCGGTGCAGAACTCCCTCCAGCTGGCGGTTCGAGCGGACTCGATCGCATCCCGGTACTCTGCTCTCGCAGTCAGGTATTCGTCAACCACGAACCGCCTTCGCCGTGGGTTTGCTTTCGCGACTCTCTTCCGGTATCGCACCATCTGCGCCTTGAGCTGCATAAGCTCCGGTGTCCACCATTTGCAGGTCTTGCTGATTCCCCCAGGTGAAACGTAGGGAATTGCTTTTTCGCTCGCCTTTACTACAGTATTGGTGTACAGTTCCGCGATGCGATTCACCTCTTCTCGATCTCTCGCCCCAGCGACACAATCCTCTAAACCCAAGCTCACAAGTTCGCGCTCCAGCTCCAACGAAAACGCCAACCAATCCGCCTTTTTTGTGTTGTAGATCCGGGTGCTGCTTCTACTCTCCGAGGTGATCTCTCGCTGCGCCCCCAGCCCTAGCACAAAGAAGATTGGGCGGTGGTCGGATAGTGTGCCGAAACGATCATCGACCCTCCAGTCCGCGACCGCGGGTAGCAGGTCACCGGAGCACGCCGTGATGTCGATGATGCTGGTGCACTCCTGGCCCTGGCGAAGCGCGACGTAGGTCGGGCTCTCTCCACGGTTGAGCACCTCCAGGCCGAGCTCGGCGAGCACCTCCGTCAACGCCAGGCCCCGCGCGTCCTCCGCCTCGCACCCCCACCAAGGGCTGCGCGCGTTAACGTCGCCGCACACCACCACTCGCTGCACCTGCATCTCCCGCACCGCGCCACTGATGAACGCCAGGTACCTACCTATATCTAATTCCTTATCAAGATATACACTGATTATGCCTACCTTAAAGTTACCTATTCTAATTATAACCCCCGAGACATCCTCGGAGATAAACCTAGCATCCTCCACATACTGTATTCTAGGGTCAGTGATGACAATTGCAGACCGGACAGGTTTAGAAACATCCGCGGTATCGCTCTGGATGACTCTGCATCCGCTCGGTACCGACATGTGAGCTTGCGCCCCCACGTACGGCTCCTGCAGCATCAAAACGTGCACTCCGCGAACGGTCGCCTCCCGCATGCACTCGTGTGTCGCGGCCCTACCTCTACCCAGGTTGTATTGCACAAACGTAATGTTCCTAAGAGGGACGGGATTGGTGCCCTCAGCAGTACCGGACGGCCAGTCTCGCTATCCGGTCCCACCTCCTCCACTCCGGGCAGTCGGAGCTGTAGGCCGGGTGCTCGCAGTTCGGGAGCCGCTTGGCCTGGCAATTGGTGCAGTGCGGGGTCGCGCTTCTGTTACGACACTCCCGGGTGTCGTGGCTCTCCGCGCAGTGCCCGCATTTTGGCTCCGGAGCCCTGCAGTCCACCACTCTGTGCGAGAAACCTAGACATCGATAGCACTGGATGAGAGGCGACTGGTCGGTTGCGGTGACCATCTGGTAACCCAGTCGAACTCTCCGGTCCCTAAGAGCCGCCCACACCTCCGGGCTCCCCTGAACTATAATGTTGTTTAATCCTGCGATCCTACCCTTAATTCTCCTAACCACCTTAACTTTTCTATCCGTTTCAGGTACGTGCAGAAGCAGGCCAGCGTTCTGGCGCAGCAGCGCCTCCTCGACCCTGGCGTCGGCGAGCTCGGCGACGACGCCGACGAGCCGGAGCAGCGGGTCCCGCCCGCGCGGCTCCGTCACGGTGAAGTCGTCCCCGAGCCCCTCGATCGCCTCGCCCATCGCAACCTTCTCGCGTTCAGACTCGAGTGATATCGCGACGCGGCTGTTTTTACATTTGCGCACCGCAGTGACACCAACGCCCATACCTATCACGTCGATCCCCTTTTTGATCTTCGATATGATTTGGTCTCCGGTGTGCGTGGGGTTTTTAGACTCCACCATGATGGCGTGCCTGGCGGTGGCGCGCGCGTAGGAGTCAGGCGCACGCGGTTCGGCCGCGGGGCGGAGGAGGCGGGCACCGGGCTCGCGCTCCACCGCGCCGCCGCCGCCGCCCGCCTCGCGCCCCCACTCCGCGCGCAGCGCCCGCACCTCCTCCAGCACGCGGTCCGAGTCTCCGCCCCCGCCCCCGCCCCCGCCCGCCCCCTCCCCCCCGCAGCCCACACCGCGGGAGGAAGGGGGCGCGCGCATCGTGTCCCGCATCTCCTGCACGAGCTGTCGCGTCCGCTCGCACTCCTTCACCGTCTCGGCGCCCGCTCGCCTCAGCTCGTCGAGGTTCGTCTGCACGTACGTGTTGATCGCCTCGAGTTTCATTGCGTGCAATTTATGTTGCAGGGTGTTCTGCCTCTCGCCGAGAGCCTTCGCCCGCTCCTTCTCGGCGATGTGGCGGCAGCGCGAGTCGGTGAGCCGCAGCACCATCTCGTAGAGCCCGCGCAGCCCGGCGAGGATCGACTCTTTAATGTCGCGATTGAGATTCCGGGACCTCTCGAGCTCGGCGACCGTCTTCTGCAGCAGGCGACTCGCGATCCGTGGAGCCTCGTGGATCGGGTAGGTTAGGTTAGGTTAGGTTAGGTTAGGTTAGGTTAGGTTAGGTTCCCCCCAAATGGGTTCTGCCTTGTCGTGGCTGGGGGGCTCAGTAGTCGTAGTGGTACGACGAAGCCAAAAGAACCCGAGGAGGCTCGCACGGCGCCCTGGAGAGTCTGGGTAGCGGCGTTGCGAGTGTAGGCGGCCTTGAATGGCTGCGGGACTCGGTCGGCGTCTCGGCCTTATGCTGAGTAGCGGCGACGCGGGTCGGACATGCCTCTCCGCGCGTCCCTCTGTTTTAGCAGAGGGTGCAGTGTGACGAGGCAAGGTCCAGGAGCTTTTGCTGTGACGGTGAACGTAGCCTACAACGTAGCCGTTCTGGCATAAGTACTTGGTGCAAACCACTTCATTAGTGGTAGGAGGAGTAGTTTGTTTGCGAATTGCGCGGATGAAGCAGAGTTTGGGCTTGGCGTGCGCTTACCCCGCCGTCAGGCAGGTAGTGGGGGACATTTCTTCCCTGCCGCCAGCTCGAAATCGTAATCCTGTAACAGTTGCGGATCACGTCTCGTGATTGGAGCAGGACCGAGGGCCTTGGCTTGATTGCCCGGGCTGCGAGGAGTAAACCTCTATAAAAAATCCCGAAGGACAAGTGGCGGTGCAGCACGAGGTCCTTTCTCTTCGGAGGAGGGCTGGCCGGTAAAGCCAGTCGCTACTGCATCTAGGCGTTGCGCCTTGGTTAGGTCCACCTAACCCTTCCCGGACACACGTGGGCTCTGTCTTGGTCGTATATTTTTACCCCGGTAATCGTGGGAATTCATATGGATAATTTACCTAAAAACAAAAACCAAAAGGAGGGCGGCCGCCTGGAATGCCGCATTGTTGGAGTTGCTGCAGAGCCTGAAAAGGTATCTGGTGCGGACGCTTCGGCGTCGTTAAGGAGTGTGGACGCTTCGGCGTCAGTTAGGTGTGAAGACGCTTCGGTGTCAAAAGGTGTCGCTAGGGAAGCTGTGGTGGTCCTAAGGAGAATGGACGCTGTGGTGACCCCAGTGGCAGAAATGCTGGAGAAAACGCGGTGTCCGTCCCTGGTCACTAGTTTGGAGAGTGGGGAATCAGATTACATGTCTGTCCCGGACAACCGGCTTCCAGTGAGGTTCTGGAGGAAGAAGCCTCCTACTTCTAAAAGGGCTAGAAGTAGTGAATCCGACTCGGACCGTCCACGGAGTCCTCACCATGAGAACCCAAAAGCGATGACGACTCGTTCAAAGCGCGGTCGCGGCAGGCCCCCAACAACGGGCCAGTACGTCGGTATGGCTAAAGCCAAGGCTGATTTCGTTGCCGCCGAGCGTCAGTCGATGGAGTTGGAGGCGGAGAAGGCAGCGGTGGCAGCAACGCCGAAGGCGCGTGCTGATACTGCCACCAATTACTTGGGTGCCGTGGCCTCTTGGGGCCCGTCAAGAGAGGCCTCAGCCATCGCCCTATCTAATCGGGTGAAGGAGAGCCTGACGACCATCGAGCTGGTCGGTAACAAGTCGGGCAACCTTAAGGGCACTTTCCAAAGTGCCCTGAAAAAGTCTGCGGAGGTGCTGCGGGAGGTGTTTGAGGAGTTGGCCTCCCGAACACCTGCCGATGAAGTAGCCAGGCTACAGGCAGAGAACGCCCTGCTCAAGGGTCAGCTTAACCAGCTAGGCGGGGAGTTGGCTGCGCTTAGGGCTGAAGTAAGGAGCAACAGGGAGTGCGCTGCTCCCTCCCCAGCTTTTGAGGAGCTGGGGCGCGATCTTCGGGCCTCACTGGCCAAAATGGACGCCCGGCTTGATAGCCTGGAGGTAGACGGGCGGCTTCTGCCTGAGAAGCGCCACCGCCCGCCTCTGGCAGCGGATAAGCCACGCGAGGCTTCGCCGGTTCCGACTCAGACGGCAAGAAAGGCTCCGGTGGAAAAGCCTGCCCCCACTTCGTATGCGGGGGTGACTAAGAAGGCTTCCGTGGCAAAAGCTGCCTCTGGAGTGAAGGGGAAAAGGGACAAAGCACCAGCACCCGCCCCGGCGGCCCCCACCCCGGCTGCCCCTGCTCCGGCAAACAGCCAGGGAACGCAGGATAAGGAGGAAGGGTGGCAGAAGGTGGGCCCTCGCCGCAACAAACAGCGCAAGGACCCGGCTGACAAGGTGCCAAGGTCATCAGCACCCGTCAAGCCCGTGGCGTCCAATCAGGCTGCGGCTAAGAAAAATAAGGCCCCAAAGCTGCGTGCCCGCCGCTCAGCTGCGGTTGTTATCGCACTGCAGCAGGGAGCAGAGGAGAAAGGCCGGACGTACGGGGAAGTGATCGCCGAGGCCAAGTCTAAGCTCGACTTGGAAGAGCTCGGGATCTCCTCTGTACGATTCCGGCAAGCGGCGACTGGGGCTCGCATCCTTGAAGTCCCAGGAGCGGAGAGTGGCGGTAAAGCTGATTTACTGGCGGAAAAGCTGCGGGGGCTTTTTGCAGCGGAGGATGTAAAGGTCTCCAGGCCGGTGACTTCGGTTGATCTCCGAGTAACCGGTCTGGATGACTCGGTGACAGCAGTCGAGCTGGTGGCTGCGGTCGCCAAAACTGGCGAGTGTTCGCCGGACAATGTCAAGTCTGGCGAAATAAGGAGGGGGCCGGCGCATGTCGCGTGGTGTTCCCCAGGGGTCCGTTCTTGGGCCCCTGCTGTGGAACATCGGCTATGATCACGTCCTGCGCTGCGCTAACCTGCGAGGCGTGGGCGTGATTTGTTACGCCGATGACACCCTAGTGACGGCCCGGGGTTCTGATCTCCGGTCCGCCTTGGTGTTGGCCACCGCTGGCGTCGCGGCGGTGGTGGCGCGGATTCGACGACTTGGGCTGGAGGTGGCCCTCCAGAAGTCCGAGGCTATTTGTTTTCACGGGCCTCGGCGGAGACCACCTGCTGGTACCAGCATAGTGGTGGGGGGAACCCCAATTTCGGTCGGGACGACGTTAAAATATCTTGGCGTCGTCCTCGACAGCAGGTGGGACTTTGGGATTCACCTGGAACGTTTGGTTCCGAAATTAGTAAGAACAGCAGGCGCTCTTAGTCGCCTGCTTCCTAACACAGGAGGTGGAGGTGTAGGCTGCCGCCGCCTGTATATGGGAGTAGTCCGATCGATGGCCCTTTATGGGGCCCCGATCTGGGCTGGATCTCTGAAAAACCGCCATAAAGCCCTTCTGCATCAGGCGCAGAGGGTCATGGCGGTTAGAGTAATCAGGGGTTATCGGACCATTTCCCATGGGGTGGCCTGTGCGCTAGCAGGATCCCTGCCGTGGGAGCTCGAGGCCGAGGTTCAATCCTCGGTCTACTGGCAACGGGCAGACGCTCGTAATCAGGGCGACCACCCAGCGCCTGATGAAGTGGTGCGGTGGCGAATGGACGCCCAGGAAGTGGCTCTGGGTGAATGGCGGCGGCAGCTTGAGGAGCTGAGCACTACGGGTGCGGGTTCCCGACGCCGATTATTGGAGGGAATCCTGCCCATTCTAAAGGAATGGGTGGGACGGGAGTGGGGGTCACTCTCTTTCCGGCTTACACAGGTTCTCTCAGGGCATGGCTGTTTTGGGAGATACCTGTGTGTCGTAGCTGGAAAGGAGATGACCCAGGAATGCCACCATTGTGGCTGTGTGGAGGATACCGCACAGCACACAATGGAGGTATGCCCTGCATGGGCTGGGCTGAGAGCAGAACTCACTGTGGCCTTAGGAGGTGGAGACCTCTCGCTGCCGACTGTCATGGAGAAGATGGTCGGCAGTGAAAGAAACTGGGAGGCGATGCTTGCCTTCTGCGAGGATGTGATGTCGCAGAAGGAAGCCGCGGAGCGCGAGAGAGAGCGAGACCCGCTCTCTCAACGGCTCCATCGTGGGCGGGGCGGGCGAGCCAGACGGGGTGCCCGCTCTCAACACAACCCGCCGGGAGGGTCTCGGGCGACAGGTGCGGGGGCACCTGTTGTCCAGTAGCGAGACCTTCCGAGGAGACGATGAGCTTCTGCGCTCATCGCATATGAGGAGGTCCGTCCATTCCATCGGGGCGGACGTGGGCCACAGGCGAAGCCAGGCGGACTGTTGAGTTACCGCCGGCTTCGTCTTTGCTCAACAGTGGCGGGAATAGTGAGTTTTTTAGTGGGTATACCTCTACTACAGAGGGGAGTCCCACATACCCCGTCTGTGCCCCCCGGCCGGGCGGGGATGCGTAATGCATTTTCCTCACTTAAAAAAAAAAAAAAAGGTTAGGTTAGGTTAGGTTAGGTTAGGTTAGGTTAGGTTAGGTTAGGTTAGGTTAGGTTAGGTTAGGTTAGGTTAGGTTAGGTTAGGTTAGGTTAGGTTAGGTTAGGTTAGGTTAGGTTAGGTTAGGTTAGGTTAGGTTAGGTTAGGTTAGGTTAGGTTAGGTTAGGTTAGGTTAGGTTAGGTTAGGTTAGGTTAGGTTAGGTTAGGTTAGGTTAGGTTAGGTTAGGTTAGGTTAGGTTAGGTTAGGTTAGGTTAGGTTAGGTTAGGTTAGGTTAGGTTAGGTTAGGTTAGGTTAGGTTAGGTTAGGTTAGGTTAGGTTAGGTTAGGTTAGGTTAGGTTAGGTTAGGTTAGGTTAGGTTAGGTTAGGTTAGGTTAGGTTAGGTTAGGTTAGGTTAGGTTAGGTTAGGTTAGGTTAGGTTAGGTTAGGTTAGGTTAGGTTAGGTTAGGTTAGGTTAGGTTAGGTTAGGTTAGGTTAGGTTAGGTTAGGTTAGGTTAGGTTAGGTTAGGTTAGGTTAGGTTAGGTTAGGTTAGGTTAGGTTAGGTTAGGTTAGGTTAGGTTAGGTTAGGTTAGGTTAGGTTAGGTTAGGTTAGGTTAGGTTAGGTTAGGTTAGGTTAGGTTAGGTTAGGTTAGGTTAGGTTAGGTTAGGTTAGGTTAGGTTAGGTTAGGTTAGGTTAGGTTAGGTTAGGTTAGGTTAGGTTAGGTTAGGTTAGGTTAGGTTAGGTTAGGTTAGGTTAGGTTAGGTTAGGTTAGGTTAGGTTAGGTTAGGTTAGGTTAGGTTAGGTTAGGTTAGGTTAGGTTAGGTTAGGTTAGGTTAGGTTAGGTTAGGTTAGGTTAGGTTGTAGTATGCTACGCTGACGACACGTTGGTTACCGCCCGGGGCCGGACGTTTAGGGAAGCGTCTGTCCTGGCCACCGCCGGAGTCGCGGCGGTTGTGGCTCGGATACGGAGGTTGGGGCTGGAGGTGGCGCTCCACAAATCCGAGGCCATCTGTTTTCATGGTCCTCGGAGGGCGCCACCTGCAGGCTCAAGGATAATGGTTGGCGGAACTTCCATCGCTGTTGGGTCGACGCTGAAGTACCTCGGTGTCGTACTCGACAGCAGGTGGAAGTTTCGCGAACATTTCGAGAAGTTGACCCCGAGGCTTGCGGGGACGGCGGCTGCGCTGAGCCGCCTCCTTCCAAATCTCGGTGGAGGGAAGAGGAGCTGCCGCCACCTTTACATGGCGGTGGTTCGCTCCATGGCCCTCTACGCGGCTCCCATATGGGCTGGTACCTTGGGATCCAGAGAGATCGCCCGGCTCCATGGGAGCCAAAGGGTCATGGCGGTTAGAGTGTGCAGAGGTTACCGCACACTCTCACACGAGGTGGCCTGCCTTTTGGCAGGTTCCCTCCCGTGGGACTTGGACGCTGAGGTCCTGTCCTCCGTGTACTGGCGCAGGGCGCAGGCACGGGCGGAGGACCTCCGACCGGTTCCGCAGGAGGTGGAACAGTGGCGGAAGGACGCCAGAGATGCCGCTCTGGAGTCCTGGAGCCGGCGGATTGCGGAGGACCACAGGAGGGGTGCCGGAGCTGCTCGATTTATCGAGGCAGTTCGGCCCCTTCTTACCGAGTGGGTCAGCCGCGAGCACGGAGGGCTCTCCTTTCGGCTCACACAGGTCCTCTCGGGGCATGGGTGCTTTGGGAGGTACTTGTGCAATGTGGCGCGGAAGGAGGCGACACCGGAGTGCCACCAGTGTGGCTGCGCGGAGGAGACGGCGCAGCACGTACTACAGGTATGTCCGGGTGCGGAGGAGGCGCGGCTGGTTCTGGTCGCATCCGTGGGAGGAGACCTCTCGTTACCGAGCATCCTGGCTAGGATGGTCGACGACGAGGGGTCTTGGAAGGCGATGGTCTTTTTCTGCGAGGTCGTGATGTCGCAGAGAGAGGCCGAGGAGCGGGAAAGGGAGAGAGATCCTCTTTCTCTCCCGATCCGGAGGGAGCAAAGACGGAGGCGAGCCAGGCGGGCTCGCTCTCCGTCTTTAACTGGAGGGCCTGGAGTGGTGGATGTGGGGACACCCGCCACTCCTCACCATTAGGTGAAATTTGGCCCTTGCGAGTGGGCGACGCGTTAATGTTCCGACGCGTCGTCAGGAGGTGGGTCCGCCTATAGGCGGACGTCGGCGGACAGAGCCGCGGAGAGTTTGCAAACGGTCCCGCAGCTCTGTCCATAAACCGAGGATGATGGAACATCGTGGGCTTTTTTAGTCGGTAGGACGTCGCAGTTTTTTCTGCGACGGGGAGTCCGACATAGCCCGTCTGCTTCCCCCGCAGTCGGGTATGCGTAAATGCATTTTTGCCAACGTTAACAAAAAAAAAAAAAAAAAAAGGTTAGGTTAGGTTAGGTTCCCCCCAAATGGGTTCTGCCTTGTCGTGGCTGGGGGGCTCAGTAGTCGTAGTGGTACGACGAAGCCAAAAGAACCCGAGGAGGCTCGCACGGCGCCCTGGAGAGTCCGGGTAGCGGCGTTGCGAGTGTAGGCGGCCTTGAATGGCTGCGGGACTCGGTCGGCGTCTCGGCCTTATGCTGAGTAGCGGCGACGCGGGTCGGACAGGCCTCTCCGCGCGTCCCTCTGTTTTAGCAGAGGGTGCAGTGTGACGAGGCAAGGTCCAGGACCTTGTGCTGTGACGGTGAACGTAGCCTACAACGTAGCCGTTCTGGCATAAGTACTTGGTGCAAACCACTTCATTAGTGGTAGGAGGAGTAGTTTGTTTGCGCATTGCGCGGATGAAGCAGAGTTTGGGCTTGGCGTGCGCTTACCCCGCCGTCAGGCAGGTAGTGGGGGACATGTCTTCCCTGCCGCCAGCTCGAAATCGTAATCCTGTAACAGTTGCGGATCACGTCTCGTGATTGGAGCAGGACCGAGGGCTTTGGCTTGATTGCCCGGGCTGCGAGGAGTAAACCTCTATAAAAAATCCCGAAGGACAAGTGGCGGTGCAGCACGAGGTCCTTTCTCTTCGGAGGAGGGCTGGCCGGTAAAGCCAGTCGCTACTGCATCTAGGCGTTGCGCCTTGGTTAGGTCCACCTAACCCTTCCCGGACACACGTGGGCTCTGTCTTGGTCGTATATTTTTACCCCGGTAATCGTGGGAATTCATATGGATAATTTACCTAAAAACAAAAACCAAAAGGAGGGCGGCCGCCTGGAATGCCGCATCGTTGGAGTTGCTGCAGAGCCTGAAAAGGTATCTGGTGCGGACGCTTCGGCGTCGTTGAAGAGTGTGGACGCTTCGGCGTCAGTTAGGTGTGAAGACGCTTCGGTGTCAAAAGCTGTCGCTAGGGAAGCTGTGGTGGTCCTGAGGAGAGTGGACGCCGTGGTGACCCCAGTGGCAGAGATGCTGGAGAGGACCAGATGTCCATCCCTGGTCACCAGTTTGGAGAGTGGGGAATCGGACTACAAGTCTGTCCCCGACAGCCGGCTTCCGATGAGGTTTTGGAGGAAGAAGCCTGTTTCTGCTAAGAGGACTAGAAGTAGTGGGTCCGATTCGGACCGTCCTCGGAGTCCTCACGGAGAGAACTCTAAGCAGGTGATGACGACTCGGTCGAAGCGCGGTCGCGGAAGGCCCCCTATCACGGGCCAGTACGTCGGCCTGGCTAAAGCTAGGGCTGAGCTCAAAGCCGCAGAGAGGCAGGCGATGGACTTGGAGTCGGAGAAAGAGGTGGCAGCAGCAACGCCCAAGGCGCGGTCAGATGCTGCTACCAATTACCTGGGTGCCTCGACCTCTTGGGGCTCAACAAGAGAGGCCTCAGCTGTCGCCCTA
This sequence comes from Colostygia pectinataria, assembly GCA_951394395.1. Classification (NCBI taxonomy): domain Eukaryota; kingdom Metazoa; phylum Arthropoda; class Insecta; order Lepidoptera; family Geometridae; genus Colostygia; species Colostygia pectinataria. Next base: position 11,833,445 of record OX596363.1, read on the forward strand.
TCTGATAGGGTAAAGGAGAGCCTGACGGCCATAGAATTGGTTGGGAGTAAGTCGGGCAACCTTAAGGGCACTTTCCAAAGTGCCCTGAAAAAGTCTGCGGAGGTGCTGCGGGAGGTGTTTGAGGAGTTGGCCTCCCGAACACCTGCCGATGAAGTAGCCAGGCTACAGGCAGAGAACGCCCTGCTCAAGGGTCAGCTTAACCAGCTGGGCGGGGAGTTGGCTGCGCTTAGGGCCGAAGTAAGGAGCAACAGGGAGTGCGCTGCTCCCTCCCCAGCTTTTGAG